>CM055734.1:20122694-20328000 GCA_029465975.1 Dallia pectoralis | reverse complement strand
TTATAAAATATGTCCATCGGTTTTATTCGTATTAGTTTTATTCCTGTGAATGTCCACATGAATTATTGATCACGCGTGCTGCAACACGTCCGTCTCTGAGGCGGTACACCTGCATCTCCTATAGATGATATCTCACCTGTAACTTGCTGAGCTCCTCTCTCTTGGTCGGGAGGTCATGTAGTCGAGCGCTGCTCTCCTGAACTATGACCTCCGTGCTGTTCAGCCAATCCTGGAGTGGCTCAGCGCTGACTTCAAACTCTCTCATCTGCGACTGCAGGTTCTGGCAGCAACACATAAAAAACAGTTGTTTACACACAGTTGTTTACACACAGACCACACACACACACAGACACACACACACACACACACTCAGACACACACACACGCACACAAACGCACACACACACACACACACACACACACACACACACACACACACACACACACACACACACACACACACACACACACACACACACACACACACACACACACACACACACACACACACACACACACACACACACACACACACACACACACACACACACACACACACACACACACACACACACACACACACACACACACACACACAGACTATATATACCTTCAGCGCCGTCTCCCTCATCTGTAGGTTGGTCATTAGACTTTTCCAGTTGTCTCTGGCGTTTGCTACCTTAATCTTGACCCCATCAACTTTGTCTTTAGGTAGAACAGACATGAACAGCTCACTGCTGGCTCCCACCGCACTAAGTCTGGCCTGGCCATGCTCCCTGTCACTCAGAAACTCCTACAGGGACAGAGAGAGACAGGGGTAAGGAGTGAGGGAGAGAGAAATAGAAGGAGAGATAGGGGAGAGAGAGAGAGAGAGAGAGAGGGAAAAAAAAGACATGGACAAGCAAGAGAAAGGACATAGAGAGAGATAGAGACAGACATTTGAGGTGGGAGAGAGAGATAGAGACGGACATACGAGGGTAGAGAGAGAAAGGGACGGACATACGAGGGTAGAGAGAGATAGGGACGGACATACGAGGGTAGAGAGAGAGATAGAGATGGACATACGAGGGTAGAGAGAGAGATAGAGACGGACATACGAGGGTAGAGAGAGAGATAGAGACGGACATACGAGGGTAGAAAGAGATAGTGACGGACATACGAGGGTAGAAAGAGAGATAGAGACGGACATACGAGGGTAGAGAGAGATAGGGACGGACATACGAGGGTAGAGAGAGAGATAGAGACGGACATACGAGGGTAGAGAGAGAGATAGAGACGGACATACGAGGGAGAGAGAGATAGAGACGGACATACGAGGGTAGAGAGAGAGATAGTGACGGACATACGAGGGGAGAGAGAGAGATAGAGACGGACATACGAGCGTAGAGAGAGATAGAGACGGACATACGAGGGTAGAGAGAGATAGAGACGGACATACGAGGGTAGAGAGAGAGAGATAGAGACGGACATACGAGGGTAGAGAGAGAGATAGAGACGGACATACGAGGGTAGAGAGAGAGATAGAGACGGACATACGAGCGTAGAGAGAGATAGAGACAGACATACGAGGGGAGAGAGAGATAGAGACAGACATACGAGGGTAGAGAGAGAGATAGTGACGGACATACGAGGGGAGAGAGAGAGATAGAGACGGACATACGAGGGGAGAGAGAGAGATAGAGACGGACATACGAGGGTAGAGAGAGATAGAGACGGACATACGAGGGTAGAGAGAGATAGAGACGGACATACGAGGGTAGAGAGAGAGATAGAGACGGACATACGAGGGTAGAGAGAGATAGAGACGGACATACGAGGGTAGAGAGAGAGATAGAGACGGACATACGAGGGTAGAAAGAGAGATAGAGACGGACATACGAGGGTAGAGAGAGATAGTGACGGACATACGAGGGTAGAAAGAGAGATAGAGACGGACATACGAGGGTAGAGAGAGATAGGGACATACGAGGGTAGAGAGAGAGAGACGGACATACGAGGGTAGAGAGAGATAGGGACATACGAGGGTAGAGAGAGAGATAGAGACGGACATACGAGGGTAGAGAGAGAGATAGAGACGGACATACGAGGGTAGAGAGAGAGATAGAGACGGACATACGAGGGTAGAGAGAGAGATAGAGACGGACATACGAGGGTAGAAAGAGCGATAGAGACGGACATACGAGGGTAGAGAGAGAGATAGAGACGGACATACGAGGGGAGAGAGAGAGATAGAGACGGACATACGAGCGTAGAGAGAGAGATAGAGACGGACATACGAGGGTAGAGAGAGATAGAGACGGACATACGAGGGTAGAGAGAGAGAGAGATAGAGACGACATACGAGGGTAGAGAGAGAGATAGAGACGGACATACGAGGGTAGAGAGAGAGATAGAGACGGACATACGAGGGTAGAGAGAGAGGTAGAGACGGACATACGAGCGTAGAGAGAGATAGAGACGGACATACGAGGGGAGAGAGAGCGATAGAGACGGACATACGAGGGTAGAGAGAGAGATAGTGACGGACATACGAGGGGAGAGAGAGAGATAGTGACGGACATACGAGGGGAGAGAGAGAGATAGAGACGGACATACGAGCGTAGAGAGAGAGATAGAGACGGACATACGAGGGTAGAGAGAGAGAGAGACGGACATACGAGGGTAGAGAGAGAGATAGAGACGGACATACGAGGGTAGAGAGAGATAGAGACGGACATACGAGGGTAGAGAGAAAGATAGTGACGGACATACGAGGGGAGAGAGAGAGATAGAGACGGACATACGAGCGTAGAGAGAGAGATAGAGACGGACATACGAGGGTAGAGAGAGAGATAGAGACGGACATACGAGGGTAGAGAGAGATAGAGACGGACATACGAGGGTAGAGAGAGAGATAGAGATGGACATACGAGGGTAGAGAGAGAGATAGAGACGGACATACGAGGGTAGAGAGAGATAGAGACGGACATACGAGGGTAGAGAGAGAGATAGTGACGGACATACGAGGGTAGAGAGAGAGATAGTGACGGACATACGAGGGGAGAGAGAGAGATAGAGACGGACATACGAGCGTAGAGAGAGAGATAGAGACGGACATACGAGGGTAGAGAGAGAGATAGAGACGGACATACGAGGGTAGAGAGAGATAGAGACAGACATACGAGGGTAGAGAGAGAGATAGAGACGGACATACAAGGGTAGAGAGAGAGATAAAGACGGACATACGAGGGTAGAGAGAGAGATAGAGACGGACATACGAGGGGAGAGAGAGAGATAGAGACGGACATACGAGGGTAGAGAGAGATAGAGACGGACATACGAGGGTAGAGAGAGAGAGACGGACATACGAGGGTAGAGAGAGATAGAGACGGACATACAAGGGTAGAGAGAGAGATAGAGACGGACATACGAGGGTAGAGAGAGAGATAGAGACGGACATACGAGGGTAGAGAGAGAGATAACGACGGACATATGAGGGTAGAGAGAGAGATAGAGACGGACATACGAGGGGAGAGAGAGAGAGAGACAGACATACGAGGGGAGAGAGAGAAACAAAGAATCTCCATGGATAGAAAGTGATTGTCATTCATCATGGTCAATACACCCACTAAGACATCCAATATTCCTTAATAAAACGGTGGCTTATAAATAGATCACCAAACAGTATCAGGTACCCAGGAAGTTATGTGTTTGACGCCCCCATTCCTCTCGTTAGCTGTACTCCTCCTCCTGTGGATCCTAAGCCCACCCCCCCTCCTTTCTCTGAGCCGGTGACCACCACACAGTGGGGGGCCGCTCCACCATCTGTGCAGTCACTCTACTTTACACACACACTCAAGCCTCGGCTCACACACACACACGCGCACGCACACACCTCTTACTCTCTCATTATCTATTTTCGCATTGTCTCTCCCTCTTTAGCGCTCCCCTCTCCGTCACATTCTCTCCCGGTGTTCTCTCTCTCTCCGGCAGAAGTGGCGGCATGATACCAATTAAGCGTGACACGATGCAGAGTGTCTGTGTCTAGTCCCTGCTACCGCCCCACACACACGCGGGGCCTCCTGAAGGTCAGTCAGGCGTAAACATTGTTCCACATTCCACCAAAAGTCAACAGTAAATAATACATGATCCACCCCATTCTCCCTCTGACAGATCCCTTTCTCCCGCAGAAATAGAACCCCAAAACTCTAGAAACGGACAATATAATCAAGAAACAAAAAATCCAAAAAACTCAATGACGAAGGTCAGGTCTTCCTGAGGAAAAGGAAACTCAACTGTCACAGAGACCCCAACGCCACCTCACCAATGCTCCCTTGTTGCCGTCTAGTTTGCCGTTTTTGGAGCGTGAGCGGACGCTGGTCTTCTGCGAAGTAAATATCCTGTGAACCCTGTTTTACGCTTTGATCTGTGTTGCCCGTGACCGGCCTGGGGTGGACGAACGTGGGCTAGTTGAGTTAATCACCGAGCAGCGGCGGTGATATCTAGCCTGACTGACGTGGTCCTGTTGTCCCTGAATCACTGGCTGATGGACTGGTCCCCTGGGGCCTCTAAAGAGCCTGTCAAACTGTCACATCTTCTAGCATCACTCTGTGTGTGTGTGTGTGTGTGTGGAGGAGGGTGGCTAAAGAGACAGCAAACAGAAAGATAAAGAGACGAGAGAGAGATAGGGAGATGGAATGATGGGAAGAAAGAAAGAAAGAGGAGAGAATAATGGGAGAAGGAGAGACGTGCTGCCTCGCTTTGAGCCCTGCTTCAGCATCTACGGTCCGTACCACCCCCAGCTCGTCAGCCAAGCCTGAAAGGGGACAATCCACTGCGATCATGATGACAGACGCCCCCCTGCTCATGTCCCCTCACTTTGTTCATGTGTTCTGGAAAGGTCATTTACCAGACGTCGAAAGTCCTAGAAGGTCGGATCAGGAATTAAACCATACCTGTATTCTCAGCAGGTTGGCAGAGGCCTCGGAGACACTCTGGGGGACGTCGAAACACTTGGCCGTGCTGATCTTAGCGTTGACCAGCCACTGCTGGAAGTCCCTGAGGGCCGCTCTGAACCTCTGTTCCAACAGACGCTCTTTGTTCTGGCACTCCCGGGAAGCGCGCATACTTAGACTGGAGAAGAGGGGAACATCACACATTTGCTATAATCCACTTAACCAGAACTAAAAGAGGATAAAAGGGACAAAACAAGCAATTGGTTTGTTAAGACGCGGTAAGTAATTAACAGTTGGGTGGATCTGGGCCAAACTGTAGCATGTATGAAAACATAGGGGGAGAGAGAGACTGGGTGAGGGAGGAGGGAGGGCAGATGGAGGAATGGAGAAGCGGGTGAAGTGGAAGGAATGACGTGGGGGGTGATGGGGGCAGGGGGGGTGACCGGGTTAAAGTAAAGGGGTGAGATTACACACATATGTGGGCTTTGGAGTGCCATGATAAGGAGAAATGGAGGGAAGACAGTAAGCGGGAAATCTGACAGGAGGACCACATTTAAATTCAGAAGGCCGTGCAGCTTTTCGTTTTTTTAACCAGTGTCTTTGTCAAAACAGGTCAAGGACAAAAGCTGGAGAAAGGTGCTGCTATTTGAAAAAGCATACAGGTAGCTCACCAGTAATTTATATATTATTTTTTAGTTGGTTTCAATTTGACACGCAGCTTCAACAACAGCATGTAAACTCCTTTAAAAATATTTGGTCCAATCGATATTACAAACAGAAGACATGCCTTTCCAAACCCTATACCCCATCACCTGTCAAACATTGGTAATTACTTATTTCTTTCCATTTTATAGTGTCCTGGTTATATTATAATAATGGTTTCCCCCACCAGAAAATATATGTTTTGACTAAAACCTCCCACGGGATGAATAGAAGTGTTTTGTCTGTCTCCTGTTCAGAGTTCCTCTGTTAGATGGAGGGAGTATGGACGGGCTGACCACAGAGTGAGAATCTGTTTAGTGGTGAAGAAGGGATTAAGTGGATACAAAGAAAATATTGATGAGCGCCAGATCAGAGGGTGGTGTGTAAGGAAAAGGGGGATAGACAGAGGTAGAGGAAGGCGGGGATAAAGAGCGTGATACAGAGACCAAGGTGAGCAGCGGACATCTGTTTCAATGACAGGTAATGTCCAAGGAACGGTAGAGGAGGGGGGTGAGAAACTGACAACATGGCAAAAACACAGACCCTTCTCCCCCGACTGAAACACACACACACACACAGACACACACAGACACACACACACAGGTTATGATGATGGTTGGGTTACAGGGGGTATCTTGTGGGAATGAACATGCGTGTAGGAAGCACTTTTTTCTGCGGTGACAAAACATGAGGGGAGTCAAAGAGGACAGAAGAGGAGAGCTGCCCCTGTATCCTCTATTTCTCTCTCTCACACTCTCTCTCCCTCTATTAATCTCCCTCTCACTCCCTCTCACTCCCTCGCACCCTCTCACTCCCTCTCACCCCCTCGCTGCCTCTCACCCCCTCGCTGCCTCTCACCCCCTCGCTGCCTCTCACCCCCTCGCTCCCTCTCTCGCTCCCTCTCTCGCTCCCTCTCACCCCCTCGCTCCCTCTCACCCCCTCACTCCCTCTCACTCCCTCTCACCCCCTCTCACCCCCTCTCACCCCCTCTCACCCCCTCTCTCCATCCGAAGGCATAATGCAATGCAGGTACAAACATCACAAAAGTCTCAGCCTCATAACACCTAAAAAGCATGTTTTAGACCCACATTGACACACACACACACAGACACACACACACACACACACACACACACACACACACACACACACACACACACAGACACACATTGACACACACACACACACACACACATTGACACACACACAGACACACATTGACACACACACAGACACACATTGACACACACACAGACACACATTGACACACACACACACACATTGACACACACACAGACACACATTGACACACACACAGACACACATTGACACACACACAGACACACATTGACACACACACAGACACACATTGACACACACACAGACACACATTGATACACACACAGACACACATTGACACACACACAGACACACATTGACACACACACAGACACACATTGACACACACACAGACCCACATTGACACACACACAGACCCACATTGACACACACACAGACACACATTGACACACACACAGACACACATTGACACACACACAGACACACATTGACACACACACAGACCCACATTGACACACACACAGACACACATTGAGACACACACACAGACACACATTGGCCCAAGTCAGATAAACTTCTAGACATTCAGGCATTTCAGGGAGAGAGCTGAAGATATTACAGCAGAAAAGTAAATACAACGGCAAACGTTATCATGTTAACATGATATAAATGGAAAGGACTATATAAGAGATAAAGAGAGATCAGTCAATATCTCCTACGGGAAATGTATCTGCACATGAGTAAAACGTGCAGTTCCATATATTTGTATCCGAAGCAAGGCTTACTGGGACAACCACAAAACCCGTTCAAGCCAATTTAATGGAAGCATTAGTTTCCATAGAAATAAAAATGGGCAAAAGAAAATCAGAAACAAAACAAGTAAGAGATAAACAGAGGGAGAAAGATGAGAGAGAGGGGAGGTCTCCTAGCAACCGACGCCTACGTCTCGCCTTCCCCTTGTTCCCTGTCACCTTCAACCCCTTCACAACACAGACACTTCCCTGCCGCACTCGTCCCTTATGCCCCGCCCACTCACCTGTTGTGATGTTTGATGAGAGCCGTGACCACATCCTGCTGAGGTCCCAGGTCTCTAGAGTAGCGGACCAGCTCGTTAAGTTGAGCCTTCAGCCGGTCCGCCGAGGACTCTGCACTCAGCAAACCCTCCAGTGTATCCTGAAAACGAAAGCAACCAGCACGGCGTGATAGTGTGTCAAAAGCCTAGGACAGATCTGCATAACACTTTGATCGCCAAACACACCCACACCCATTCAGTCCTTAGTGTGGTCCTTCTCAATCGTCAGGCTCTCTCGGTACAAAAGCATTTCTGTTCTTCAGGGAGAGAGGCTGTTGCAGGAAGGAAGGAGCCTGGCTAGAGCTCTCCTCACCCGCTCGTCTCTACATGCCACACAATCCTGCGCTCACACACTCATGACAAATCCCCCCCCCCACTCAAAAAAGAAAAAAGCCTTGTTTACTCGTTCAGACGTTTCTCAGCTAAACACTTCCCCTTCCACCTCCCTAGTTCCCTCCCTCTTTGCCTCCTTCCTCTCCTCTTCCCCTCTCTCTGTCTGTGCCTGACGCGCTCCCACACTCGCTCCTCACATAGCTTGGACTCCCCGCTCTCTTGCGTCTTCTCTGGATTCTCCGTCCCTCCCTCTCTTCTCCCTCGTCCGTGCTCTCCCACTTTCCCTTTTTCCCCCGCGTCACTCCCTCTCTTCGTCCTCCCCTTCCCTGTTCCTCTAGTTCGCAGTCTCTCTTCGTCAGTTGCCTCACTTTCCCTCCAGTCTCTGTTTTTACTCTTACTCTCTTTCTAATTACATTGGCCCCTTCACATTCTCTGTTTCTCTATTACGCCCACTCTCTCCCTCCTCCCCCACTCTCTCCCTCCTCCCTCCCCCACTCCCCCACTCTCTCCCTCCCCCCCCCACTCTAGCCCTCCTCCCTCCCTCATTCTCCCCCATAGGAATTCGGCTGTCAGCTCGTGCAGATGCAGGAAAGCTCAAAGACACACACAAGCACACGAGCAGATAACATAAACAAGCCTGGACACCGGAAACAGGGGAGAGGAGGAGGAAAATAACGAAGCGGGAAAACTTCTCCTCATAATCAGACCAAGAACGGGAAAAGGAGCGGCAAAAGAGACAGCCAGCAAGATGAAAGGCAACCAACGTTCTAGCAGTACGCCAAATCGGCCATGACACAACCAAGAGAACTCCTGAAACCCCGCGTTTGCTTGAAATAAGAAGGAGGACATTAATTGATAATGACACACTGTCTCTAAATGCACTAGTCAGTCTCAACAGCGGATAAACACATTAATACATTGGAGGAGTTGGAGCTCGCCGTGGCAAATGAGAATTTGTTCACAATCGGCCTACCTGGTTAAATAATAGTTAAATAACCGTAAAAGAATAAATACATTTCAATGTATAGCCAAAGAACCCGGCCACAGACATTAACTGAGAAAGAGGACAAGTGCAATAGAGGCATAAAAAGAAAAATAATGAATAGATTGATGAGAGAGAGAGAGAGAGAGAGAGAGAGAGAGAGAGAGAGTGAGTAAACAGGGATGAGAAGGGGCACTGAAGAATTAAAGGGGAGGGGCAAAGTACAGAACACAGGTTGTAGCTGTCACTCCTCAGCCAAGCTGACACGCTCACTTAAAACCAGTTTTGTGTTCGGACTTGTAAAATAAACAGGATAATTACAGACAGAGGAAGCGCGTGTGTGTGGGGAACAAAAGAGAATACAGCACTGCGTGACTTAACGATCAGGGACGAACCATCACATTGATTGTTAACCACAACTCAGACAAAGACACAATGCCTTGTCAATACAGTACGCCATTACGGCCAGACATTGGTGGTGGCGCTCTCCTTACCTTAGCCAGCTGCCACCCCTCCACCACGTCCTCCCCACCGCTCATCCCCTCTGCTCGTCCCAGCTCCTGGCTCCACCCCATTAGCTGCCCGTCCAGCTCTTGAAGCCCCTCCTCCAGCCTGGCGGTCAAACGCCCATACTCCTTCTCGTGCTCTGTTGCCAGGGCGAGTGCACCCTCCAGACCGTTGCGGGCCCTCAGGGCGGCACCCTCCCACTGCTCCAGGGCTTGGGCTAGCGCCCCCAGCTGGCGGTCCATTGCCTCACAGCCTCCGGCCGCCGTGTGTTCAGATGTGGCCTCGGAAATCCGACGGACACGACTGAGACGCTCGCGGCCCTCCCGAAGCCAACACTCCACCCGCTCCTATTGGACAGGAGTGACGGAGGGAAGGAAGGAAAAGAAGAAAAGATGCTATGTTATCAACCCTTCAGATTCCACAGCTTATTCCAGTTTAGATTTTAGGGCTTTAGTGTCCTTATAGTGCACACTGTAATTTTTATTACAGAGATGCATTATTCAATCCATTCTTAATGCTTGTGCAGAAAGGTGCTTAGGTTTGACCTTCATTAAATTTTTTGTTCAATGTGTGGACTAAACCAGATTAGGATGCTTGTGTATTTAACCTTGAAATATATATCATAATGGGGATCATAGTATTAAACATATATTGACTTGAAAGGTTTGTTTCAATGTGATTTCTTTAGACTTTATTGAAATACTAATAGTGCCCCTTTCATCATTCAGAGGACACACATCTGCATTAATTAGCATATTTAGAGTTAATGAACGTAAACACATCTCTTGAACCGTTCAAGCTAGAGTAACTAAACCAACTTTTTCCTCATCTTCTGGCTGTCCAAACTTAAAATGCTTTAATGTGTACGGCGAAGAACCACACTCATTTGCCTGCTCTCCTGCTTTAATGTGTACGGAGCAGAACCACACTAATTTGCCTGACCTCCTCTACAACCGTTTATCTCCAGGATTTCTTCAGTCTCTCCCTCCACGTTTCACACGTCCTTTTTGTATTATTAACAAAAGTAACATGGGAAACATTTGTTAACATACAAAACCAGCAAAAACAAGCGATAACCCAACCCGTTCAAACATGTTCTCTTCATTTCTTTCTCCTTTTCTGTGTCTGTTAGTAGTGTTTATTGGTAGAAAACCAGAGAGTGTGAAAAACCAACACTCCAGTGTGATCACGGCAACCTGAAGAAGCAAATAAGATTGGAGAGCCACATTCAGACGCTAACCGTGGGGAAAAACAATAACCTTTAGTGCTCACAATCACATGCGCCAAATGGAAATGCAGCAATTACAGTTTAGATAGAAAGCTACGCTCGTGTATAGTTGGGTTTTCATTAAAAACCCACACACAGAAACGGCACATGCACTTACAAATGTGATAATCAATATTTTCACACACACACATTTCTTCGCCTGAGTAATTGAGAAGGGAGGGTTTGGAAATATGAATATGAATCCCCTGGTGCTTATTTTTACAGGAGGTTTAAACAATTGAGTCATCAGAAATGTGTAGCTGGTAAATAGCTCGCTTGATGTATTTATCTCTAGCTTGCAGATGTAATGAGTAAAATTATATGCAAATGTAAATATTATACAAAGGAACATAACGATGCATAGAGAACTCAGGTCGTGGAACCAGAGGTTATATGTCACGATTCCTAGTCCACTGAGAACATCTAGGGGGCTACGAGGGTATTGGGGTGATTATGTAACTTTGAGTCTCGCACCTGTATCATATGTGGGTGATTAGAATGGGCACAGCGGGTTTAGATTTGGTGATAATGTTTGTTATTTAAGTCACTGGGTTTTGGCACACGGGTTTGGATATTGTTTCTACGCAACATGGATTTATTGGACGAGTGTTGCACTAGATCGCTGTTTTAATCACTTTAGTAGTCGCTTGGTTAAGCGCACTTTTCGTTTGATTATTACAATGTGTTGCATTTTTGGTTTTTCTTTACTAAACCTGTTTTTTAAACGGATAATAACACACTGTGCCTGGATTTATCCTGCACTACACCTCATTATGGACATTATAAGATACATAGTGATTCATGGAGAACTCAGATAGTAGGACCAGAGGTTATCAAATACATAGTGATGCATGGAGAACTCAGATAGTGGAACCAGAGGTTATAAGATACATAGTGATGCATGAAGAACTCAGATAGTAGGACCAGAGGTTATCAGATACATAGTGATTCATGAAGAACTATGATAGTGATGCATGGTGAACTCAGATAGTGGGACCAGAGGTTATCAGATACATGGTGATGCATGGAAAACTCAGATAGTCGGACCAGAGGTTATCAGATACATAGTGATGCATGGAAAACTATTAATTGATATTTATTTATTGTTTATTCACTATTACCGTGTCTTCTATATACATCTTTTATTCAAATGAGTTTATGAAAAAGGGTCAATAAATAATTGTTAGCAGACAATGAGGCATGCAACTAATACAATTTCATTTGAACGCTGCAAAAGAATTGACAGGAAACAAAGAAGTTGATCTCTATGGAAGCATGTATACTGGACTTAATTCAAATTAAAATACTATTTAAATATTGAATTTTAATTTTCAAAGAATGTCCCGCTTTTTATTGGAAAATGAAAATACAATCCCAAATAGCATTTTAATTTTCATAAGAATTTAGTCCACTATATGGGTCCATAGATCTCGGACCAGGCGAACACATATAGTTTTCTGTGTCTTCTTACCCTCACTTCGGACAGTCTCCTCTGTATGGAGGCGGAGTCTCCGGAATAGTCAGACCAGCGATGTAGTTCCTCCCCGGCAGATATCAACCAATCAGTGAGCTCCCTCACAGTTTCCAGGTACTGCTGATGTTCCCTAACCAGGCCTTCTGATAGTCTCACCCGTTCCTAAATAAAGGGACAATCACAAACATCAGCCACTCTTATACCTGGAGCCATCTATGGTACATAGATATCGTTCAACTATGTCCAGCTTTATAAACAGCTGCCATGAAACTGCCTCTACTTTTTGAACGGTTGGCAGTTGGCATAAAGAACATGGGATGTAATATTTGTATTTTTCTATTTAACCTTTATTTAACCAGGTATGCCGATTGAGAACAAATTCTCATTTGGTGCAAAAGTGCAAATAGCAGTGGGATTCTACATGGCAATACAGAGTCAAGTGGAGAGTCAATATTCAGACAATACAGGATGAGGTCTAGGTAAATCAGTTGAGAAGCATTGATATGGTAATAAGATTGATAGCATTGATATGGTAATAACAACTTTATAAAAAATTAGAATCTATATACAGAATGTGTTTAAGTATATCTAGCAGGTAGGTCATTTGTGTGCACAGAGTACATGACCGTGGTTTTGGGAGAAAGAGCATTTCAGCATTGGTGTGAGCAAATTGTATGACTATGATTGCAGGAGGAAGATCATTTGAGCATGTGTGAGCAAATAGAGTAATTCAAAGAATGTAAACATGTATGACAGCAGTACAGGTGAAAATGATCCACTTTGCAAATTGGGCAGTGCAAAAGTTAAAAAATAAGTTTTAGCACAAAAAGTGATCAGACAAAAGTTCAGACAGAAGTAGCTTAAAGGCAAAGGGTGAGATAAAGGTTTTGAGTTTTTTGTAATTTGTTCCATTCATTGGCGTCTGAAAACTGGAAGGATTGGTGGCCGAAACTTGTGCCGGCTTTCGGTGTGACTGAGCCAATGTACCTGCTTGAGAGTAGACTGCATGTTGGTAAAGCTATGGTGACTAAATAGTTGACGTACAGCAGGACTTTGCCTAGCAGAGACTTGTACATTAGTTGGTACCAATGAGTTAAATGCTTAGTGTTTTACGACGACTAGTGTGTAAAGGTTCCTGTGGTGGGTATTGTATGGGGCATTTGTAACAAAGCGCTGTGTAAACAATGGCACTGTGGTAAACCACATTTTTTCAGGAGAGAGCTTGAGGCAGTTCTATAATATAATAGTCATCTTCACCAAGGTAAGTTTGGCAGCATGAATGAACGAGGTTGCGGAAAAGGAAACTGATTCTGGACATCATTTTTAATTTGGGTTTGGCTGGAAGGAGAGAGAGCTGTCAAACCAGGCACTTAGGTTTGTATGTATCCAGATATTGTAATTCAGACCCATGACGACTATGATGTCGTTCAGGACCTTTAGGGGGGCAGTGGTGCAGCCATAACCAGCATGAAAACCAGACTGCATAGCGGAATGAATGCAATGGTATTTCAGATGGTTGACACTGTTTGTTGACCAGTTTTTCAAAAACTTTGGAAAGACAGGGTAGGATGGATATTGGTCTGTAGCAGTTAGGCTAAACAGACTGGTGACGGGGGCAGAAATAATATTCGCAGATCATTTTAGAAAAGAGGGTACAGATTATCCAGCCCGGCTAATTTATACGGGTCCAGATTTTATATCTGTGTTTATTGATTAACTTTCAGGATGACGTGTGTCCAATCTGTTTATTTGTTGCAGCACTAATCAGCATTGCATCAGCGCCCAAAGGTGCCGGCAGGTGTGGGAACACTCCGGAACACTCCGGAACACTCCGGAGGCAGTAAGGAGGGCCGGCCCATATACTGCACAGCCGCCTACCGTTGCCATGGCGGGTCTATAAAGGCGCCAGAGGAGCAGCACTGGGGATAGGCGACAAGTGAAGCAGAACGGAAGGAAGAAGCAGGAGATACTTCAACACACCAAAGGAAGGAGAAAGGCAACCAGGAGATTGATTTAGAGGTCGACCAGGTTTTGACTGCCCGCACATCCTAAACAACACCATGAGGCCGCCTTGATAACGACGCCTTACCCAGAAGAACACCGTTCTCCAGGTCCTCCTTTATATGAACAATATGCCCTACAGAGCCCTGTCATGTCATCAGACCTCTACATTACAAAAGCTTTTGAACAATTTATAAAAACAGCACAACATGCTGTAATTTAGCCACAACGAAGAGCAAAGAGTGATGCACTTTGAACATAAAAAACTGCATTGATGGCTAACACTTAAAATGGGCACATGAGCTCTGAAACTAACTGTTTTTTTTAATTAAAAAGAATTGTGGTTGAAAGATGAAGACTTCCTTACCTCCACGAGCGCTATGAGGTCATCAAACTGCGCCTGCAGCTCGGCGCGAGCCTCTTGGCTAAAAGCGGTGTCGCCGGTCTTCTTGAAGAGCTCTGCCGCCCTCTCCTCCAGGCTGGATAGCGAGCCCTGGTGTTCCTGGAGGTCAGCCAGCAGAGCCCGCATTCTCTCCAGCTGGGATGCCTTCTCTCTGAGGC
This sequence comes from Dallia pectoralis, assembly GCA_029465975.1. Lineage (NCBI taxonomy): Eukaryota > Metazoa > Chordata > Actinopteri > Esociformes > Umbridae > Dallia > Dallia pectoralis. The sequence continues at coordinate 20,313,087 of CM055734.1, read as the reverse complement.
CCGGCTGGGGGGTGAGAGGGCCACATATGTCACCCTCCACTGCCTCCAACCAGTGCTGCAGCTGGGCCTCACTGTCCAGGTAACACCCCCACTGGGCCACCGTCCACTCCAGGCGACTAGCAGAGAGGAGATGTACCAAAGAGCAATGATAAAATACATGCATAGAAATACAGTCTCTGATATGTCTTTATACACTGGGATGTCCCTTTTCACACTCGCACACAATCATTTCATTCGTCTGGCTCCATCTAATGCCTGCTAACCCACATCCACACACGCGTTGTGGGTTGACTTGTTGGCTTTACGCCCTTTAGACCCTAATAAGATCAATTCATTCCAGCAGGAGGGGAGATTATGCAGACGCGCACGAACACACACACACACACACACACACACACACACACACACACACACACACACACACACACACACACACACACACACACACACACACACACACACACACACACACACACACACACACACACACACACACACACACACACACACACACACACACACACACACACCTCTCATTATGTACTTAACCTAATTGTACTTAATTACATTTAGACATAAATCTGACAAGAGAAATACAATCCAGTCTGAGAAGGGAATTAAGATGCAGGTAATTTTGAACCATCACCTATGAGCCAGACCTTTGGTAAGGTTAATATAACACACAAAATGTGATTTTATATGATTAATCCAGTAGAAGGTATTTCATATAACATATCCAACAGGTTCCATGTCCAGTAAAGTCAAAGCAAACAAGCAAAATCCATCAATGACCGTTAAGATCACTAAACCAGGAGCCTCAGGTGATCCAGCGTCATAAGCCGCTGCACATGTACTGCTGAAGTATGCATTTTAACCCATCTCACTCTTTAATCCATCTTTACCCTAGTTTTCTGTCAAATAAAGCACGAAAAAAGCCTGAAAGACGACTGGACAATATGGGTGTAAAGGTCATTATCGGATGTCAGAATGTATGTTTGACGTGGTGAACGGAGGACTTCTCTACCTGTGGCAGCTCATGGCGGTCACCAGCAACGTGGCCCATACGTCCTCCACTTCCTGCAGCTGAGAGCGGATAGCTTCCTGTCCCTCCGTCCCGCTGCTGCTCCTGATGGCCAGCTCGCCCTTCCCCATGGCCATGTTCAGTTTAACCTCGCCCTCACCTTTCAGAAGCAGGATGTCCTGAATGAACAATGGAAATGGTCAGATAAGACGGGTATTAATATTGTTCTGAGGTAATATGACTGTACAGTTCTTCACAACAGCACTGCATTGTGGTAGCTGAAAGAACGACAGCACAGTATTAGGCTGCCATTAATCCAGTTACAGTATCAGAGTGAGACTGTTCGTGATCAGCAGCGCGATGATATATGGAACCGTGCAAAAGTATTAGGCAGAGTGCACATTTTTTTTTAAAGCTGTTTATCTGAGCAGGATGGATTTATTTGCCGGTAAAATCAATAAAAATAAACAGAATAAAATGGAATGAAACAATAAACAAAAAAGTTAGTGATTTCTTGTTTTCTTATGTTTTCCAAAATCTAAATGGGATCTAGTGATCTGATGGCCAGAAGAAATGTGATGAATAAATATGAAGGAACCACGCATGCGGACAATCCCAAACCGTTTTACCTGCACTTGCTCCAGCCTCTCCTCCAGCTCCTTCTTGTTTCCCATGGTGCTCCCCAGACTTCCCAGTCGCTCCTGGATGTCTTCCAGCCACACCCAGACACCCTGTAGCGTCTCTCCGAATGCCTGGCTCTCCAGGCAGCCACGCAGGTGTTCCCGGGCCTTCTGCAGCAAAGCCTGGTGGTGGTTCTGGAGCTGGGCTGCAGCCTTCAGCTCCTCTCCACAGCCACGACCTGCCTCATGCAAAGACACAGCATCCTGGCTGAGATGATCCAAAGAACTCCTGTGGAAGGACAGATATATAGAGATAAGAGAAAGGAGCAGAGATAATTGGATAAAACAGTTGATAGAAATAAATGCAGTGTCCAACATTGAAGAACTACAAACACAACTTTCCAGTAGCTAGTGAGGATAACAACGTCACAGTAACTGTGCCCACCATCACTCTATTTAAGCCAGGTACCTTTATAACACAACATGCACAAACCTTTTTGTCAGCAGCTTTCTGTGGACCTCCTCCACTCTTTCCAACTCATCAGTGCCGTCAAGGAGTCCTGGCTGCTCCTCTTCCCCCAGAGGAGGCTCTCTCTTCAGGCTACGCTCCATCTGTTCTAGCCAGTCCCTCAGCCCCTCCAAATTGAGCTCAAACCTGGAGGACAGGAACACTGCCAATGTGACTACAACTAAAACAGTTAGACTACTTTAATAATGGCTTCTGGGTGTCACAGCGGGATAACGCGCCTGCATGTGTATAGTTAGTCAGTCCAGTCAGTGTGGGCTCATCAAAAGTAGAATGGCTTAACAAGGATATCTAGGAGGGAGGCATTTTGCAATCTTCAACTCTCCCAAGCCTATTGGGAGTTGCTGAGACAAGGTATGGTCTCAGTTACAACTTGTTACCATATAGTTTAAGAGGGTAGAAAAAAAGTGCTGCAATCATGGAGAAAACAAAAAAAACTTCATTTACCGGTCTCTGTCATTTAGCATATTCACACATCATCGACACATTTCTACATTTCAACAAACAGCAGGGATTTGTATTTTTACGTGTAACCAGCTAGACATGACTGAAAGAGACTATTTTTTCAGAAATGACCTGGAACCAATTCAAATGAATTGCCTTGCTCAGTGATTCAGGAATTATATCCAGCATCCGTTTGGTTACTAGATGCGTTAAACCACAAGGCCTAAATACACCAATTAAAATGAGCTAACAGAAACCCACACTCACCCCTTCACTAGGGTGATGCCCTCCTCCAGGTCTGTTTGGGTCCGTCTACACCCCTTCTTGTACCCCTCCCAGGACCTCTCACAAGAGGAGAGGCGCTCCTGCACCTGTCCGGAACCCGCCTTTGACAGGTGGAGAAGTAGCCTGTCAGCCTCTGCACGTACCTGACCCAGGCGCTGCTCGTCTTCCTCCAAACACTCCAGCACCACCTATAGGACAGGAGGGAAATGGCGGTAAATAGTTATAAGTAGTTCTTAAACGAAGAGAAGCTGGAGGCAACAGTTTCTTGAAATCTACAGCAGAGCATGCAGTATTTAGATTTATCTGACCCGGAACGACCAGGTGTGTAAGGATTTAGCCAATCAAATCAAGTAAATCAAATGACTCAATTGGTATGTTTAGCGACTGAAAACAACAGCACACCTGTTCATTCAGATGCTATAGCGAAATCCTGCATACGCTTCAGCTCTCCATGGGTGCCTATCCCGTGCAAATAGTAACCAAGTAGTGAAGTTGTAATAAACACATGTTGATAGATGGTACCTTTAGCCTATCCAACTTAGTTCCAAGGAAGTTGACATCGCCTGATTGGTCAGAACATTCATTCAGCTCTGCCTTCCGTTCTGAGAGCCAGGAGTTAAACTCCTGAACGACATCTGCTCCGATGGAAAGAGAGAACGGAACGAGGGAGAGATGGCGAGACGAGAAGAGAAAAAGGAGTAAGATAAGAGGTGAGAGGAAAAGATAATGGAAGAGAGGACGAAGGATAATTGAGGGGTTGGGAAGAGAAATGGGGAGGGGGTGAGGGACGAGACTTGCATGAGAGGCAGATGGGCTGTGTGGGTGTGTCTGCATGGGGCAGGCACCAGTTGCCTTGGCAACAAGCCCAATGACTCCCCTGAGAGCGCCGGTGACGAAAGCGACAGTACCATCAGAGGCACAGGTGTGTGTGTGTGTGCGTGTGTGCGTGCACAAGAGACCGTGTGAAAGTGTGTGTCACGCCCTCGAGGAATATCATGGCTAATCAAAACGCCATCTCCAGGTACCAGCGTCATTTAAAAATACGATGTAATGTTGTATTAGTACCAATAAAAGTTATCTGCAGGGATCAGTTTGTCATAGCTCATCTGGCGTGTGTGTATGTGTGTGTGTGTGTGTGTATGTGTGTGTGTGTGACAGTATGATGCAGTCGTTGTCTACTCCCATTGCCCTGAGCTACTCTGTCATGTCAGATACTCTGTGAGCCCCCTGCGTGTCCTAATTTTACGCAACCTAGTCTTCCCTAGTCCCCGGGCTATTCTGCCATCGCCGTTCAGCAGCCTGTGTGTTACAAGCACCGGTTATATTAAAGCCGGAAGATAATGTGTCGGAGATGGGAAACAGTGGAAATTGAATTGCATTGGAAATGAATCATTGAAAAGATAGAAACAGAGTTAACCGTCTCCTCACTGTTGAAGTGTATCTGCAACGCATCCTGGAAGGCCCCGTGGGTCCTGGAACAGAGCTGGGTCGCAGCCTCGGTCTGCTTGGCCAGCAGGTTGAGGTCAGCGGACAGACGGGCCAGCTCCGGAGAGGGATGAGACGTACATAAACAGCTCAAGGTCTCCCTAGCCGAGTCCATATCGGCTCTCTGAAGCTGGAGGCTGCTCTGGAGATCCTGAGGAGAGGGGAGATTAGCCGGCGTATTGTCTGTCGTTTAATCGGAAATCGGATTTAATCAAACGCAACATTTTTTATTCAAAGAAATTAAATGCCAACAGTGGTGTTTAAATAGATTTTTGTCAACTATGTTGCCAAAACAACATAGTTGACAAAGTTGCTCACTTATCCTGACTTTTTCCACCTAGTAAAGATTATATGCCAGTTTCATTGTCTAATTGAGATGTAAAGAGTAATATTGGCAGAATTATACTTTGACTCTAGCCATATCCTCGGGTCCGGATGGTTCAGTCAGCTCCGACAGGGATCGCTCTACGTGCTCAAGTCGCTCGGTCATCTGGGTCGTGAGGTCCTCCAGCCGTTGTTTCTGGAAGCTGAGGTAGGTCAGAGAGTGTCTCGCCTGGTCATATGCCTCCTGGGCTAGACTGAGCTTCTTCCTCAGGTCGCCTTCGGTCACCTTGAATGAGACAGAGAGGAACGCTGTTGAGATCCTCCAACACATCTGTGGTTCGGTCGTCCTCCTGATGAGAGGTTTCTTGTTGGTGAATCCTCTGAACCCAATACGGACCTGCAGCTGGATGGGCGTCTCCGGGAGTTTGGCCACATCCTTCAGCTTGCTCACCCTCACCAACAGGGGATCCAGCTTCTGTTCTCTCTCCTCCAATTCCACCTGAACCGACAGAATTAAAAAACGATTGCAACTGGCATGCTTTAATATACACATCTTTTTTTTACATTTGTTCTAGCTACATTGAAAAACATGCCATTTTTAAATCTATACTAGACAAGACTGCCCCAATGGATCTAACCTGGAAGGTGGCTAGGTGTGTCTCAGCCTCCTGCTTGTTACTCAGATTGGCCATGCGCTCAGTGAGGTCAGCAATGGAGGCTGCAGCCCATTGGTCGATGTCCTGCTCCATTGACTTTAGGTCCTCCCATAAGGACACACAGTGGGTTAGTCTCTCAGTGTTCGTCTGGATCCTTTCAGATACCTACAAGAAAGACACACCTGATCATGTACTCACCATTAACATACCTGCCACTAAATACAAAAAGGCATGTCTCCTGACAGCTATTTGTACGTAATTAAAAAGAGAGAAAAATAGTAAATCTTTGTCTTCAACAGAAGAGGTAGAGAGACGGGGGTGGGGGGAGACGAGGGGGAGAGACGGGGTGGGGGTGTCAGACAACATGTCTAGACTTGTGTACATTTCACACTTGTGCTTTTGACAGATTCTGCAGTCAGACAAATCCCACAGGGCATAAAAGGAAAAGTAAGGGCCAGAAAATGACAGAGTCCAACATTGCAGCGACATGATGAGTATCTGTCTCCTATTTGATGCGCTCTATTTTCTGCATATGTTAGAAACTGAATGTTTACAGACCTTCAATATGAATATATTATTTAAATAGAGGGAACAGATAACACAGAATAACAAAATAAAGCGACGGTTTCTGTGTGTTAAAGCCTATCTGCATAAACAAATTGATCAAAAACACTGGGAATGTAGTAGTCATTGTGCACATCCAGATGAAGTGGGAAAGTAAATGTTTTTCACAGGGGAATTAGAGATTACTATTTTTGTTCATTAAATAATTAAGTATATGAAATATTTGTTATATGATTACACTGGTTCCCTTCAAGATCAACAACCATTCATGCACAACTAATAAATAAAAAAATTAAAAACACAAAGAGCTGAATGTGCAGAAAAAGGAGTGCAAGATTGGGATTTAACAAGAGACAATGACCCAAGCGCACCAACTCTGTAGCCACCAAAGCAATCAACACCCAGAACTGAAACGGCCAGTTACCCCGGCCAGCCATGCTCCCTCACCTCCAGCCACTGATGCCTCAGTGTATCCATCTTGCTTTGAATGCTGTGGGATTCACATAGTGGAATGTTGTCTAGCTCCCTCTGCAGGTCTTCTCCAGTACTGATAAACAGGTCCATGTCTTCTTGTCTTGTTCGCAGCTCCACTATCACTGCCTCATGCTGTTAAGAGAAGAGATGTTCTGTAATGACAACAAGTCCTCGCTAGAGTGCAAACATAAGTCAAATCCCTAGAGCATTGTAGGCCTGCTGGAAAGCAGTGGTAGCCAACTAGATCTGACCGCAAGCCGATTGTTGTTCAATTAGGATATTGAGGATCAGAACAGTTATGTATACACTGCCAATTGACTACCCGAAAAACATTGTATTTTAATTACATTGAGACGTAAATATAATATCTCCTTTGTTCTGGAAATTCTTGGGGAAATAAATTAAGACATTATACATATATTTTCTAAAATCTACAAATCAATATTAAGCAAAACAATGTGCCAATTGGTGAAACAATTTGTCTGGATGAGACAAATAATTTGAAAACAATCGTAGTACATAGTCCAACGGTTATTTTTATCTTTGAAATTGTCACACCAACACGTCTGACACCCTTGTGAGTAAACATGTTGAATATGGGAAATGGGGAGCTGTATGGAGATTGGAGACCTGAGATTGAGTTAAATAACACATTGTACCAGTGGATGGCTAGAGAGGTTATTTTCAGCAGTATTTTCTTGGGACACAGAATCTGTGTCCCTTCTGACTTCAAGATGGCCAGAGTGACTCCGCTCCTCAAGAAACCGTCTCTCGACCCGTCGGATGTCAACAACTACAGACCTGTGTCCCTGTTGTCCTTCCTTTCCAAAACGCTTGAACGCGTCGTAGCTGACCAACTGTCCTCCTACCTCTCGCAGAACAATCTCCTGGACCCTAACCAGTCAGGATTCAAGACGGGCCACTCAACTGAAACAGCGCTGCTCTGTGTAACTGAAGCCCTACGCAAGGCCCAAGCCAACTCTCTCTCCTCTGTTCTCATTCTACTAGACCTATCTGCTGCCTTCGACACAGTAAACCATCAGATCCTGCTCTCCACCCTCTCTGACCTGGGGATCTCAGGAGCGGTGCATTCCTGGTTTTCCTCGTACTTGTCGGACCGTTTTTACCAGGTGGTGTGGCGAGGCTCGCCGTCGTACATGCAGCCCCTGGTCACTGGGGTCCCCCAAGGATCGGTCCTAGGCCCTCTCCTTTTCTCCTTATACACCCGGTCTCTTGGCTCTGTCATATCCTCACATGGCCTCTCCTATCACTGCTATGCTTATGATACCCAACTATTTTTCTCATTCCCACAGTCTGAAACCCAGGTGGCATCCCGTATCTCTGCATGTATGACTGACATCTCGGCCTGGATGTCTGCACACCATCTGAAACTCAACCTAGGTAAAACTGAACTGCTCTTCTTCAAAGGAAGAGCCTGCCCGCTCCAGGATCTGTCCATTACGACGGACAACGTCACAGTCCCTGCTACCCAATGTGGGAAAAACCTTGGCGTGACCCTTGACAACTCCCTCTCATTTTCTGCACACATCAAGGCGGTGTCCCGGTCTTGCAGGTACATGCTCTACAACATTCGGAAAGTAAGGCTGTATCTTACGCAGGAAGCCGCACAAGTGCTGATCCAGGCACTTATCATCTCCCGTCTCGACTACTGCAACTCCCTTCTGGCTGGTCTCCCAGTGTGCGCCATCAAACCCCTGCAACTCATTCAAAATGCAGCAGCCCGCCTGATCTTCAATCTACCAAAGTTCTCCCACGTCACTCAGCTGTTCCGCACACTACACTGGCTCCCGGTCGAAGCACGCATCCACTACAAAACCATGGTGCTAGCCTATGGGGCAGCAAGAGGAACCGCCCCCTCCTACATCCAGTCACTAATCAAGCCGTACACACCCACGCGAGCACTTCGTTCTGCCACCTCAGGCCTCTTGGTAGTGCCATCCCTACGGGAGGGCAACTCTCGATCTGCTCAGTCTAAATTGTTCTCCGTGCTTGCCCCGCAATGGTGGAACAACTCCACTCTGGAGATCAGATCATCGGACTCTCTACCAATCTTCAAAAAACGTCTAAAAACATTCCTCTTCAAACTGTACCTCCAGTAGCTCCATGAATGGAGCTCCACAACTCTCGACTGTTCGAAACTTCACTACCGAATCATTCTTCTACGATTATCACCCATTCCTCCTCTCCTAGCACCCCTTCTATCTCTAGCACTTCCCCCTGCACCCACCCAGGAACAATGTACTTATTGCCTTTTTGATGTGTGTTTTAGCTATATGTGAAATGCCTGCACTTATTGTAAGTCGCTCTGGATAAGATCGTCTGCTAAATGCGCAAAATGTAAATGTAAATGGTGGGTTCATTTGAAAAACAGGGAGCAGAAAAAAGGGGTAAAGGGGAGGTCCGATAAGTATGGTATGCGTAGAAAAAAAGCAATGCAAAAAGGAAATATCTGAAACATGAAATTTGATATTGCGTGGGCAGTTTTGGCCTATAGATCACCTGGTGTGTATGCCACTATTGTAAAGCATGTGAACAGTGTATATACCTGCTATTGTTTCAGTATTATTCATTACAGTGCATTAACCTACTGATGGACCCAGGGTTCGTTAGATTGGGACTGACCCGTGTGAGTAGTCTCCGCGCCTCTTCTGGGTTCTGGTTGTGGTCGGGTTGGTTTTGGGTGACCGCAAGGGCGTTCTCTACAGTGTTAATGAGGGATGACCTGAGAGAATGGAACTGACGTAGCAGGTCCACCAATACTCCACACTGCTCCTGGCTGGAGAAGGTGGAAGAACATCGACAACAGTCACCATGGAGATGGGCAACACTACAATATGCACTTAAAAACGACATTAGAAAATCTGATAAGATGCACAGGGACCAGAGATACCATACTGCGATTTATCACATTGAGATCAATCACACATTCAGATTTCATTACAGAATTATTCAGCAGTAAGTATCAACCATACATTATAAAGGCATTGCATTTGGAACTTCAGAATCCCTGAAAAGAATAAGGTGAGTAACCTTAGTGGTCTCTCAGATTTACCAAAATGTGTTTTCTTTTTTGCTAATGAGATTATTCTGCTGCTGGCTAAGCCTTTTGTTTCCTCACCCATCAGTGATGATCTTCCTGACATCCTCCCAGGTGGTCTCCACTAGGCCCACCTGTCTGCGAGCATCCCCAGCCAGCTCGCTGTCTCTCCGGGCCAGCTGGCCTCCCTTCTCTCCAAGCGACTGACGGGAGTGCTGCATAGACTCTAGCTCATCTTCCAACTGGGCAAAGAAACGCAACCTGGGGAGCATAGCCAACGCAAACCGTCGGAAACATACAAATAAAAAAGTACCTGCAAAAAAAACCAGGCTACATGTTGCCCCATTTACTACTAGAGCTGGTATAATACCTGTTCTGAAAGGTCTGTATGCTGGTCTCTCTGGACCCCTTTTGCTTCGCTCTGTGCTCCAGCTCCCTTAGGCTCCTCATCACCTCCTCCCTTCGCTCCCTGAAGGAAGTCCACAGTGCTCCCAGCGCCTCAGCCTCACTTTGCCTCCATCCCAGATCCCTCTGAGCCTCCTCCAAGGTCACCATGAGGGCCACTGCCTGGCTCTGGCAAGACATCCTCTTCTGACCACATACCTGACCCAGATCTTCCTTCCTGGAGCCTTCCCACTCCTCTCCCCACAGGTGGAGGTGGGCCTTGCTGAGCTTTCCATCCAGCCGTACTGCCTGGGCCTGCAAATGGGCCATTTCCCCAGCCACCTCCCCCAGCTTTCGGTGCAGTTCTTCTGCCTTAGATTGGTCCCAGCTCCCCCTGCCATCCACAGCTGCCCGGAGGCCGTCGACCGCCGTAGCTGCAGCTCCGTGGCTTTGAAGAAAGCAACCCAGCTCTGCTAGGGTCTCCCCACGAAGGAGGAGAAGGCGCTGGGCTTCGTTGAGGGGCTGCAGGCAGTCCTCCCTACGGTCCTGTAGATGCTGCTGCTCCTCAGGGGTAGAGGAGGAGAGAAGCGAGGTCTCTCTCTGCTGCAGGGTCTCTCTCAGGTTTGTCTTTCCCTGGAGGGAAGCCTCGTGCTCCTGGGGGAGGCAGCAAATGAGTGTTAAACAAACAAGCTAAAGCTTCTATGAATCCTTGTCATCTCTTAGCTAATACAAACAATAAGGCGCCCTACAGGCATAAAAACCTGCCCAACTAACCGTAACTTGAGTGACAGCAGCCTGCAGGTCACCTATGTTGACCTGGGAAGTGTTTCTGAGGACAGACTGGAAGTCCACGCTCCACTGGGTTAGTTTCACCAGAGCTTCGTCAAACAGCTCCACCTGAGACAGCTGGGTCTGCAACCGCTGGAACCTGCAGAGTATAGAAATGTGTGCCGCTCAGTGCCAGGTTTCAGGGCTTAATTAACGTGGTCTGCTCTCACAAGCTCGCTAGTTGCACTGGATAGGGTCTGTTAAGCAATGTCAATGTAAAAGACAGCCATTTGCCTTTTCATTAGAGTGTCTTTCGCTGAGGTAAATCTCTCCTCCAGCTCGGTGATGTCATCTGAGAGCTCTTTGCCCTGCCCCCCTGGCACATCAGGGTGGAGACACGCCCCCAAACTCATCACACCTTGCAGGAAATCTTCATTACATGGCAAATCACTCTGCATTTCCTGTAACACCATAAAACATGATTTATTAAAGATCGTCAACAGCGGTTTATTTATGGGAATATTGTGGATTTGTGTTCACACTTTTACCTGTACAGTTTGCAGTTGATGTATCAGCTTTGCTTTGTCTGTAGGGAGCAGGGGACTGTCTGGGCAGCAGACATACTCACATCTGTCTAACCAGCACCTGAGGCTGGAACTCTCCTTCTCATACCTAGAATAAACGATTAGTAAAAACGAACAGGAAATATTTACAGTCCCTGACAAACACTTAATAATTCACAAATAAAATGACTTACACGAACAAACACATTGAAAAACACACAAACAAACAAAATGTCAGTGTTACTATATTTGCGGGGAACCCAAACATCATTTACATTCAAACTGTTATTTTTCCTAACCATAAACCCCAATACTAATCCTAAAATATAACCACTAATCATTATATTCCTTTGAGCCTTAACATAATCCCTAAAGTAGACCGACTAAATGTGTCCACAGGGTCAAAGTTTCCTTGCTTAATTTTTTTGGTAACCTTTGTACAGTACACACACACACACACACACACACACACACACACACACACACACACACACACACACACACACACACACACACACACACACACACACACACACACACACACACACACACACACACACACACACACACACACACACACACACACACACACACACACACACACACACACACACACTTCAATATCAGTGTGTAATAGCTGTCTGTCAATGCCAGGGAATTAAATTGAAGGTCCTATCTCCTCAAAACACCCCACAATCCGCCACTAATCCCCAATAGTTAAACTTGCAGGAAAACAGATGAGCTCAGTGTCTGTATAGAGACACACACGAACATTCACACACTAAAAAACACACACGCGTGTCTCCTTACTTTTGCCATACTGTCAGCAGTTTTTCCAGTGCAGCCTGTTTCGCAGTTGATTGCTTTAAGTAAGCTTTGTTGATCTTAAGGAGGTTAGCTTCTTCTGGTCCTTCACCTAGCCTCTTCTTACCCGTGCACAAGGCTTCCAATCTGGGTTTGAGCTGCTCCAAAGCCTGGTTAACCTCCTGAAGATTTGCCAGCATACAAATAAAATTCTGAGAATATGTTGTCTCATCTATCATAACAAGTTACATTTAGTCATATAAAATAATATATCAATAATTTTGAATGGTCAATTATTAAACAAACATAAATGCTTAATTGCTGAAAGCCGCAGTCTAAAACTATAAACCACCTCTGGGCACTTGTCAATGAGGAACATATGAAAGGTACTTAACTGAATTATCTAGAATATATGTAGAAATAATCTCATTCCTGGCACACACATATTATGTTAAAACGACATACTGATAAAGATACTATACCATATGTTGTTGAAGTGCTCTGTATGTTTCATTGGAGGATGTACAGCAGTCGATGGGATTGTCTAGCTTCTTTTTGAGGTCAGCAATTGTTTTCTTTATCTAATGTAGAAGTTATTTATAATGATGAATTACACATGTAGAAGAGTAACTAAATCAAGCATTATCACCACATTAGAGCATGGTTTAACTAAATCAGTGAATAAATTCAACAAGATATGACACAGCCATTTTAGAGGAACCTGTGCCTGACCTGTTCCAGGTTGTCGTTGAACCTTTGCCTGCAGGAGGCGCTCTGGTTGAGCTGAACCCCGAGCTGCTCCACCCTCTCCTTCAGCTCCTCCCAGTAGCGCCCCATCTGAGCCAAACGCGCCCGGATATGCCCCGCCTCCCCAGGGGTTAAAAATCCTGACAGAGCCTCTGACTCCACCTCCAGATGGGACAAGATGGCACCCTTGTATTTAAGTCCCCCTCCAACAGACTGGGAGAACAAAAGAAGGTGACATTTGAAGTGGAACCCAATAGATATAGTACATCAGTGTTGTGTTCTTGAAGCAGTATAATAGCTTTGGCAAAAATGACTCGGGATGTAAATGAATGTGATAGAACTTCTCAATCAGTCCCTGTGTCAGTGTATCTGTTCACATAACACCTGAAAGCTTTTATACAGGCACCCATATTGGGGCAAATATAGACAGGTCTCCACATGGCTCTAGATTCAGGGTGGGATAATGGGCATATTTCCCCACCAACCACTGTGATGAGTCTGATCAGATCATGTTTCAATCCCAGTGGATCCCAGTTGCCACTCCTAATTGACTATGCGGGAGACCACCGACGTAGGATCGATCTCGATTTGTACCAGGCTACCAGTTAAATGTATAAGTGGACGAGCCACTGAAGGTAACTGCCTAGGTTGAGATTATGTTAGCATGCCGCTAGCATTGACTGGATAATGTACCTTAAAATATATTCATGATATTACACTACTGCATGGTTTTGTTCAAAATGTATAGTTTTGCTAATGTTTGTGACCCTTTCTTTGCTAGCTCGATTAATTACAAGCCGTGCATCCTCGCTTCTTTTCTGTGAGAATAGGATAACATTTTCACAGCAGGTAGCTAAAATTAGGTTTTGTCTAAAATGTATATGTATTTATGTATGTTTTGCTAATGTTCGTGACCCTTTCTTTGCTAGCTTTATTAATAACAAACCATGGTGACTTGGTGACTGTGAGAATAGGATAACATTTTCACACCAGGTAGCTAAAATTAGCATAGCTAATGTGTGTGCTTCAATGTGTTATACATGGCATTGAGGTCTTAATGATATAGCTAGGATAACAGTGAAAGTGTTACACAGTTTGACAGTCCAATTAGTGTTGCAGTGTAGCTCAGCAGTGTAGCTCACTAAGCTAATGTTAGTCAACTGATGTTAGATGGAGATGTATTTTTTCTTAGTTAACTACATACAATACAAGTGATGCTCTGGTTGTGATAATAGCACAGAATAGAAAAAAATCTGATCTTATGTCTGAAATACAACAGCATCATTTGGCATCAAGAGAAAAATGTTGCAGGTTGTAAAAAGGGCAGAATGATGCAGTGAAATGTCACACATATATATATGCACACACATGCATACACACCTCTAAGGTGCTAAGGTGTTCTTCAAGGGGGTCTAGGGAGAAGGAGGTGGGGTCCACAGTTTCCAGCTCCCTCTCTCTCTCTGACATCCACGAGGAGAAGTCATTGGACTCCCTGACAAAACTCTCCCACCACACACACACCATCTCCAGCTGTCCAACACTGTATGACAGGAAAACAAGGGTCAGTGGTGTCTGAAGCGCGCGCAGACAGAGACAGACAGACAGACAGACAGACAGACAGACAGAGACACACACACACACACACACACACACACACACACACAGTTTGCACGCCACCACAAAAGTTCAGAAAGAAAGCAATCTGAGGGTATTAACATCCAAATCAGGTGAGAATTCGCCGGACGTGTGTTAGATCCCTCATTAGTTCATTTACAAAGATAATAACAGGTGTCTGTCAAGCATTGTGACATTTGCATCAGGAATCGGTCACGGTGATCCTTCAATTTGAAAACATCAAAAACATTAGCTTTGGAAAACCATGGAAAACATGGTGGATGACAGAAGAATTCAGAAGAAAAAACCCTTCACAACAGTTGGTCAGATCAAGAACAGCCTCCAGGATGTAGGTATGTCTGTGTCACAGTAAAAATCATAGATGACTACTTAAGTCATGCTTTAACTGTGTTCAGTGTTTATAACTGTTTCAAGGTTCCTGGCCAGAAATACTAACATGTTGTTCACTTTTCCGGCTTTAATAGGCTGCGGAGTGGAGTAACAACCTTACCCTCTGTAATGAACACACGTTCAGATGGAGTGGAGTAACAACCTTATATGCTGTAATGAACACACGTTCAGATGGAGTGGAGTAACAACCTTACCCTCTGTAATGAACACACGTTCAGATGGAGTGGAGTAACAACCTTACATGCTGTAATGAACACACGTTCAGATGGAGTGGAGTAACAACCTTACATGCTGTAATGAACACACGTTCAGATGGAGTGGAGTAACAACCTTACATGCTGTAATGAACACACGTTCAGATGGAGTGGAGTAACAACCTTACATGCTGTAATGAACACACGTTCAGATGGAGTGGAGTAACAACCTTATATGCTGTAATGAACACACGTTCAGATGGAGTGGAGTAACAACCTTACATGCTGTAATGAACACACGTTCAGATGGAGTGGAGTAACAACCTTACATGCTGTAATGAACACACGTTCAGATGGAGTGGAGTAACAACCTTACATGCTGTAATGAACACACGTTCAGATGGAGTGGAGTAACAACCTTACATGCTGTAATGAACACACGTTCAGATGGAGTGGAGTAACAACCTTACATGCTGTAATGAACACACGTTCAGATGGAGTGGAGTAACAACCTTACATGCTGTAATGAACACACGTTCAGATGGAGTGGAGTAACAACCTTACATGCTGTAATGAACACACGTTCAGATGGAGTGGAGTAACAACCTTATATGCTGTAATGAACACACGTTCAGATGGAGTGGAGTAACAACCTTATATGCTGTAATGAACACACGTTCAGATGGAGTGGAGTAACAACCTTACCCTCTGTAATGAACACACGTTCAAATGGAGTGGAGTAACAACCTTATATGCTGTAATGAACACACGTTCAGATGGAGTGGAGTAACAACATTACTCTCTGTAATGAACACACGTTCAGATGGAGTGGAGTAACAACCTTACATGCTGTAATGAACACACGTTCAGATGGAGTGGAGTAACAACCTTACATGCTGTAATGAACACACGTTCAGATGGACTGGAGTAACAACCTTATATGCTGTAATGAACACACGTTCAGATGGAGTGGAGTAACAACCTTACATGCTGTAATGAACACACGTTCAGATGGAGTGGAGTAACAACCGTATATGCTGTAATGAACACGCGTTCAGATGGAGTGGAGTAACAACCGTATATGCTGTAATGAACACACGTTCAGATGGAGTGGAGTAACAACCTTACATGCTGTAATGAACACAC
Source organism: Dallia pectoralis (assembly GCA_029465975.1). Lineage (NCBI taxonomy): Eukaryota > Metazoa > Chordata > Actinopteri > Esociformes > Umbridae > Dallia > Dallia pectoralis. Next base: position 20,296,999 of record CM055734.1, on the reverse strand, counting down.
GTTCAGATGGAGTGGAGTAACAACCGTATATGCTGTAATGAACACACGTTCAGATGGAGTGGAGTAACAACCTTACATGCTGTAATGAACACACGTTCAGATGGAGTGGAGTAACAACCTTACATGCTGTAATGAACACACGTTCAGATGGAGTGGAGTAACAACCTTATATGCTGTAATGAACACACGTTCAGATAGAGTGAAGTAACAACCTTATATGCTGTAATGAACACACGTTCAGATGGAGTGGAGTAACAACCTTACATGCTGTAATGAACACACGTTCAGATGGAGTGGAGTAACAACCTTACATGCTGTAATGAACACACGTTCAGATGGAGTGGAGTAACAACCTTACATGCTGTAATGAACACACGTTCAGATGGAGTGGAGTAACAACCTTACATGCTGTAATGAACACACGTTCAGATGGAGTGGAGTAACAACCTTATATGCTGTAATGAACACACGTTCAGATAGAGTGGAGTAACAACCTTACCCTCTGTAATGAACACACGTTCAGATGGAGTGGAGTAACAACCTTATATGCTGTAATGAACACACGTTCAGATGGAGTGGAGTAACAACCTTATATGCTGTAATGAACACACGTTCAGATGGAGTGGAGTAACAACCTTACATGCTGTAATGAACACACGTTCAGATGGAGTGGAGTAACAACCTTACCCTCTGTAATGAACACACGTTCAGATGGAGTGGAGTAACAACCTTACATGCTGTAATGAACACACGTTCAGATGGAGTGGAGTAACAACCTTACCCTCTGTAATGAACACACGTTCAGATGGAGTGGAGTAACAACCTTATATGCTGTAATGAACACACGTTCAGATAGAGTGGAGTAACAACCTTATATGCTGTAATGAACACACGTTCAGATAGAGTGGAGTAACAACCTTACCCTCTGTAATGAACACACGTTCAGATGGGGCAATGGTGGCACACATGCACAAATATTTACTTTTGCGCAAATTACACGAACACACACCCTGCACACCACTTCAGAAGTGTCTCTGGGCTGTCCTCTTTCATTGGGCTTAAGCCAAAAATACTGCCCCATAGGCAAAGTAGTACCAAGTTTGTCTACGCCATTATTAGATCCTGACCAGTTCGCATATAGGCTATACGAAGGAAAAGTAAGGAAAGACCGGGCGAGTAGGGGAGGAGGGAAATGTGCAAATAATATAAATAATAAACATTTCTTTGTTCTCTTTAATGATGCTAGATATTGTTGCTGCTATTCATGTTGTTCGTCGGCATCCCGTACCCATACATTCGTCCATCACGTTTCCCTGTAGACATTATACAATGCCAATTTGGTAGACATCGCCCAACCCTAATATATTCTGCAATGGCCAGGTCATTCAAACTGACCTGAATCCAACTGAGAATGCTTTTCAATTGCTGAGGACATGACACCTGAAGGCAAAACACCCAATAACAAGCAATAAAGTTTAAGACAGCTGCATTGAAGCCCTGGCAGAGTATCACCAGGTAAGAAACCAGGCATTGAGTGATGTATATAAGGTTCCAGACATCAGGCAAGCATTGAGTGATGTATATAAGGTTCCAGACATCAAGCAAGCATTGAGTGATGTATATAAGGTTACAGATATCAGGCAAGCATTGAGTGATGTATATAAGGTTCCAGATATCAGGCAAGCATTGAGTGATGTATATAAGGTTCCAGACATCAGGCAAGCATTGAGTGATGTATATAAGGTTCCAGACATCAGGCAAGCATTGAGTGATGTATATAAGGTTACAGATATCAGGCAAGCATTGAGTGATGTATATAAGGTTCCAGATATCAGGCAAGCATTGAGTGATGTATATAAGGTTCCAGACATCAGGCAAGCATTGAGTGATGTAAATAAGGTTCCAGACATCAGGCAAGCATTGAGTGATGTATATAAGGTTATAGATATCAGGCAAGCATTGAGTGATGTATATAAGGTTCCAGACATCAGGCAAGCATTGAGTGATGTATATAAGGTTCCAGACATCAGGCAAGCATTGAGTGATGTATATAAGGTTCCAGACATCAGGCAAGCATTGAGTGATGTAAATAAGGTTCCAGATATCAGGCAAGCATTGAGTGATGTATATAAGGTTCCAGACATCAGGCAAGCATTGAGTGATGTATATAAGGTTACAGATATCAGGCAAGCATTGAGTGATGTATATAAGGTTCCAGACATCAGGCAAGCATTGAGTGATGTATATAAGGTTCCAGACATCAGGCAAGCATTGAGTGATGTATATAAGGTTCCAGACATCAGGCAAGCATTGAGTGATGTATATAAGGTTCCAGACATCAGGCAAGCATTGAGTGATGTATATAAGGTTACAGATATCAGGCAAGCATTGAGTGATGTATATAAGGTTACAGATATCAGGCAAGCATTGAGTGATGTAAATAAGGTTCCAGACATCAGGCAAGCATTGAGTGATGTATATAAGGTTACAGATATCAGGCAAGCATTGAGTGATGTATATAAGGTTCCAGACATCAGGCAAGCATTGAGTGATGTAAATAAGGTTCCAGACATCAGGTAAGCATTGAGTGATGTATATAAGATTACAGATATCAGCCAAGCATTGAGTGATGTATATAAGGTTCCAGACATCAGGTGAACATTGAGTGATGTAAATAAGGTTCCAGACATCAGGCAAGCATTGAGTGATGTATATAAGGTTCCAGATATCAGGCGAACATTGAGTGATGTAAATAAAGTTCCAGACATCAGGCCAGCATTGAGTGATGTATATAAGGTTCCAGATATCAGGCAAGCATTGAGTGATGTATATAAGGTTCCAGATATCAGGCAAGCATTGAATGCAAAGGATTTGCAACATAGTAAACGTGTTGTAGTTCTACATGCTCCAAAAATTATTTGGAATAAAACCCTAAATTAAAGCATTTAAAGCACATTTTCATTGCTTCTATACTACACTCTTGTGTGCCGAGCAATATCATGCATATTGGGTCCCTGTTTAAATACTTATGGACCAAACTGTACTATATTTCTAGTTGTTTATTGCATTAACTGAAACTATAAAGAAGTACTTGGCATGTAAATATTAGAAAATGCAGTGCATTCAGAAAGTTTTAACCCCCTGTGACATTTTGTTGAGTCACTTTGTCCGTCAGTTCTTTTGAAAACTCGTTTGCATTCACTGCCCGATAGAGGGAAGCTACAAAAACTTCAGAATGTATCCCAAAATCATGTGAATTAGCACAAATTAAAGCAGATGAAGAATATTACTGTTCTTCTATGATTGGGGTGTTTGTATACAGTATATAGTACATTTTTGTTTAGCGTATGAATTTTGAATTTATAGAATTTCTACTTAAAAATACAACAATAAAGTATAAATGTAAAGTATGGTATGTAGACAAGTGGAAAAATCCAAATATTATTCATTTAACTCTGATCTGCTGACAAACATGCTTTATCTGGTTTCTAGGAAGTGTATTCATATTGGGGAAGATATACAAACTTGTTTTTGAGGCTGTTCTCCAGCTGTGTGACTTGTTGTCTGGCCTGCTTGGATTGCTGATGAAGAAGCATCTGATTTTTAGGAGCCAGCTGAATCTCTGCTGCCTTCCTCAACAGGATGTCAGTCTGTACCACAAAGCCCTCACTCTTCTTGTGGAGCTCCTACAAAACAGATAGATTAAAATATATACAGTAAAAATCTACAAAAGAGGCCACAATTACACCTATTATCTGCTTACTGTTTAATAAAATGCTAATGCACATGTTTTATTGATCTTCAGGGGACTTACCTTGGCGTACCGCAGCTCTGCCCTCAGGCTGTCCAAGCTGCTGAAGATGAGCTCCCTCTGTAGGTACGAGCTGGTACTGCTGACAAACTGCCACACCGCTTCGCGCTCTTTCTCAAACTCCTGCCACACAGCTAAAGTTGCCTGAGGACCGCATACAGATATGGCTGAATATACATGCACATATAAAGAAGAAGAATAGAAGAGGGCATTGCTAGCATTATACATTTACAGAATACCGGAATTTTATAATGCACATTTCAATATAGATTTGAAAATAACAGTTTCTTTCTAGAACATTATGGAACACTACATTCTTTCCTGACATCTGACATCAGCTGATGTGTAGATGACCAATTATCACTGAGGTTCCCTGGTTGAACTGGCTACGCCAATTTCTTTGAAAGTGTTTGGTTCTCTGAAACAGTTTCAACATCTGGTAAGAGTAGGTGGTTAGGAAAAAAAGACTGGCAGTCAACGGTGGGACCAGCTTCCTGTAAAGCCAAGACAGCATTCCCTGCATATTCTCTTCCGTTTTACAGTTTAAAACCCTGATTTCAACACAATAGCGTCCAAAAATAAACAATTATTTACAATGAAAGCTTTACCTGCAGATTGTATTCCTGTGTCCCAACTTTGGGGTCAACCACTTGGAAAGTGGCCTCTAGTTCCCGTAGCGAGCTACTAAGCACCTCCCCTTTCGGCAGTTGACGGCAGTGAGAGACCAGTAGCTCCGCCTCCTTCCTGCCAGTCTCCACACGCATTAGGTGCTGCTGCAGACACACAGACTTTAGTCAGAGGAATAATCAACAGGACATGGGATACGTTAAAGGGACAATATGGGTCAGATATATAATAGAGAGTGGTTTGGGATGTATCCTTCATCTCCTACCTGGTGAGTGTGGAGCAGCTGCCTGGCCACCTCTGGGTTCTCGGCCTCCAAGATCCTGCGGGTTTGCTCCTGACCGTCCCTCCGAGCCCTGAGAACCTCTTCCAGGGCACCACGCACCTCCTCTCTGAGCTCCTCACTATCCACCCGCACTGACGCCTCCTGACTCCACTTTAGAGAAAAAGATGGGAGGAGTGCCTTGTAGTAACTTCTCTCATTAACCTCATAAATCGATACGGCATTGGCCGTTGGTGTTTCATCACGCGTGGGATTTTGGTTTTTTTCGTCTGACTTTGATTCAATTCAAGACAAAGAGATTGAGCATAAGATGGACTGAGTGTGCAGCAAAATAAGGAAAAGAAAGTGATTGAAAAAAATAGAAAGTAAGAAGGGAGAAAGGGAGAGAGAAAAAAAAAGAGAAAGAGAGGGAGGGAGCAAAAGATCAGAGCCAGAGAGAAAGAGCAGTAAGGCATGTCCTTGAAAGAACTGGCAGACTGGAGAGGGAAAGCATTTTAAAAAAGCACGGATTGCCATTTCATTTTACAGAGGCAAGGACAGAGGTCAACATCTCACTTCTAACATTCCGAACGGGCGGTCGGCTGTTATCTCCTTGTCTGAGAAACAATATGATGGTTTACCTCAGAGAGAGAGCGACGGAAGGCGCTGAATTCAGAGGAGAGTTTTGCCAGGGCAGTAGTCTGTCTTTTAGCCTCCACCTCGGGACTGACCTCTGTCAGTACGGCCAGTTGGCTATTCAGCCAGGACAGACACCCCTCCTGACCTTCTGTTGCCTTCTGGATCTGCTGCCGACAGAAAGGGAAGAGGGTGGAGACAGAAGGATGACAGAGTTTATGAAAGGGTAGAGAGTAAGAGGAGGGAGGGCTACACAAGTAGAGGGAGGAGAATTTGGGGATATAGAAGAAGATTAATGTCTAAATGGGGTCTCTGGTAATTCTGAAGCACATATTGCCTACCTGGATAGCAATATCCTTCTGTTCTTGATGGGAGGACTCACTTGCTCTCTTCCACAGGAGCTTCATCTGGTTCCTCTGAGATGAGAGCCCATCAGAGAGCTCAGAGAACCTGTACGTGATAAACAAGCCACTATATCACTTTATGTTTCTTCACACTGCTCAAATATATTTTTTTCCAAAGGTGACTTTGGCCGTCTAGCCAGACAGAGAGACAGCATTTCTTCTGAAGGGTAATTACTGTCTTTTGTTACTCTCACCTGTTGTTCCACTCCCTCCACTTGTCCGGGTGCTGTTGCAGTTTCAGATGAGTGGCCTCAATCTGACCTTTGACCTCCACCAGGTCCCTCGTGGTGGAGTCTAGCGTGTGCCTGGCTGGATCGTTGTCAGGAAGCGCGCGGCAGAGCTCCTCCATGTTTTCAATCATCTTCTCACACGCGCTGACTGGGTCTTTTTCCCTAAAGTAGGCCTGATGACAAATATATAATGATGAGGAGGTTGATAAGAGGAAGGCCTGATGACAAATATATAATGATGAAGAGGTTGATAAGAGGAAAGCCTTATTACAGATATATAATGATGAGGAGGTTGATAAGAGGAAGGCCTGATGACAGATATATAATTATGAGGAGGTTGATAAGAGGAAGGCCTGATGACAAATATATAATGATGAGGAGGTTGATAAGAGGAAGGCCTGATGACAGATATATAATGATGAGGTTGATAAGAGGAAGGCCTGATGACAAATATATATTGATGAGGAGGTTGATAAGAGGAAGGCCTATTACAAATATATATTGATGAGGAGGTTGATAAGAGGAAGGCCTGATGACAAATATATATTGATGAGGAGGTTGATAAGAGGAAGGCCTGATGACAAATATATAATGATGAGGAGGTTGATAAGAGGAAGGCCTGATGACAGATATATAATGATGAGGAGGTTGATAAGAGGAAGGCCTGATGACAGATATATAATGATGAGGAGGTTGATAAGAGGAAGGCCTGATGACAAATATATATTGATGAGGAGATTGATAAGAGGAAGGCCTGATGACAGATATATATTGATGAGGAGGTTGATTAGAGGAAGGCCTGATGACAGATATATAATGATGAGGAGGTTGATAAGAGGAAGGCCTGATGACAGATATATAATGATGAGGAGGTTGATAAGAGGAAGGCCTGATGACAGATATATAATGATGAGGAGGTTGATAAGAGGAAGGCCTGATGACAAATATATATTGATGAGGAGATTGATAAGAGGAAGGCCTGATGACAAATATATAATGATGAAGAGGTTGATAAGAGGAATTTCATTTCTTCAAATGTTGCAGCCTCTGTTACAGCTCAGATGCTTTAAGCACTGGGCTGCCTGCTACCTCTTTCTCGTCGTCTCTCACCCTGTGTTCTCTGATAACCTTCTCGCTGGAGCTGGTGGTCAACGCCTGGTCCTCTCTGGCAAGCTCAGCCCTGCACTCTTGTAGCGTGGCCTCCACCCGGGTGCTCTCCACCACTAACTTCAGACGCTGCAGGTGACTGGGTGCCTCCATGTGAATGTCCTGCAGAAACACCAGGACACAGAGAGACTCAATGGAGACAACAACACAGGAACGTTCTATATTGAATTCTACACCCAAGTCACTTAACGGAATAATTCCATATAATAATATAAAGTGTAATTTCTGAGTGCGATACAGGGTTGCCCACAGACCTTCCACTGTTTGTGCAGTGTCCTCACAATGTCCTGCAACGCATGTTGCTCTTCCTCATGTAGGATGTCTGTCAGCTCGTCACAAGCCTTCAGAAATGTACTGAGTGCTCGTTGGTCCAACTGTCCAAAACACTCCTGAAGGGTACATCGATGGGGGCCAAGCTATTATTTGATAGAACGTAGTACTGTAGGTCTGTAGTAAGTAAATGTCAAGTGGTCTTTATAGTCAGTAAGGTTATTTCTTACCACTAACATGACTGTAGTTTGAACCAGTGGATCTAAAGTTGTTTGTTTTATTTTTTTATGTGATAGACAGTATGAATATAACCACAAAAACAAGGTGAAACTGAGTTTGAACATAACATACATTAATTAAAACAACAATTCCCTGAGGAAAATAAAATCTTCAATCACAGTATTTTCAATATAGAGCTCTGTGTAGTTGTAGCACTAATTAGCAGATTTTGTAGTGTCAGACAAGTACAATTGCCAATATTCATTAATTTATGATGAATACAGACAATATTCGCCTGTGGCAAAGTATCAGTTCAAACCAGTACATTGTGTGTTAATGATAGTTTCCGATAGCACAAAAGAAATTCACAGATGGACCATGTCAGGTTATTTTATAACAGTTAATCGTGTTGACAGGGTAGCAATTGTAATAATATATATATATTTTTATATGAATTACTGTATATGTGCTGATTATTTCAAATCACAGTGGCTCCATGGCAACATTGAGATGTAGTGTTGACTGAACACTTCTAGCCCTACCGTTTGTTTTCTCAGCAGCTCCTCCGGGTCTCCTCCTTCTTTCAGACAATTGGAGGCAACCTTCAACACCCTCTCCAAGTCCTGACGAGACTCCTCAAACCTCCTCCTCAAGGTGCTGTTGGCCTCCTCCTGTCTCCTCCACTCCCCCACCTCCTTAAACAAACCCTGTAAGACAAGAAGACAGAAAGTGACAGCGATGTCGTGTTACAGCATCAACATACTAACAGAATATGTCAAATTAAAATCAATGGCATCTAGGGGGAAGAAATCGAATATGCTAATCTGGAAATGCTCCTTTGTGCTGAAATCTCAAGAGAAATGTTCCTATAGTACCTAAGTTCAGGAATGCTAACCTGTGCAGAGGTCTGAATCTCGGACACTCTCTTCTGAAGGATGGTCAGATCAAAATTCCTCAGGGACTTTCCAGAGGAGAGCGCCCTCTGCAGAGCGTGGAGGTTCCTCTCAATCACAGACACACATCTCCTACAAATCTGCTGCTGGCTTAGGAGGTCCTGAAAGAAAAGACAGAGCACAATATTTAAAACGGGCTAATCAGCACGTATCCATTGCCCTACTCCCACAACCACACTTACCTGCCAATTGGTTCTGTGTTGCCCCGGGCCCTGGCTCTGAGGTTCTGAATGTCTGCCTGCAGCAGTGATCCGGCTGGCCCTCTCCAGAGCCTGGTAGAACCCAGTGATGTGCTTCTCCATCTCCTCCAGCAGAGGAAGCAGTCCATGGCACTCCCTGACCAGAGACGGGCACCTCTCCATCACCTGGGGAAAGAGACTCAATGAGAATCAACAGGATTCAATGCAACAGATTACAGATTATTCTAAATAGATCATGCCTTCACATATTTCCCCAATGTGGAAAGAGACTCAATGACAATCAACAGGATTATCTATATAATTACAGATTATTCTAAATAGATGGATGCATTTCAGATATTCTGTACAATACATTGCAGTATATTTTGATGTCTATGGATTGGTGTGGATTTTGGCCATATTTCCCCAGAGTCAAGGATGTTAAAGAAAGTGACCACCTAGCTTCTTATCCGGTCTTTATGCATAAAATTTAGCATTTTTTGTAATATTACCTTCAGCTTTCTTTGAAACTACCCCAATAATGCATTTAAAATCATGAATAGAACAGTAGCTTACATTACCTCCCACCCTATGGAGACACCAACCTTACTGAGTTGACCTTTGACCGTTGTCATGGTAACTATGGCCTCAGCACCCTCCTCCTGTGGGGCATCCTTGGCCAGGACTTGGGCACTGCGGGCGGCCAACTTGTACTGCGTCTCCATGGCAGCAATATTTTGCTTGGTGTTCTAAGAAAGAGATCAAAGAATATAGAAGGATGTTGAGTGTCATACAGTTTCATACAGTATCTCGAATCATAGTCGTGAGCAGAGCTGGATTCACTCAAACCTGCCATGGCAATCATTCGTGTAGCCTAGTGAGGTTAGGCTACGAGCAATTAATCGACTAATACCTGTGACTGAAACCTTGAGCAATTAACCCCACCTTGGTCCCGTAAGTTGCTCTCGATACGAGCGTCTGCAAAATGACTTAAATGTAAAACCACACTGGCTTACTGGAAAAAGCTATCTAGCACAGTTGGTGTTTACAGCAGTAATGAAAAAGCACAGCACTTTGTTCATCACAGGAAGATATACATCCTTGAATGCTACGAACTGTTAAAACAAAAATATAATACAGTCTTTATGATTGTAGTACAAACATGGTGACCCACCTCCACATCCTTTAGAAAAGACCTGACGTTAAGAAAGGAGACCTGAACATTGGCGTTGAGCTTCCCTTCCGCACCGTCTAACTGTTCCTTCAGAGAAGACATAGCCCTGAGGTAGTCTTTTCTCCACTTGTCCAGCTCATCTGCACAGGCGTACTGCAAACACAAGGGTAGTGTGGTGTAGCAATGCAGATATTTGCATGAGCAATATGCAAGGTGTCTCTATCACATAGTCACACACAGCGTCTAGATAACCAGGACAACTAGATAACCAGGGGACAACTAGCTAACCAGGGGACAACTAGATAACCAGTGGACAACTAGATAACCAGGGGACAACTAGATAACCAGGGGACAACTAGCTAACCAGGGGACAACTAGATAACCAGGGGACAACTAGATAACCAGTGGACAACTAGCTAGCCACCAGACAACTAGATAACCAGTGGACAACTAGCTAGCCACAGGACAAGTAGATAACCAGAGGACAACTATATAACCAGTGGACAACTAGCCAGTCACGGGACAACTAGCTAGCCACCAGACAACTAGCTAGCCACCAGACAACTAGATAACCAGTGGACAACTAGCTAGCCACCAGACAACTAGATAACCAGTGGACAACTAGCTAGCCACAGGACAAGTAGATAACCAGAGGACAACTATATAACCAGTGGACAACTAGCCAGTCACGGGACAACTAGCTAGCCACCAGACAACTAGCTAGCCACCAGACAACTAGATAACCAGTGGACAACTAGCTAGCCACCAAACAACTAGCTAGCCACCAGACAACTAGCTAGCCACCAGACAACTAGATAACCAGTGGACAACTAGCTAGCCACCAAACAACTAGCTAGCCACCAGACAACTAGCTAGCCACAGGTCAACTAGAAAACCAGTTGACAACTAGCTAGCCCTGGCACAACAAGATAAGGGGACAACTAGATAACCAGTGGACAACTAGCTAGCCACAGGACAACTAGATAAGGGGACAACTAGCTAGCCACGGGACAACTAGATAAGGGGACAACTAGCTAGCCACCGGACAACTAGATAACCAGTGGACAACTAGCTAGCCACGGGACAACTAGATAACCAGGGGACAACTAGATAACCAGGGGACAACTAGATAACCAGTGGACAACTAGCTAGCCACAGGACAACTAGATAAGGGGATAACTAGCTAGCCACCGGACAACTAGATAACCAGGTGACAACTAGATAAGGGGACAACTAGCTAGCCACCAGACAACTAGCTAGCCACAGGACAACTAGATAACCAGGGGACCAAACCAGAAAGACAGTTGACTAGTGGAGGGTACTATGCTTATTATCTACTTACCAAAAGCTTAGTCTTAAATGGCCAATCTGGGGGTGTACATACAATTTACCACCCATACAGTAATTGATTATGGAAGATGTCACAAATGAATACCTCATGAGTTTGACTACTGTACACATGCAGAACCTAAAATTACTGTTTTACTTGTGAAAACATTGTTTAACTGATCGTTTAAAGGCATTATGGATAGTCAGCCTTGCGTCCATAGCCCTGTTCTTACATTTAAGTTTAAAATTTTTCAGTGCTATCCTTCAAATTTTTACAAACACGACTTAGTAGAAGGTTTTGTCACATTTTTCATTAGCTAGCACTGTGTGTCATTTTGTTTCATTGCAGGTGTAATGTATGTGATTAGTCAGTTTGTGATTGGGTGGGTGACGACCCTGTTACCTGTTTGACTTTGATGAACAGGTCCCGCCACCTCCCATTCAGCAGGAGCAGCTGCTGCTTCAGGTCACGTGACACTGTCTCGTCACATGTTTCAATCAGGAAGTTCCCTGCATCGTTCATGGTAGAGTGCTGGTCCATCCACTGAGGAAGGTTCCGGAAGAACTCCTGACGGAGGAGGAGGAGGAGAAAGAGAAGTGATTGTGGGGATTAGCCGATGGAGAGATGGAGGGGAAAAAGGAGACATAGTAAAGTCTTTAATGACATTGGGTATTAATTTAAGTATAGGGTAATTAGCTGTCTGGTCCTCAGTGATTAGTTTTTGGAATTATAATCTGGCAAGTGGGGTTTCCATGGTAACCTGAGAGATGGGATGTCCTTGGTGAAAGAGAATGAGAGACACTTGACAGTTAACGGGTTACCCTGTTACGTTTGGGACATAAATGGATCCTCACATTGATCTAAATTATTAATCAAGTGAACAGGTATAAAATCAGAAGGTGTACCCGCTTGATGTTTTCGGGCTGGCTCAGTGTGCCCTCTGCGTCCTCCAGCCACGCCTGTAGACGGGTCACAGTCGAGCTGTACTTCTCCCAATTCAAGAGCACCTCCTCCATCATGCTCCTCACGCTGCGCACCTCCACTGACAGACTTCTCCACTGGATCACCACCTCCCGCATGAACTTTCTCACCCCAGCCTCCCCTTCATCTGCTGTACAAATAGACACAGATATGGGATACTTCTATTTCCTATTATAAGTCCTTTATAATATTATAACATATGTTATTCAGCATGAACACTGAAGAAGCAAAACTCCTTGTCCACTTACATTTGAAGCAAATAACGTTGATCATCTACAATATATTACAATACATATATAATACAGTATATTAAAAGTGCACAATCAGTCCTTTTAGTCAACGTGTTGGATACAGGAGAAATGGGCAGTAGTAGACCCGAGCAACTTTAACAAGGGACAGATCATATGGTCAGACGAGTGGGTCAGAGCATCTCTGAGCAAAGGTGAGTACCTAACAACACAAATCGTTAGATACTGTGTTGGGAACCCACGGCTTATTGATGAGCGAGGGCAACAAAAGCTATCCTGTGTGGTCTGACCGACAGAAGGTCAACTGTGCCACAAGTCAATAGAGCAGTGAAAGAAGGTTGTCTGGCCCAATGAGTCCGGAAAATGTTCGGCTAGGAAACGCTGGTTTCGTGCATTCGTGTGGATGTCAATTTGACACGTGCCAGCTACACCTTCATGGGTCTTGTAAATCAATGCCTCGGCAGGTCGGCACGATTTTTCCGAACGCTCATCGGTGTAGACAAACAAACAGCACATTCAGTTGCAAAAATAATCTAAATACAACACAAGTTTTTGCAAATCTGGTCTAATAAATAAATCCATAAAAGACACCCAATGTAATTGCACATGAATAGTGATAAAGTGCAATCTGTTCAAAAACATATTGTACAGGGGGTCTATACTCTTATGAGGGGTAGCTAGCCTTTAAAAAAAGGCTATTTTAAAACTGACCAATCACAGAAACCCCACTAGCTGGGGTTGCACTCACTCATGAAGAGCCTCATTTATTGAGTCAACCAATCACATTTGACATTGTCGGATACACTTCACTTCTTTCCCCCTGCATACCCTAATATAAAGCCTGAAGGCTGCAGCCCAACTGAATGAACTCAACGGGCTAGCTAGCATGTTAGCGCCCAGAGACAGCAGAAGTAGAGCAGCTCCGCTAATGGGGTCCAATTCCCCACTGAGATGTGGTAGTGGAGTAACCTAATTTATAGACTTTAGCCTGGAGAGGTCAAACCACTGATAAATGACAGGGGGGAGAGAATATTCTGAAGGATAGTCTCTGATTGGCTATTGAGCCGTTCATGGGAAAATGAGATATGATCAAATATTCAGTTCTGGTAATTGTGATGGGTTACGTGAAGATTATTCAGTCCCAGGGTCTAGATAAAACATTCAGGTATAAATTGGCAAGGAATACTATCATTATTGTAGTGGAATGACAAGAACTCAGCTTGTCAGATTATTGTAGTGTAGATAAAGAAATTGAACAGCTTGATTTGGTAGACTCACCCGTGCAATCAGCTTTGACATAGAGCTCAGCAAAGTGTTTTAGAGCCTGGAACAAGGTCTCGTACTTCTCAAAGAACTGCTGTCCCTCAACAAAAGACTGAAGGAGAAAATAGTCAGAAAGAAAAGATAATTTAAGGGAGAATTCACGTAAAAAAAATTGGTCTGTGTTGGGTTATTGCAGGTGATTTTAATAATAATACGCACCCCAATAATTACGCACCACAGCGGTATTTGTAAGATATAGCACCAGGAAAGTTCAACTATTGACACTAATTGTTAAAAAAAATCCCTTTTGTAAAGATTTGTTCACAGAGTTTTAGGTAAACGTTTTTACAGATTCTCATGACCTGGCTAGCTACAATAGCTAGTATTTTTTAGACTGCATAACCACATATTATTATATTAGCCTTGAATTCTTATACCAGTAAAATAAGATTCTGAATATAATGAAAGCGCAATATAGTTTAGTATTAATGTCCAGATATCCAAGTGAAGTAATGCTAAACTTACAAGATAATTCTGTAACATTAACTCCACAGATTCTCGTCGGCCATATTTGATGATCCAGGATTTGAGCTCAGACTCTGCCAGCATCAGAAACGCCTGCATATGGTGCTTCTTCTCCCAGAACTCTATCTTGGCCAAGTGAGTACTCGATAAGGTCGACACAAAGTTAATCCTAGAAAAAAAGAAATACGAAATTGTTAAGGCTAATGTGAATAATTGATGACTATCTTTTTCTGACCAGGCCCTTTTTGAGGGTGCCCACAATTTATTGGTAAATAATCGTGTTGAGACAGCAAAGGAGTGGTTCGGTTGATCAATAGTGATTCAGGTAAAGTGTGGCTATATTTTGGCTGCCAGGATTAAAAGGACTTGCCTCTCAGCAATGTCCTGCAGCTGCTCTGGGGGAACTGGGACTCCGTTGACACTTCTGTCTTTATGAATCCTCTGAAAGACCTTCTGGTGTTCCTCAAGCCCTTTGAGAACATCCTACAGAGACAAAAAACAAAAGCCAAGTCATTAAACCTGTGTCCCTAAAGTTGTGACATAATACACAATGACTGAAACAATAACAACGTCAGTATACAGTCAGACGTCTTTCAACTGCCCCCTTGATCATACTAACTACCTTGTGTTGCTCCAGGATCCTGTGTACGCTGACAGCCATCTCGCCCTGGCCTTGTTGAACTGTGCCCGCCTGGCGTAGCACCCCCTCAGCCTGGTGCAGCCACGCCCCTACCACACCCAGGGACGAGGGCAGAGCCCGGTCCAGTTGCAGATGCCACTCCAGAAGCTGTAAGGAGAAGAGATTGATGTCAATCAATGAGCTACTCATCAAGTCACCTTGTCTCTGACCGTCGGAAAGCTGGAGCGTACAAATGAAATAATGAAGTCTCACAGGTAGGCCTGTCAGACAGATATATCTCTTTGTTGGTGGTTCCTTGACAAGGTTTTACTAACAAGCATTTTTATCTTTTATTTGGACCCCAGGATGAGTAACCATCTAATCGAATCTAGATTTAATCTGATCTACTGTGGATCGTAATAAAATAGCGAATGATGTGACGTTCATTGTTAGTTTGAACTGAACTTTGACTATGGTGGTCAGGTGAATGAATGACTTCTCTATGTTAACCTCTGTAATTGATAGGTTGGCTTTGCCGCTGCAAGTGAAAAAGTATAGTTGACTCTTACCCTGTTGGACATTCTGTCCCAGGCCTGTTTGACCAAAGCCTGGTCCAAAGTCAACATCCCGTCTTTCTGAGTGGACAAGATGGCCGCCTCCACCTGCTTCCTTCTCACCTCCAACTGGATCCGCACACGCTTAAAGGACTGATGGACAGACAAGGGGTGCGGTTAAAAAAAGGGAGGGGGGACAGAGAACGTCTACACAGAGCTACACAGAGCTACAAAGAACTACACAGAGCTACACAGAGCTAGACAGAGCTACAAAGAGCTACACAGAACTACACAGAGCTACACAGAGCTATACAGAGCTACACAGAGCTACACAGAACTACACAGAGCTACACAGAGCTACACAGAGCTATACAGAGCTACACAGAGCTACACAGAACTTTTAGGACACACATTTACCCTGTCAAATATTGAAAACATAAATGTTTTTCTGATATTTTTGATACTAAATATTTAAAAAATTAATTGTAGCTAAAGGCATATGGATCTTCTTTCTCCCGCTGCTTTTACATTTCCCTACACCAGCACACAATAGAAAGAGGAAATGGGGAGATCCCACACACTGAATATGTAATGTATCCCGGGGCTTTCCTACAGTATAAGCCAGATTGGGTGGAAAAAGTCTGATCCCTGCAGTGTAATATCGCTGATTAGGCTGACAATAGAAGAGTCTGTGCCCAGTGTTTCTGTGTGGGTGTGTGCTGGTGCACATGCCTGTGTGTGTGTTCTGAATCACCTGATACTGCTGGCTGAGGTTACCCTGGGTCTCCTGGGACTTTGCCGCGTCTCGCTCCAGCTGGTCCAGCCAGGTCCTCAGTTCCCTCAGGCCCTTACGCTGCTCTCTCTGTGTGGCCCGCGAAAGGCAGGCATGGAGGTGAGGAGGGAGGAAAATGAACAGGGTAGAAATGACAGAGGGAAAAATGGGAATTTATAAAGAAAAGGATAGGAAAGTGATGAAAGGGAATGTGAAAAGAAAAAGGTAATTGAGCAGTTAAAATAGGAGGTAAAGAGATAGATAGAAAAAGGATGAGTGTGACAAAAATGAACAGGTTAAACAGGCAGGTGGCAGTTCATTCTCCATGTTTCCCCAGCAGGGAAACTTCGCCAGCATCACATTTGCCAAAAATCATTCTTATTATTCTTGCAAGTCAATTCATTTGGAACAATAACTCCATTCCATTTCTGCATCGTCTAAATAACCGTGGCGACAGGCAAAACATGTTGCATTGCATTCATTATCTAAGGGACCGGGACAAAAATAATCTAAAAAGATATCACTTTATGAACCAATGTGTAACCATAAAACATATTTTAACCCAGCTACTAATTGACACAAAGTGATAATTATCTTTGCCATGGAAATGGGTTCACAGACTATACACATACTGGCATATGGTTGTAAAATAATACAAATGTACATAAACTTAAAAAGTGAGACTTGATGACAGAAGCTTTTACTCTAACCTTTGAAAACCTAACTACTGTTCAAAGGCTTTCCATCAAACCATCCATCAGAATCTGAGCTCAGTGTTTAGTGCTAGCCAGCAGCTAACTATTGTCATGCAAATATAACTGAGCCGTTAGGTTTTAATGCTAATTCAGTGGTAACATCACATAATATAGGACTTCTTGGTATTAAAACCAGAAAATTACCCCGCTGGGATTTCACCTCTGGAAAAAACGAGATGTGGTATTAAAAGAGAGTCCCTTGCCACACAAACACAGCCAAATCTAAAAGCACATAGTGCCAGAGCATGTGGCAGAACAACAATACAATGTAATAGTGTATGGAGACAATGCATCCTGGGAGCCAGCCAACTCCGGCCAGTTCCGTTGTTATTCTCATCATGGCAAACTCTGAGGTAAAACAGACTGGCTACCAGGCGGAAAGCAGTGTGTGTTCTTTCGGCAGTGTACCAACATTGTGAGAATGTTCTTTTGGATGGTTTGATATAGAACCTGCCCAGTGGACAAGAATGAGGGTAATTCTAGTTGACTACTGCTAGATTAGCTTGGCCAACCTGTGCTTTTTCACTACATTCCCTGAGCACCTGAATGTAATAGAGACTCAATTATATAGTCCTCCATACTCGAGGCTCAGTTAGAATGAGTTATACAGACTTTTCCATACAGGAAGGCTCAATGGCTTTCTCTTCTAGCTGTGCTACTGAATGTCCTTGTATATCTTAGCTTCAGATGATATCTAGTTGTGTCATCACATATTTTCTTAATTGCATATATTTTCTTAATTTGTTGTCTTTATATTTAAAAAAAAAAAAAATCTTAATTTAAAGCACTTTGAGGTGATCCTTTATGCAACAAAGCACACTATAGTTGCACTATAAAAACATTTTATTTAAAAAATATAGGTTTCTTTACCATTTATTATCATAACTGCTTTAGACTGAACCTACCTCCAACATCTCCTCAATATCTTGAGGAGCCAGAACATTCTGTAGAACATGAGGCAGCACAATCACAACCACAGGGATGTGGTCACCACACAAACAACACCACAGTGGAAAGACAGAACGAGAGAGATGAGACGTGCAAAGAAGAGACCACTGGTCGACAACAGGCAGTAAGACAATGAATCCCATATCTACAGATTAAGAATATAAAGAAAATGAAGGCTTTGTTTCCGTCCACGGTAAATGTAAACATTTTAGACACAGCAGCACAGAGGGGTTTCAGAGACACACATTAAACCTAGTCTTGGTCCAAAAAATTCTGCTCAATAATTCAATTTTGTTTTTTATTATTATTACATAGTATTTATACAGGAAAACCCTGCAGAGACCAGGGTCTCAGTTACAGTAGTGCACTGTATTGCAATGACAAACAATAAAAACATGAATAAGAAAACATTTAAAATCAAATACGCCACATAAAGTGAGCACTATAATTCATTGGACAGTGATACTTTTTTGGTTATTTTGGTTTTGTTTGGCATACTGCCTCAAGTAACGTTTGCTTATGTCTTGTCTTTGTTTGGCGTACTGCCTCAAGTAACGTTTGCTTATGTCTTGTCTTTGTTTGGCGTACTGGCTCAAGGAGCGGTTGCTTATGTCTTGTCTTTGTTTGGCGTACTGCCTCATGGAGCGTTTGCTTATGTCTTGTCTTTGTTTGGCGTACTGCCTCATGGAGCGTTTGCTTATGTCTTGTCTTTGTTTGGCGTACTGCCTCAAGGAGCGGTTGATTATGTCTCGTCTGTGTTTCGTGTTTTTCTGTTATAGTCACATTTTGTATAATAAATGTCTGTTGTTCTCCCTGCGCTTGTATCCTGCCACTCCATTAACTACAATGTACACAATGCCCATTTTCAAGCACCGAAAACATTGGACAGTTTAATATAATGTAGAATAAAGTCAATCATTGTTAATATTAATTGTTAATTTGGTCACATATCCTTGCATGCAATGACTGTTATCTTTCCTGGAGATGCTCTGCCAGGCTTGTACTACAGCTATCTTCAGTTCCTGCTTGATTCAGGGACTTATTGTCTTCAATCTCTTAATTAGCATGTAAAATACATGTTCAATTGTAAAAGGCATGTTCAGATTCGGAGATTGACTCCAGCCAGCCAAGGATTTTGTCAAGAAAGCATTTGATTTTATCTAAGCAGATGAATATTTCTCTACACTTCAGAATTCATTGTTCTACATCTGTCTGCAGTCAAATCCTAAACACTTGGGGCTCTTTTTGTTCTTCAGGCTAATCAGTGGTTTACAATTTGCCGTGAACCCTCTGTAGTCCTGCTTGTGTAGTCTTCTACACATATTATAGTGAGCCCTTTGCCCTGCTGGTGTAGTCTTCTACACATCTTATATTGTACCCTCTGTGGTCCTGCTGGTGTAGTCTTCTACACATCTTATAGTGTACCCTTTGTAGTCCTGCTGGTGTAGTCTTCTACACATCTTATAGTGTGCCCTCTGTAGTCCTGCTGGTGTAGTCTTGTACATATCTTAAAGTGTACCCTCTGTAGTCCTGCTGGTGTAGTCTTCTACACATCTTATAGTGCGCCCTCTATAGTCCTGCTGGTGTAGTCTTCTACACATCTTATAGTGTGCCCTCTGTAGCCCTGCTGGTGTAGTCTTCTACACATATTATAGTGTGCCCTCTGTAGCCCTGCTGGTGTAGTCTTCTACACATATTATAGTGTACCCTCTGTAGTCCTGCTGGTGTAGTCTTCTACATATAGTAAACATTGACACATCTACACCTGCATCCAGGAGAGTGTTTTGGATCTTCTTCACCATAGAGAGTCATCCAGTACACTGGTCTTCCTCAGACTACTAGGTCTATTGAAAAAATTGAGTTTACTGGTGGGTTTTTGTCTTAGTAATGATGTGCCAAACTGTTAACTTGGACATGCCCAGGATTTTTTTTAATGTTCCTGATGGCCATCTGCATTTGCATAAACACTGCTGTCTTCATCATGTTGTCACACTCACACAACAACCTCCAAAGGCATCACCAGGGAAGATACCCAGCGTCTGGTGAAGCAAATGCATTGCAGACTTCAAGCAGTTATTGTCTGCAAAGAATATGTGAACAAATACTAACAATGATGACTCTATTCTAAATTACGTTAAACTGTCCAATGTTTTTTGGTTCTTGAAAACAAGGGGGAAACTATGTACAAAGGTGCTGTCGTTTCAAAACTGTTAATCTGATATTAATGTGAATACCCTGAAATGAACGCTGACAGTCTGCAATTCAACCTCACTGTCATTGTATCCTTTCAAACTCAAAGTGCTAGAGTACAGAAATAAAATTACAAAATATAACAATGTCCAATGTACATTTTTTAAAGCCAGCACAAAAATGTCCAGTCAAGCTCTTTTTAAATGTGCATTGAATGTGTAACCTTGCACTCACACTGCTACCTAATTTCTTTTTATCTGCCATTTGCACAATGTACTGTTGTAACCCCATTGCTACCTCTTGCCCATACGCTGCTAACTTATTTACTTGATCTGCCATTTGCACAATACATCTTGTGGTACTCCTCTTGCTACATCTTGCCCTGCACACTGCTAGTGTATTTATTATATTTTCCTTTTGCACAATGCTTATCGCTTGTATCTGTTTACCACTTGCACAGATGTTCTCCACTGGTGTGCTCTCTGCACATTTGCAATTTGCTACATAGTTCAACTGAATACCTGCACATTCACTTATCAATGTTAATTGGACATCCTCACTGTCCCTTTTGGAATGCAATGAATCCCAGCCAACAACAGTACATAGAAGACAGTGGTGTGTACAAAAGGAGTCCAAGCTTTTTTAAACAGAAACCACATATAACCACAGTCTATAACCAACATACAAGTGGCCCTGAACAATTTGTTATCTATGCAGAAATTACAAGCATTATTTATTTTAAATAATATGGGATTGAGTTTATTATTGAACCAAATTCCAAGGCATTTGTATAAAGTAACACATATTAAAACAACATTATCCAGTGTGGTAATTTTTAAAGTATCGACACCTGCAGTTGAAGCTGAACATACAGTTACGTTTAAGCTGTAGTTTTGGCACGCCGGTTCGGACATCTTTGCGCACGACAAGTCATTTTTCAAACAATTATTTACAGAAAGATTATTTCCCTTATTATTCAGGATATTACAATTCTATGGTTCACAAGTCGTGTGAAATACTTTCAAACACTAAGTTGACTTTGCAGTTAACAAGCTTGAACATTTTCAAAAATTATGGGTTTAGAAATTTAAGATAATTGTGTAATTTACATTATTTGAGTTAGAGGTACCTGTGAATGTATTTCAAGGCCAAAAGAAATCATCCTCAGAAAGGGATTTCCAAATACCTGAATGCTACCAAGTTCATCCTTACTAATAATAGTACGCAAGTATAAACACCAAGCGACCATGCAGCCACCATAACGCTCTGAAAGTAGACCCGTTCGCACTCCTGGGGATTTGAGAAAAACAGAAAAAGCAAATGCAAAATAGAGGACTATAAACCTGACTCAGTTACACCAGTTCTCTTAAGAGAAATGGGCCAAAATTTGATCCATTAGACCCAAGTTAAGTAATTTAACAGCAATGCTACCAAATACTAGTTGAGTGTATATAAACTAATTTATTGTACTGTAAAATTCTGACATTTCACATTCTTAGAAAAAAGTTAATGCTGACCGACTTAACACAGGAAATATATATTTGAATGTCAGGAGTTGTAAAGAATATTTTTTTAAATGTATTTAGCTAAAGTGTAGAGAAACTTCTGACTTCAACTGTATGTTTGGAGAGCACCATAAAAAATGTGTAATAAGTTATTTAGCATTTTTGAAAAACCAAGCAAAGATCTAAAAGGGATTCGGATATAGATTTTTAAGTCCTGGACTAGGTCTAAACAGTGTCAGCAAAACCAGACCATAATATTACCCAAGAGGTCTGAGAAAACTCTGGTGTGAAAACAAAAGGAGCGGATTCAGTAGTAAGAAAGAAAGAGATCTGGATGTTAAAATTGGGGAGGTGAAAAAAGGCCTATTCTCGGTACCTCATCCTCAGACTGGGAGTCGTCGTTGCTTCGCTGCTGGAGAACAGGGTTAGGGTAGTGCTTCAGAAACTGGGCCACATAAGTCATAATGGACTTCTCATCTGGTTTGTCCACATCCACATCTGGGGAGAACACAGACAGGATAGGGGTCAATCCAATCTTTCGATTCACAGCAGCTGTCTATTGGTTTTTCTATAACAAAATACAAATGATGAAAACGCTGAAAATAAACGGGATATTTGTCATGAACAGGATGTATAACAAAGAAGATGGTCTGTCTTTATTCAAATGTACAAGCCCACATTCGGATCATGTTTTTTTAAATAAAAATCCCAGGCATTTTTATGACCAGTTAAGTGGTAAAGAATAGAAGAGAAAGAGCAGTAGGGCAAACTGAAATCCATGCTGCAGCAGCAGTACATGTGCACAGAAGGAAGTGACTGGAGCCACTGGGCCAAGCTAGGCCACAACATTGATTTGGTTGTGTAAAAAAAAATTCTTCAGATCCATAAGTGACATTACCTCACGTAAATATCAGCATTTAGAAATCAGTATTGATAAGTAGTGTCAAGCTGTAATACAATGATGTATTACACAAACCTTCCAGCCTGCAGAAACTCAATTCAACGAGGTGGTCGCACCCACCCACCTGATGTCTTAGTTCTATATAAAGAACAGCCTGTTTAGAGGGTTGAAAGGAATAATTGGGTGGACTGGCTTCAAGTGCCAGAGTGGAATACATTAGCCCAATCCCAATGGTCACCTTCACAGACTCACAGACTTCCACGAGCGTTCTCGAGGGCTTAGGGCTGTCGCACCGTCAAATTGTCAAGTGCGCGAGGGCTCTCTGGCAGACATTTTTAGCACTCTTCCCGTAAGTCGGCATTTTAGCAGACTTTCCCTGAGGGAATTGCCCAGAGTTCACAACGTTCAACGAATCACAGAGATTACCAGGGGAAGCCCGGAAGCCAGAGAAAAATCACGACAAACCAGCCTCTGAAGAGACAAAAGAAGATTATGTGTAGTTTGTCTTATGTTGGCATAACAAAGCAAGTAATAAACGTAAAATAAAGTCACAAACACAGAAAAGCATGCAACATGTTTCAGCGTCGTCAAGGAAACGAGATAAAGTGCAGCAGTCCCAATCCTATTTATAGCATGTTATGCCCTTGCAGCCTCTTGCACTCAGTCACCTACCAGGTGACGTCAATTTAGTCTATAAGGGTTCAGGGCTTAGGGTTTAGGGCGGACATTGGGATTGGGCCCCTCTATATACAAACAGTTTTTGCGCACGTAGCAATACATCCTCCGTTTTCTGATTGTCTCAGAGTTGGCATCTACCAACCAGCGATTCAACAAGACGACATCCTAAGCGCGAGATGCACGTCGTTTCTTTCTGTGTGATACTGGGTCAAATTAAGATCAGTACAGGTATTAACATTGCATTCTCACTTCCCTGGATTTTTTTTACCATATCTCTCTATTCAGCAAATATTTTGCTATACCAACAAACCACTGATAACGTTGACTATTCGCAACCAGCAGAACAAACCCTCTCTATCCTTGGCAGAAACCTCGGAACGAGATGGAGTGTGGAACTGGAACCTTGGTTCCAACTGCCCTTTCATATTACATTTCTTATGGGACAGTATGCTGCTGAGCTCTGGGATTAATGCTTCTCCGCTGACTCCCCTTCAGTCGTAATGGCCCTTAATTATGGGCAATGTCAAACTGGATTTGTCATAGCTCATTCTGAGGGGCAGGCGTGAAGGATAACAGATGTTGGCAGGAGGATTAATTCCACAGGGGTATGTCTCACACACAAGCAGGAATGCCCATTTAGAAAAAGGAAGACGTTCGCGACTATATAAGCTTGGGTTTGCCACGCATGGACATTTTAAATGATTCTGAAACCTTCTAGACAAGACAATAATAATAATTTCATAATTAATATTCTAA
Source organism: Dallia pectoralis (assembly GCA_029465975.1). Classification (NCBI taxonomy): domain Eukaryota; kingdom Metazoa; phylum Chordata; class Actinopteri; order Esociformes; family Umbridae; genus Dallia; species Dallia pectoralis. The sequence continues at coordinate 20,273,045 of CM055734.1, read as the reverse complement.
TTCTATTTCGTGATGTCCGAACACACTGCGTGGTTAGCATGATAGCATTACCTACACCTATTATTGTGATGGCATTCTGCAGAAAACTACCAAGGTGGAGCTTGTTGAAGCCCGACCAACCACAAGGAGTAGCTACAAGGCCTTGGGCGCCCAACACCCTGTTGGCAGTTTGTGGTTTGTCCCACCTCGGACCACTGTTGGTAGGTACTCACCACTGCTGACAGGGAGCATCCCACAAGCCTTGTCATTCCAAAGAGGCTTTGAACTAGTCATCTGGCCATAACAATTTGGCCTTGACAGAGTCACTCAGGTCTTTATTCCTGCCCATTGCTTCTGCATTCAACAGGCTGGCAATGAGAAATAATTGTTTGCTTACCATCTAATCTACCCAGACCTCGCCATGTGCATGTGTGATGTGATAAGAATCAGATGGGCTTGATATTATGTTTTTCATGGTATATGTCTCTTATCCTCGACAATCAGTGTGATGTGGAGTTTGTGCGACAATGCAAGGTCATAACCACACTTTAAATTGCATCTGCAGAAGCGCTGTATCTATCAGAGAACTGATAAGTGTATCTTCATTGACCTAATGAGACGTGGTCTCAATGACTTCGCTTTACCTTCTGGGTCAAGCAGCTGTGGGATGCCAAGCTCCGTCTCAGCCAATGAGAAGGCTTCCTGCAAGTTGTCTCGATTGGCTCTCCTTCTCACTCGCTCCAAGTCCACCAGGTTCGGTCGTAGAGTGAGGATGACTGCGAAGAATGCCACACCTGTACGCCAGCTTGGCCCAAAGTCCTTCACGTCAATACCCATTTGCCTAAAGAGACAGACGGGATAAATAATGAGATCACCACTTAGCTAATACTAATTGAAGCTTTTCTCCTACTAAATCTATAACCAGAACAGATAATACCAGGGGCATGATTTGTATTTATTATATTATTTATATATATATATATCATAACTAAATTGTGATATGATCTGATCAATGTGATATTGCTGTAGGTCAAAGTTCTCCATACTTGGTGGCTGTCTGCTGGACCCACTTGAGCAGGGCCTTCCTGGCCCCGCCCTGGATCTGGAGGTGGGGCTTCCTCTTGGTGGGCGGGCTCTGGGTGGTTTCAAAACTGTCCATTGATGAGCTGCTGCTTGAAAGGGCCTGAAAGGCCTGCAGATTATTGGTCAGCTCTTCAATCTGCAAGAGTAAATGTGAGAGGGATGAGTAGGTCATTTATGTGATGTGCTTTTATAGAGCGACAGATCAAGTGTTTTGTGTCGTGAAGAAGTATCCAACATTTACCGTATCATTGATTATTTTCTATAAGTGAAGTAAGAGCTGTGCTTTCACTGTGATGGAATGACATCGCCACCACAGAGACACTATACCTGAAAATATAGGATTATTGTCCACATCAACCCGAGAACGATAGACGGTCGTCCATCAGCGATGTCAGTTGAGTTGATGTTAACTAGCTTGATCTGTTGCAAAACATACACAACATGCAGCTTTTACATCCAGTCATAGCAGGATACCACCCAAACAAAATCACTGAAAGACACTGAAATCAAACCTGGTCCGAAAAAACAGACGATAAATGACAACATGACAAAGTACAGTACAGGCTGGATACAGATGCTCAAAACTACACAAACATAACATTATTCAAAATTATTACTATTATAAAAAACTGCCATTTGTGACAAGAGCAAAGAAGCGACTATACTAACCGGAGATCCCCTGTTCGCAGACTTGAGTGAGCGTGAGGTGGGCAGATGGGTAGGGAGGTGGGCAGATGGGTAGGGAGGTGGGCAGATGGGTAGGGAGGTGGGCAGATGGGTAGGGAGGTGGGCAGAAGGGTAGGGAGGTGGGCAGAAGGGTAGGGAGGTGGGCAGAAGGGTAGGGAGGTGGGCAGAAGGGTAGGGAGGTGGGCAGAAGGGTAGGGAGGTGGGCAGATGGGTAGGGAGGTGGGCAGAAGGGTAGGGAGGTGGGCAGAAGGGTAGGGAGGTGGGCAGAAGGGTAGGGAGGTGGGCAGATAGGTAGGGAGGTGGGCAGAAGCGTAGGGAGGTGGGCAGAAGGGTAGGGAGGTGGGCAGAAGGGTAGGGAGGTGGGCAGAAGGGTAGGGAGGTGGGCAGAAGGGTAGGGAGGTGGGCAGAAGGGTAGGGAGGTGGGCAGATGGGTAGGGAGGTGGGCAGATGGGTAGGGAGGTGGGCAGATGGGTAGGGAGGTGGGCAGAAGGGTAGGGAGGTGGGCAGAAGGGTAGGGAGGTGGGCAGATGGGTAGGGAGGTGGGCAGATGGGTAGGGAGGTGGGCAGAAGGGTAGGGAGGTGGGCAGATGGGTAGGGAGGTGGGCAGATGGGTAGGGAGGTGGGCAGATGGGTAGGGAGGTGGGCAGAAGGGTAGGGAGGTGGGCAGAAGGGTAGGGAGGTGGGCAGAAGAGTAGGGAGGTGGGCAGATGGGTAGGGAGAGACGGGGAGAGATTGCATCCAGTTAAAGAAGACGTAATAAAAAGCAAATGTGAAGGTGTAATAAAAAGGTGAGCAAATGTGTGAGATGCCTCGTTGAGTGCCCGGTTATGAGATAACCTCACGGTGGGATAACCCTGGCTGCTCCGCCACAGATATATCACGTCTATACAGACAGCGTAGAGGATTACACCCAGCAGAGGAAAAAGATGGGAGTGTGGGACCAATGTAATAGAGAAGAGGGGGATAACAGAGATGGGAAAGAGTGGGGGACTGGGAAGAGAGGAGAGAGGAGGTGGAGACGGTCTAGACGTTACACCCAATTCAGTTCTTTGACGATATCATCCACATCTGTCAGTCGGTATATTACAGAAAAGAGGAGATATTAGAGGCAAAGGTTATCCTACGACACCGACGGTGGGCCATGAATGAAGACACGGATAAATACGAACTATACGTCTCTTTATTAACAATAAGCTGTAGAAGCTGCAGAAGCTCCATTTGAGAGAGGGTCAGAAGATGAGTTATGCCGTATACATTATTCATGTTTCTTTGAGAACTGACAAGTTCTAGTCGACTGTTTATGAATCTTACAGTGCTTCATATTCAACAAAAGACAATATGTATGGTAGGAGGTTAGACGGTCGTTTGAGAGTGATGGAAGGAAACTAGTCAAACAATGTGACAAGACATTTATGCAGGACAGTAAAAGCATGCAATAATCTTAAATGTGTTGTTGCCTTGTTTATAACCTCCCACTTCCTTCATAGAACCTTAGTGAATGTTTTTATTACCGACTGGGACAAATGGAATAGTACAGGCAATTTTGGCGTCAAATCAAATTGTTCTTTTCTCTAGATATTTCCATGAGGTATTTTCAGTTTCCCCCTACAAGGGTTACAGTTTGTAAGAAATATTACATTCATCTATGGCACAAGAGATCACCTGCAACAAAATTGTACTTTTGCTTAAGTGCACAGCCAGCAGTTATGGTTTACTGTCTTGCTGGCAGACTTGCTTGGTAGGGGAGGTTAGGGTTCCAATACTCTTAACTGCTAATTGTCTGCTGCAGAGGAAGAACACAGTAAAGGTTGTCCAAACAATAAGAAAGTAATATAAAAGCAATCTCAAAAATCCACAGAGTGAGAGACAGAAAATGATATAATTTAAGCAACAGATAATATTGCGTCATTCGTGATATGAGATGAGGAGATGGTGGAAATGGAGAACGTACTAATGAAGACCAAAGATAAGAACTTGAATGAAATGTAAATGACATCTTGACAAATATGAGATTTCCAGTGTGCAGACACCCAAGCGTAAACACACTTCCCAGCATGAAATGGCAAAAACCACCAATCTTGTCTCCTCCACTCCAGACTGCAGATTACTGTTGTAGGATTTACTGTTTAACCCTGTCAAAGTGTAGGAAGAAGCTAAATTAATGCCCCCACCCCCAGACTCAAGCTCATACTTATAGATTTATTTATGTATATCCAAGGACATGCTTTGTAGAGCACGAGCAATCTGACGCTGGGAATCTGACAGACTCATGGAGGTGACAATGGAGTGAGGGAAAGCAGTCTATTTGTCTTTTATTTGTTAACGAAACAGAGAGACAAAGAGACAGAGACAGAGAGATGTGCCAGAGGCTGGTTCTTGCTGGTATCAAAGAGGAAGAATTGGGGAGAAGGTGGTCCTCTGTAGAGATTCCTCACTGATATAAGTACACAATAGGGACGGGGGCTGGGATGGTGTTTTATCAGAAAGGGGTGATGCGGGGTCAAGGCTCAATGTTTTGACCCTAAGGCCTTCACCTGAACCATGTGTTTGAACTGACAGGGGAATGGAGGGAGAGATAGATAAAGGAGAGACCATCAGGACAGAAGGAGGGGGCAGGTCACTTACTTTTCTGCCCTCCAGGAAGGTGAGAGCCGTGCCAATATTGGAGACCCAGTGAATTCTTTTCAGCTTCATCCCCTGCTCACATGGCTAGAGGGAAAGAAAGAGAGAGAGAGAAAGACAGAGGAAGAGAGACAGAGCGAAAGAAAGTGAAAGGTATAGGTACTTTTGATTATTTGCTATTTTATCTCACTTTAGTTCTAGAGAAGGGAGACACAGAGTTCAAGGGTTAAAGGGTAGAAAAGGGTGTTGATCCCTGAAGTCCAGCAGGGAGTCTCAAATGTGCACAAAAACAGCTCTGCTTGTAAGCACGTTAACTATGGTCTAATTGAAACACATTTCTACTAAACTGCATTAGCGTTTACTCAAAAAATACATTTCACATTATTCTACTAAAAGTGTACATGCAAAACAAGGGCTTCAACCTAGTAACCTCACAGGTCAGCAGGTCTAACCCTTATAGCCACATGATACCCACTGTGTTAGCGCACCGGCACCTCGTTGGCTCGGACAAATCATTAGAATACATTGAAATTCACATTTAATATAAGATACCTTTTGGTTAGGGGTTAGGGTTAAATAAACAATTTGCTATTGGGTTGAAATTGTTGTTCAAACAAAAAATGCATAACTAAATACAGCAAAATGTATCTCTGACTAGGTTAAATGTTAAGGTCTGACCTGGTTGAAGTGTTGTGATAAAAGTAAAAAACTTTACAACACTGTAATAAAACAGAGACCCCAAAAGACAAATATCAAAAACACAAAGAAAGAATGATATTGACACAATAAAACAAAAGGATGAGAAAGCAATTGGAGTGAGAAAGCTATAAACAAAGGGAGAAAATGAATATGAGTGTTTGAATCTTTTAGCAAAGGGATCGATATCCTGTAACAGCCGCTACGACCCAAGGTTGTATTGGCCTTATGGGACCATCAAACAGAGCGGTCTGTAAGTGTGTATGTGCTCCAGGTGTGTATATCCCTGTGTGTTTGTGTGCGTTTGCATGTGTGAACTAATTGAGGCATCTTCGGTTGCCATTTTTAAAAACTGAATTTTATTTGTTTATTAATTTTAAATGGCTTAGGGTCAGAATTAAGGTTTGTTTTTAGGTAAAGGGTATTTAAAGATTAAGTTAGATGTAATGGTCTGCTGCAATCAATGCAGGGAATCAATTTCTGTGATTTTTCCGGACGGGATCAAAACATGTACCTGTATATGGAGAGTGAGTTGCTTACCAACGATAACCATTTCCTGATGGAATTCTTTTCCCAAAGCAAATGCTTTGCAAAGGGTTCAGGCAGAAATGGATTACATTTGTAGACAGCCATTGCAAACATGCAAAAAATGTTAGTGCATTCAGTCCACCTGGTAGACAGTTTAACAAATGTCAGGTCTGGTAATTATTAGAGATGGCTTCATACTACATTTTACGTCCGATAATTATACTGGAAACTTGGGTATCTGTCAATATTGATACTAATCCGATACCGTCTTTTCGCGATGTTTAAACAATTAAGCTGTTAATATTACATTTGTGTGGATGCCCTTTGCTTAACCTGACCATCTACCGGTAATCTCACATTCTAGCTAGCTATGTTCACACACATGTTGCTCATCCCACAAAACACCTTACATTATAAGCTAATACTATTATATTTTTGGGGGATATCGGTTCCAGCGTTTTTGTCCAGTATCGGATTGATTACCATACTAAATATCGGATCGGCGCAGCCTTAGTAATTATTATCCAGATTTTTCCAAATGTGTTAAAACTGATGCTCTGATCTACCTACACCTAAACCAGCTTTGCACCAAAACCATCAATTGGAAACACTGGTTGCTTTCGGAAGCTACCAGCTTGGCCAGCCCCGCCCGTACACGCCTACCTCTCCTTGGTACCTTGTCAGGGGAGGTGCTTAAGGGCTCCCAGAGAGCAGCTCATGGAGGAGGAGGAAGATGAAAGAGGAACAATGATGGATGATGGCCGGGAGACACGTGTTCCTCCCAAGCCATTAGGGGGAGGCTGCTCTGGGATTGACACCGCCTTCCTGGGAAAGGTTTTTTTCTGTTGAATTTCTCCCTCACCTTCTCCACTGACTATATATATATTTAGTTATTATACCTTCCTTCAGGGGCCTATATACTATATATATATTTAGTTATTATACCTTCCTTTAGGGGCCTATATACTATATATATATTTAGTTATTATACCTTCGTTCAGGGGCCTATATACTATATATATATTTAGTTATTATACCTTTCTTTAGGGGCCTATATACTATATATATATTTAGTTATTATACCTTCGTTCAGGGGCCTATATAATATATATATATATATTTATTTATTATACCTTCCTTCAGGGGCCTATATAATATAGATATATATTTAGTTATTATACCTTCCTTCAGGGGCCTATATAATATATATATATATATTTATTTATTATACCTTCCTTCAGGGGCCTATATAATATAGATATATATTTATTTATTATACCTTCCTTCAGGGGCCTATATAATATATATATATATTTATTTATTATACCTTCCTTCAGGGGCCTATATAATATATATATATATATATTTATTTATTATACCTTCCTTCAGGGGCCTATATAATATATATATATTATATATATATGTAGTTATTATACCTTCCTTCAGGATCCTATATAATATTTATATATATATTTAGTTATTATGCCTTCCTTCATGATCCTATATAATATATATATTTAGTTATTATACCTTCCTTCAGGATCCTATATAATATATATATATATATATATATATATATATACACATACATATATATATTTAGTTATTATACCTTCCTTCAGGATCCTATATAATATATATATTTAGTTATTATACCTTCCCTCAGGATCATATATAATATATATATTTAGTTATTATACCTTCCTTCAGGATCCTGTATAATATTGATAATTAGTTATTATACATTTCTTTCTCATTTTAGCTGACGTGCAGTGTTCACTAATACAGCTCTTGTCTGGAGAAAAGGCAATTTTAACATTGTGCCATGTTTTTTGACAGTGACCATGTGCGATGGTTTATATGTTACATCTTAATGTTATTCAAATTAATAGATAAAGCTAGGTATTAGAGGTAAATGCACACCTGTAACATTGTCTGAAATGTCAGTAGAGACAGAAAACGGTCTTATACTTGAATCAGATTTACCAGACTCCTTGGTGAAATACCTTTTGATGTACCAAACTTGTTTACATAAGTTTGACGTACAAGTGTGCTTATTTGTGTGTGCTCCTTTAATTCCCATTGAATAACATTTTTGTCCACACTGTAGAATCTATTTCTTTCCAGGTAGAACGCCTTTGGTTTGCATGTAGAACCATTTAAATCATTTTAGACACTAGGTTCCCACTCCGGGGTGTGGGTTGGACACTTTTTTTCAGGTGTAGTTGTTAAGATGCACACCAGCTTTGAGTTTGGTGATTAGTTGTCCTATTTTATTTCCTGGGTTATGTTTCACTTTACTTCTCATAACTTGTAGCAGAATGTCTCGTTCCTGTTTAATGAGTGTTTGTTCATGTATCTATGTTTTGATCGAATTAGTAAGTTGCTATACAGCGCAGATTATTTTGACGAAGTATAGTAATAGGTTTTTTATGTTTGTGCCTTCGCTGTTTAATTTTTATAAAACAACCACAAACGTGTATTCTGGCTCTGCATGTGGCCTTCCCTGCACTTCACTCCTGTTCCGTTATAAATTGTTTGATGTAGATTCATATTTGGTTGAAATTCTGCGTATGTTGTGTTGTTCCTCAAGGCCCATCAAATGATCCCTATAAGACAAATGCTCTAACTGAAATTTGTTGTAACTAAGTTGCTTCCGCTCAATGACTTAAATGAAAATGTAAAAAGAAAAGAGTTCCACATGGAACCCGAAGATGTGCTACCTGGAATCAAACATGATTCTTCTATGCGGCCAGCTGAAAAACCCTTAATGTTTATATCTGAGATGGTGGTTTAACCAAATGTATAGCAGATCCAGGACTCACCAGCTTCTGTCCAGACAGGACCTCCAGTAGGGCAAGTAACATTACGCCATCCTTGATGTCCTCAAACAGGTCTGTCACCACCAAGGGAGGTACATGCTGAAGAAAACAAAACAGAAAACATCAGGATTAACTAATTGTAACATGAATCAATACAAAGCTGTGGCTGATTAATGTTCATTTAGGAGTCTTGCGCCAAACAGTAATTACCCAACAAAAGCTTTTAGGGTCAATCTCACTTGGAATCCTACCAAGATTCCTGTTTCTAGACTTAATGGTTCTTGTAGTGAACATGTAACATGGACTTCAGTGCAGTCTAATACATTTAATCACAGTATATTGACTAAAGACAGGATATTCGGAGCAATGCGACAGCTTGGTTGACAGCTAGGCTAGAACATTCTCTTTTAAAAACATTTCTCAATCCCAAAACCCAGAAATATATGCTGATGACTGTCAATGTGAGGCTTTCTCCAGAACATACTCTCCGACCTGACGATGCCCTCCACGCGGGAAAAAAATAAAACATGCATCTCAATTTCTCCCAGACGCCACATGAAGCATTTCTCCTAAAGCATAGTCACATGTTGGGGCTGAGCAGAGGTTCAGAGGGAACGGCATTTGGGCATTCACATGGAGATTAGTGAAGGGAGGGAGGGGGTTTGTGGAACCAAGGGTGTTAGAGCCTTGGAATAAGAAACGATGAACTGGACATGGTAGAGACCTGAGTGAGTTACTGTGCAGAGAGAGGTGCAGACAGAAAAAGCTAAGGCCAAGAACTTACCTCACACATCCCTGGAAATAAATTGCTTACATTTCCCTTCTAAGATAATTCATTTTCTTGTAAATATTTTTCACGTTTCTATGTAAATTTCAATAAGCAAAACTAAAAACCATTTACATAGGCCTCTACAGAGAGAATTAAGCCAACGGCTAATTGAAGTTAAAATCATATATTATCTTGTTTTAATCTAAGAGTTAATGAGAAAAATTTGACTAATTACTAAATAAGGAAATAATATCCATTTAGTCAGCTCAGTGACACTAGTCATAGAAATAAATCAGAGGCTTTAGGAACTAATTACATTTGAACGTCTAGGTTGATTGTGAACACATATTCGTTGTGTGTTATTTCTTCATGTGCAGGTTTAAAAACTGTGCATATGTGAAGGGGGTGTAAAATTAATGAATGTATTCATGTAAAACCAAAAAAATAAAAAAATTTAAGAAATTACAAATGGTTTATTACAATGTTGTTTTGTTTCATGTTTTATTCTCAAACAAGGACCAACTGTAAAATGGCATTGGTTATGTGTTGTGAAATATGTAAGATAAACAAAAAAATCTAATTATGTATATGAAAAACAAAATACTGAAATACATGTAGGTAAACACGACCATAGATTTGAGTACGAAATACTAGAAAATGTAATAATAGTAAGTGTTAAGTAAATCAAATGTAAACATGTTGCATAAAAAGCTATTCTACCCCAGTTCTGTCCACCGTTGAGCATTTAAAGTTGCTGTCATATTGATAAAACCTAAATTTTGAAGGATAATTGGTCATGGAAATGACAACCAAAGAGCCTTCTACAGAAGGGAGTGATAAAGTAATAGAAAGACATAGATTAGGAATAAGGTTTCAAAATGACATCCAAGTGTTCGTATATCCCAGTGCGAACAGTTGGATCAATAATCAGGAAGTTGAGGATATGTGGCACCACCCAGGCACCACCCAGGCACCACCCAGACACCACCCAGGCACCACCCAGGCACCACTCATTCACCACCCAGACTCCACCCAGACACCACCCAGGCACCACCCAGGCTTCACCCAGACACCACCCCGGCACCACCCAGGGTCCACCCAGACACCACCCAGGCACCACTCTGGCACCGCCCAGGCTCCGCCCAGGCACCGCCCAGGCACCGCCCAGGCAACACCCAGACACCACCCAGGCTCCACCCAGACAACGCTCAGGCACCGCCCAGACACCGCTCAGGCACCGCCCAGGCACCGCCCCCGACACCACCCAGGCACCACCCAGACACCACCCAGGCACCACCCAGGCACCACCCAGACACCACCCAGACACCACCCAGGCTCCACCCAGGCTCCACCCAGGCTCCACCCAGGCTCCACCCAGGCTCCACCCAGGCTCCACCCAGGCTCCACTCAGGCTCCACTCAGGCTCCACTCAGGCTCCACTCAGGCTCCACTCAGGCTCCACTCAGGCTCCACCCAGGCTCCACCCAGGCTCCACCCAGGCTCCACCCAGGCCCCACCCAGGCACCGCCAGTTAAATCAGGAGCTACAGAATACAGTGACCGAGGGTGGAGTAATAGTGCAGCAGTCTAGCATACCCAGAGCTTTGCATTAAATAGGTCGATGTTGGTCTGATTTAACAAAAATAAATGAAAAATAAAATAATGCGTGGCACGAACTGAACACAGCCTCAAGACACATCATCCCTACAGGGAAGTATGGCAGCCCCATGTTGCTTCTCGTCAGCTTGCACTGGACGTCGCGTTAAAATTTATGGAATAATTCATGGAGCAAAATACTATTCAGTCCTTTAAAAAATTTAAGCTTTGGGAGAAAGGTGTCTATTCAGCAGGGTAATGATTCCAAGCACAAGGCCAAAATAACATTGGATTGGCTCAGGAACAAAATGGTTAATGTCCAAAAATCTCAGTCCTATTGAGAATTTGGGGCACAATTTAGCACACAAGCACCGTCTAACCTAAACAGCCTGGAACAAATCTATCACAAAGAATGGGCCAAAATCACTCCAACAGCAAAGCTGGCACAACATTTTTTTTACAATGGTCAGCAGGGTTTTGAAGTAATCTCTGGGAACACTTGGCTGCTGATTGCAGGAGCTGGTTTATTCTAGTAAAGCTGTTTGCCTGGGAGATGGTGAGCCTGTTGGGTCTTGCCGCTCACATTGACCAGCCCATAATTAAGCCCTAACCTCCTCACAGAGGATTTGTCAAAATGGAAAATGAGGGTCTTCTCTCTCTCTCTGCCGAATAGCTGAGTACAACTTAAAAGCTCTCGAGTGTGAGTTCTTTAATCTCACCCTTCAGTAGAACACGCTTTGCCACCGACTACACACACTAGTGTGCCAACCGCGACTGCATATTTGGATATGTACTTAAAAATATAAATCACACTGTATGGTTTCAGTGAAGTTTAAGTAAAAATATGATATGTTGACCTGCATAAAGGAAAACCATTCATATTTTCTTCCACTGAGTTATTTCGTCTACGCCTCTTTGTTAGAGCTCACATGAATTCTTTTGTCAGATTCCGGGAGAGAACGACGCAGGGGAGGTATACCTCATAGAACCATTATCTCACGAACACAAGAACCATTAATCACATACCTTTAGGCAGAGAATTAAAGACCTGAGATAACTATGTTAATAATATACATAGCCACGGGCAGGTACTACCCCTGTTAAAGCTGAGCTTAACCCTCTATATTTCAGCTAAAGGCTCGCCATCACTGTAGCCATGTAAAATATAAAATAAACCATTTAAATTAGTTTATCTAGCACAGGGCTAACTCGAGACGCTATCGGATACATCCGTAGCTGTAGCCAAGCTGTAGCACTTAATGACAGCCTGATCTGATAACTATTGCCCTTAATACAACCGCAGTGAGACACAGTCCCTTGCCCCTGCTGTGTGTCTACTGACTCTCTCTCTGTTTACCAACCTGACACAGGAAACAAAAAGGGTCTATAATGCACACTAATGTGAGGCTTGAGCCACCATGAAGGGAGCGTGTACGTTAATCGGCAGGAACGCCAGAGACAAACCCCTTATGGACATTTGAAACAGAGCACAGCGCAAAATGTATTTTTCAATTCAACATTAATGATGTACTTTGATTAGTCCTTCAAAGTTCATGGTATTCTGTTTACCTAATGCACTATGAACGACAATGGCTTTCTCTTCTCTGTATCCAGGCACATTGTAATGTATGGAATGTCGGCAGAGCAAGAGACCTCATCTTCCTCTGTGTGTGAAAGACAAGGCCTTAGGCCTATCAGAAACCCCTAGAAAAAATCTCCTTTTTGGTGGAATGTGTTAATGGCAGCTTGGGGACTCCTGCTTCTTGTATTGTACAGATGAAGAGAACAATATTACTGATTGGTAGAGCTGAGTAACACCTATAGTAACATGCCCCAGCTGTCGTGCGTGAGCATTTACCAGGTTGTCTGGGCAACCGACATTCTATGATTACTTACGTCTCCTAGATCTATGTCAGTGTGCAACCTTGCGTTTCTTTGGTTACATCACGGTGACAACTATTCCTTGTATGTACTTTCAGCAAGGACAAATGATGAAGCAAAATACGTTTAAACATTGGCTACTATGAGTTTGTCTCAGGATATGTACTCTGTGTTTGTCAAGTTGCTTGTTTCCGTAAATACAATGAAATAATAATATGTTATGCTAACAACTGAAGAGTTTTTACTTTTTAAATCAATCAGCAGTTGTCAGAAAGTGCTTAGGCCTACATAAAGTATATAGATGCAGAAAAGAAATAATTGGAATTCAATAAAGTACCTTCGTTAGGGAAAACACTGGCAATTAGTGTCCATTAGAGTCCAATTCTGTATGATTTCTTTATTATAGCAGTCTTACCCCATCATGGCTTAAGTATTACATGATAGGGTAACACTTGGTTTATTTTTGCCACACATTGAAATTGTTTTCTGGGGTTCCTTTAACATCTTCATTGCATGTATACTTGTGCTTAGTGGGAGAGTTTTACTTTTACTGAAACATATATTTATATATGAGTTTGACATTTGAACAAGGTTAATGCTTCCAAACCTAAATCTAACTTTTACCCGAACTATTTTAGAACAAAACTTAAACTGAGCGATTTCATTGATCAATTCTGAAATCGATCAGTGCCGCCTGAACCCTGAAAAACGATACATGATAAAACAATATTAAGTAATGAAGTGTAAATGAGATCTACTTCATGTAAATGAGTACCTACTCACATAGTACGCGATTTCGGACCCACGCACCCCTAGTCTCATTTGCAGGTAAATTGTTCTCGAGTCTTCTAGTACAAGTTAAGCGGGTGTACAACATATGTTCATACAACGGAAGTAGAAACATTTTAAACCGATAACGTCACGTTTCTTTAGCCCTATCCGGATTAAAACCAATAAGGATGGGGCTGATCATCACATATTAGTATCACTTGGCTACCTTTAACCGCTAATGAGACCTCCCTGTAGCAGTCACCACGAAATGTGAACTTACCCAACTAATTATCTTAAGTAAAACGAATTTGTATTCAGAATAAAATAAAAGCTTAATTAATACTCGCAGTCTATTTTGTAATATTTTCACGCTCACCTTATTTTAGAAGCACAAGCGAAGGAATTTATTAAAACATGTGGTGGAAATATTTTTGAAATGTTCCCAACATTTTAACCTTCAGAAAACATTCACAAAATGTTTCCAACTCTGTGACCTTCTGAAGACCTTCACAGAATGTTGTTTTGAAATTTTTAACCCCTGAGAACAACGCTACAATGTCTTAAATTGAATGTTCCAAAAAAAAAATTAACACAGAGAAAACCATCCATTTTAAAAAATATTGGTTGGTCCTTCAGACAACTTTTGCAAAAGGTTTCATGTAGGATGTTTTATCATCATCAATGACATCTTTCATGGTTAGTTATTAGGATAAAATGAGGTTGTGAAAGAAATGCTTACAAATAACTATTTAGCCCAGAAACAGGGCAAAACAAAGTTTGCTGTTTAGTGGAGAATGTTCAATAAATAAAATAAAAAGTATTTATTTACTTTAAATGCTATTACACATCAGTGATATTAAAATAGTTGCTGTTGAGTAATTTAATGTTGCGAAGGTTCGTCCTGATATGTGATATTTCATTTGTCATGGTTCTTATTCCCTGTGGAACGCCTCATGAAATGAATTTTCTGCTCCGCGTCACCCACGGATTAACACGTCTGCCACTGCCGTAATCGAGAGCTGCTGCTCAGATTGAAATAGCGTTTAATTGTGTGGCGCTGCGTCGCGGTTCACGCCTTGTCCACTCGCTCCTCGGCATGCTCTTCAATCCGTAATGGGTTAAATTGAAGAGCCTAATACACTATAATACTATAATTACATGCACATGACAGACCAAAGCATGCGGCTGAACTGTAATTCTTGAGGTCACAGGAACCCTGTTGCTTATTTGGTAGGATCGGCCTAATAGGAAGGTAAAGTACACATCTGAGCTCTTATCCAGAACCATCCAAACAAATTGAAAAGGAGGAGTAGGGTTCTGTTTTACCTTACTCTCATTCTCACAGCCAAAGCCTTATCTTGTCTACATAAATACAAAACGAAATAAATATCAAAAGATTTACATCCTAATTAAGCCCTGGCGGGCCACAACAGAGACTGATGAAAAAGGATGTTTGATAGTTGACGGCAAAAAGCAATTATCACTTCTGAGTTGAAACCTCAAACAACCTTTCCACAGGCTGTGTAAGGTGAGGTGAGACTGAACGGCGGTTTAACAGTACAGATGAAAGAAGCATGTGCGGTACAGCTGATAGAGGGATGTGCGGTACAGATGATAGAGGCATGTGCGGTACAGATGATAGAGGGATGTGCGGTACAGATGATAGAGGCATGTGCGGTACAGATGATAGAGGGATGTGCGGTACAGATGATAGAGGCATGTGCGGTACAGATGATAGAGGCATGTGCGGTACAGATGATAGAGGCATGTGCGGTACAGATGAAAGAAGCATGTGCGGTACAGATGATAGAGGCATGTGCGGTACAGATGATAGAGGCATGTGCGGTACAGATGATAGAGGCATGGCTGTACAGATGATAGAGGCATGTACAGATGATAGAGGCATGTGCGGTACAGATGAAAGAAGCATGTGCGGTACAGATGATAGAGGCATGTGCGGTACAGATGATAGAGGCATGTGCGGTACAGATGATAGAGGCATGTGCGGTACAGATGATAGAGGCATGTGATAGAGGCATGGTACAGATGATAGAGGCATGTGCGGTACAGATGATAGAGGCATGTGCGGTACAGATGATAGAGGCATGTGCGGTACAGATGATAGAGGCATGTGCGGTACAGATGATAGAGGCATGTGCGGTACAGATGATAGAGGCATGTGCGGTACAGATGATAGAGGCATGTGCGGTACAGATGATAGAGGCATGTGCGGTACAGATGATAGAGGCATGTGCGGTACAGATGATAGAGGCATGTGCGGTACAGATGATAGAGGCATGTGCGGTACAGATGATAGAGGCATGTGCGGTACAGCTGATAGAGGCATGTGCGGTACAGATGATAGAGGCATGTGCGGTACAGATGATAGAGGCATGTGCGGTACAGCTGATAGAGGCATGTGCGGTACAGATGATAGAGGCATGTGCGGTACAGATGATAGAGGCATGTGCGGTACAGATGATAGAGGCATGTGCGGTACAGATGATAGAGGCATGTGCGGTACAGATGATAGAGGCATGTGCAGTACAGATGATAGAGGCATGTGCGGTACAGATGATAGAGGCATGTGCGGTACAGATGATAGAGGCATGTGCGGTACAGATGATAGAGGCATGTGCGGTACAGCAGATAGAGGCATGTGCGGTACAGATGATAGAGGCATGTGCGGTACAGATGATAGAGGCATGTGCGGTACAGAGATAGAGGCATGTGCGGTACAGCAGATAGAGGCATGTGCGGTACAGATGATAGAGGCATGTGCGGTACAGATGATAGAGGCATGTGCAGTACAGATGATAGAGGCATGTGCGGTACAGATGATAGAGGCATGTGCGGTACAGATGATAGAGGCATGTGCGGTACAGCTGATAGAGGCATGTGCGGTACAGCTGATAGAGGCATGTGCGGTACAGATGATAGAGGCATGTGCGGTACAGATGATAGAGGCATGTGCGGTACAGATGATAGAGGCATGTGCGGTACAGATGATAGAGGCATGTGCGGTACAGATGATAGAGGCATGTGCGGTACAGATGATAGAGGCATGTGCGGTACAGATGATAGAGGCATGTGCTGTACAGATGATAGAGGCATGTGCGGTACAGATGATAGAGGCATGTGCGGTACAGATGATAGAGGCATGTGCGGTACAGATGATAGAGGCATGTGCGGTACAGATGATAGAGGCATGTGCGGTACAGATGATAGAGGCATGTGCGGTACAGATGATAGAGGCATGTGCGGTACAGATGATAGAAGCATGTGCGGTACAGATGATAGAGGCATGTGCGGTACAGATGATAGAGGCATGTGCGGTACAGATGATAGAGGCATGTGCGGTACAGATGATAGAGGCATGTGCGGTACAGATGATAGAGGCATGTGCGGTACAGCTGATAGAGGCATGTGCGGTACAGATGATAGAGGCATGTGCAGTACAGATGATAGAGGCATGTGCGGTACAGATGATAGAGGCATGTGCGGTACAGATGATAGAGGCATGTGCGGTACAGATGATAGAGGCATGTGCGGTACAGATGATAGAGGCATGTGCGGTACAGATGATAGAGGCATGTGCGGTACAGATGATAGAGGCATGTGCGGTACAGATGATAGAGGCATGTGCGGTACAGATGATAGAGGCATGTGCGGTACAGATGATAGAGGCATGTGCGGTACAGATGATAGAGGCATGTGCGGTACAGATGATAGAGGCATGTGCGGTATAGATACAGATGATAGAGGCATGTGCGGTACAGATGATAGAGGCATGTGCGGTACAGATGATAGAGGCATGTGCGGTACAGATGATAGAGGCATGTGCGGTACAGATGATAGAGGCATGTGCGGTACAGATGATAGAGGCATGTGCGGTACAGATGATAGAGGCATGTGCGGTACAGATGATAGAGGGATGTGCGGTACAGATAATAGAGGCATGTGCGGTACAGATGATAGAGGCATGTGCGGTACAGCTGATAGAGGCATGTGCGGTACAGATGATAGAGGGATGTGCGGTACAGATAATAGAGGCATGTGCGGTACAGATGATAGAGGCATGTGCGGTACAGATGATAGAGACATGTGCAGTACAGATGATAGAGGCATGTGCGGTACAGATGATAGAGGCATGTGCGGTACAGATGATAGAGGCATGTGCGGTACAGATGATAGAGGCATGTGCGGTACAGATGATAGAGGCATGTGCGGTACAGATGATAGAGGCATGTGCGGTACAGCTGATAGAGGCATGTGCGATACAGCTGATAGAGGCATGTGCGGTACAGATGATAGAGGCATGTGCGGTGTAAAGGTCTGATATTTTTTGTAATGTAATGTTTTTTTTGTACGTTGTTTTTTCTGCACAACATCATGTTTCGGTGTTGTCAGAACTTAGTAGTCTGTTCTCACGTTTTCTTTAGAGAACCTGTATGTTTTACTTCTCGTGAGGTTTGGTTTCTAATGTTCAACTTCCGGGTACTCTCGCGGTAATGCCGTGCACGCGCATTGACAAGCAGAAAGTGATGAGTGATTAGCGCCCTAGGAGAGCGGAATGAGGTAATGCAATACATTAGTAACGTCAATCATTTATACAGAATGTTAATTATCTATGTATTGTGTGTGAAACTACAACGATGCCTTTTGTATTTCTTTTGTTTACTCTGTAGTTTTCACGGTGTTAAAAGGATGTTACGGTGGTGCACGTAAGAAAATAAACCGACACCCGTTTGAAACTCGCTGCGTCTTTTTATGAAATCCGAGGGGCCGCTACAGTGAAAACTCACCTGTTGCACCAGCCCAGCCATCCGCGATGAGAAGCTGACGCCATCATCACATACGAACACTAACAGCGGATACCAGCTGGCTTACCTCGCCTGCATTCAACTCCTGCACCAGACAGAGCGTGGAGCGGACAGCGCGCGCATAAGGTACACCTCGAGACGGAAAAAGAGACCCGGGGTACCAAAGAGCAAAAAAGGCTTAAAAAGAGACAATTCCTATGCACGCAAGCTTTATATCATTACTGAAGTTTATTTAAGAGCAAGGTATTATAAGGTGAATAATTGTGGAACTAGTTCTCAGTTCTAAAGTTTCTAAAAGATGTTTTATTATTTTTACAAGAAACTGTCCCACGTGTTTATGTCATGACTCATGTTTATTTATGAAAAGGTTAAGAGTGAAATGTGTTGTAACTGTTTTATGCTAAAATGCTTTGAATGTACATAATAGGGCAATGCGTGATACAAATATTACTCTGTAGTTAAATATAACTACAGCTTACAAGTGTAGATTCAGGCATAGTGCAATCAAAGGCTCCCACTCGACTTAAAGCAGCAACACAAACAACCAAAATGTCGCTAATAGAGGCATCATGCAGGTCCAGCTCACGTGAAAGAAAGCTAACAGAGAAAGGCCAAGGGATGCATAGCCAAGACATCAAAAAACGTGAGAAAGCATTTAACAGGACCTATGACTCTTGGAAGATGGCAGCAAGGGAGACTAGAACAAAATTAAAAACCCTCTGTTCATCAGAATACCTTAACGAATTACAACAAGACATTCAAGCAAAGCATGATGACGTAGGTCAGCAGTATAAACCCATCCTACGTAACAGTAATACCACGCCAGAGATTGTAAAGAAAATGGATGCCTGTGTTACACTAACGAAGGACATTTGTGATCTCATAAATAATCGCCTAGAGACTATTAACCAAGATTATAATGATCAACTTGAGAAGGAAAGGGTAAGAGAAACACTAAACAAAGATGAATACGGGTCTGTCTTTGGTCACACCAAAACGGAAACGGTAAGCTCAGCAGAGTCATCAGGGAGGTTGAGCAACCAGTCCAGCTCACACAGTAACCACAGCAGTAGGATAGATGCACAAGCAGAGCTTGCAGCTAAGATGGAACAATCAAAAACCATAAAAGAAATCCAAGCACAGCAAGCACATCTTCATAAGTTAGAGGGTGATTGGAAACTCCAAGAGGCAAAAATGTTGACAGAAATCAAACAAAAGGAGGTAGAAATGCAGCAACAGGTGGAAGAAGAGAGAGCCAAATTGCAGCAGTTACAAGCAGCAAAAGATGTGGCCATAGCAATAGCTCGCATGAGAGTGTATGAAGATTTTGACGGTTTTGAAGACCATGATGAGGAGAGTAATGACAAAATGGAAATCAAACCTCAATTAAACCCTGATGCTGCATCATTCCAACCTCAAGATGCTCCTGAAGTGAAAATGACCCAGGAGTCTGTCAGTCTAGCCCAAGCAATCGCCAGCTCATTAAGCATAAACCGCTTGCCAGTCCCTGAACCAACCACGTTCAGTGGCAACCCTTTACAGTTTGTAGATTGGAAGATGTCATTCATGGCTCTTATTGACAGAAAACCCCTCCCCTCCAAGTGAGAAGATGTTTTATTTAAAAATGTATCTTGCTGGAGAGGCGCGCAAAGCTGTAGAAGGTTTCTTTTATCGGGATTCAGAGAGTGCATACGGTGGAGCATGGAAAGTCTTACAGGACAGATATGGGCACCCGTTCATTATACAAAAGGCTTTCCGAGATCAGCTTATGAGATGGCCGAAAATCAACACCAACGACCCACTAGCACTGCGAGAGTTTGCTGACTTCCTCCAAGGCTGCGCTGAAGCTATCCCACACGTCAAAGGACTAGCTATTCTTAACGATTGTGAGGAAAACCACAAGTTGCTGAGAAAACTACCAGAATGGATCGTGCGCAAGTGGGGTCGAATTGTTGTAGAGGAACTTGACAAATCTGGAAACTATCCAGATCTTACATGCTTCACAAAGTTTCTGAGCAAAGAGGCACGGATAGCCTGTAACCCAATTGCGTCTCCATGGTTGATGGATTTCAAGGCCATAGATGAAAGATCAACAAAGAGAGCTAAAGCTCTCAATACAAATACACAAACAAAGTGTTTCACTCAGGAGAAACGAGAAACAAACGGCAGCAAACCAAAATCACCTTGCTCCGTTTGTAAAAGTGAAGCTCATAACATCACCAAGTGTCCCACCTTCGCAGCCAAGAGCAGTAAAGACAAAAACACATTCATCTGTGAAAACCGGCTCTGTTTCGGATGTCTGAGAAAGGGTCACATGTCCAAAGATTGTAAGAGACGACATACGTGCAACGTATGCAGCCGTCGTCATCCAACCTGCTTACATGAAGACAGGAATCAAAGACCGGCCGAAACATCAATAAATAGCTCCGCTTCCACAGAAAACCAAGCAAGCGGGAAACGCATAACGTTGTATCCCATGTATCAACACACTGCGCTTCTGCTACCTCAAGTATTGTCCCAGTCCTTGTGTCTTCAATACAAGAGCCACACAGAGAAGTACTTACGTACGCAATATTAGACACACAAAGCGACTCAACGTTTGTCTTAGAAGATTTACTTGACAAACTGAATGTTGACACCAACCCAGTAAAACTGAAATTGAGTACTATGACAGCTATTGACACAGTCATAGCGAGCAAGAACGTCCATGGTCTACAAGTTCGAGGACTGCACTCAAAGAACCACCTCCAAATACAGCAGGCTTACAGCCGTGACTTCATCCCAGTGGACAAGTCTTATGTCCCAACGAGGGAAACCGCATTACTGTGGCCTCATCTTAGACATTTGGCGGACAAGCTACCACCACTTCAAGACTGTGATGTTGGGCTCCTGATTGGATATGACTGTCCATCAGCACTAGCTCCTCTTGAAGTTATCATTGGAGACAAAAATCAACCGTTTGCACAAAGGTCAGAATTAGGATGGAGCATCATAGGCACATCAAACCCTCACCTAGATAGACAAGGAAGTCAGAGCTTTGTACATCGGCTCACAGTAAAGGAACTGCTAATCCCTTCTGCGACAGAAGTTCTAAGAACCCTAGAATCTGACTTCACTGAGAGAGCTTATGAGGATAAATATGTGTCCCAGAATGATGTTCGTTTCATACAGTTCCTAAGTGACAAGATCACACAGAAAAAGGATGGACATTACGAGATGCCCCTTCCTTTCAAGTGTAACAGTCCACCCTATCTGCCAAACAACAAGAAGCTAGCCACAGTCCGCCTGCAGTGTCTTAAGAAGAAATTAAAGACCAATAAACAATATTACGATCAGTACAAAGCATTCATGGAGGAAACAATTAACAAGGGCGATGCAGAGCCTGCCCCCACAACATACAAGGGAGAGACAGAGTGGTACCTTCCGCATCACGGCATCTATCACCCTAAAAAACCGGACAAGCTGAGAGTTGTATTCGACTGTTCAGCCAAATACCATGGCGTTTCTTTAAACGACACTCTACTGACTGGGCCTGACCTTATCAATCCCCTGGTAGGAGTTCTTTGCCGTTTCAGGAAGGAGGCTGTGGCGATCATCTGTGACATTGAAAGAATGTTTTATCAGTTCTCCGTTACTCCTGAATCACGGAATTATCTGAAATTCCTCTGGTGGGAAGGTGGAGATTTGGAGAAGGAGCCACAGGAATACAGGATGGCGGTTCATCTCTTCGGAGCAGTCTCGTCTCCAGGATGTGCCAATTTTGGCTTGAAACATCTAGCACGGCAACATAAAGCTGCCTATCCACTAGCATCAACATTTGTAGAGAAAAACTTTTATGTTGATGACGGACTAGTCAGTGTCTCATCATTCGAGGAAGCTAAGAAACTGATTACTGAGTCACAGGAGTTGTGCAAAAGAGGAGGCCTACGCCTACACAAATTCAACTCAATGAAGAAGCAGCCCTCGCCTGCTTAGATCCCTCAGAAAAGGCTGCAATCATCGAACCCCTAGGACTGGATCCAACCCTATCAGAGCGGGCACTCGGCATTCAATGGTCACTTAAAACGGACACTTTCAGCTTCAACAGCAGTTTGAAAGATCAGCCTTCAACCCGGCGTGGTTGTCTTTCCGTCGTTGCCTCTCTTTACGACCCACTTGGATTCATCGCTCCATTCAGCCTAACTGGAAAACGTATACTTCAAGAGCTGTGTCGCAGAGGCGTCGGATGGGATGATCAACTCCCAGAAGAGATGAGACCACGGTGGGAGGAGTGGATGTGTGGTCTTCACGAGTTGAAAGAGATTTCGATTCCAAGATGTTACCACCCCTATGACTTCTATACCATTGTCAGAGTGGAGTTGCACCATTTTTCGGATGCCAGTTGCGTAGGATACGGTGCATGTTCTTATATCAGATACAAAAATGACAAGGATGAAGTCCATTGCAGTCTTGTGGTGGCAAAATCAAGAGTTGCACCCACAAAGGTCACAAGTATCCCTAGACTAGAACTCACAGCAGCGGTGATTGCCACAAAAGTCAGTGTCATGTTAAAAGCTGAACTTGACATGAAGATTGATGAAGAGGTCTTCTGGACGGATTCTCAGGTTGTGCTTGGGTACATTAACAATGATGCCCGCAGGTTCCACATATTTGTTGCAAACCGTGTTCAGCTGATAAGGGATAACAGCGATCTCAGTCAGTGGCACTATGTGGACACCGCCGAAAACCCAGCAGATCATGCTTCCCGAGGTCTTCGTGCTTCAGAAATTTGTTCAACAAACTGGCTGCGAGGACCAAAGTTTCTCTGGCAGCCTGAATTACGTCTAACACCCAGTACTCCATCAGAATTACTTGTTGGTGATCCTGAAGTCAGGACAATTCAGGTGCTTGCAACTGAAGTCAAAAAGACAATGACATTCTCGAGCGTCTGAGTCAGTTTTCCTCGTGGACAACAATTCTTAAAGTGGTTGCAAGAATCAAGAGGCTGGGGTCCAAAACGAAACAATACAGCAAACACGTGACCGTTCAAGAACGTGAGAAGGCTGCAGGAGAAGTGATTAAGATTGTACAGCAACAAGCCTTCGCCCAGGAAGTAAATAGGCTTCAGAGTAAAAAGACCTTCCAAACTCAAGCTCTCTTTTTAGTCTCGACCCTATCTGGTCTGAAGGGCTCCTCCGCGTTGGTGGGAGGTTGAAACAGTCATCGCTCTGTCACAAAGTCAAGCACCCAGTCATCTTACCGAGTAACAGCTACGTCACCAAGCTGATTGTGTCCCATTTCCACACTAAGACATGCCATCAAGGTCGAAGCCAGACCTTAATGGAGCTTCGAGCCAATGGTTTCTGGGTAATTGGTGGGAGCAAGTTGGTCGCTAAGCTGACACACAATTGTGTGGTTTGCAGAAAATTACGACGGCCGACAGAGACACAGCGAATGGCAGAGCTGCCCAAAGAACGCGTCGAAGCCTCAGCACCTTTCACATACAGCGGCATGGACTGTTTTGGCCCTTTCATTGTAAAGAAAGCCCGCAAAGAATACAAAAGATACGGCTTGATTTTCACATGCCTATACTCTAGAGCTGTCCACATGGAAATGCTGGAAGATTTGTCAACAGACTCATTCATCAACTCATTGAGATGCTTCATCAGCCTGAGAGGAGCAGTTCAACAACTACACTGTGACCAAGGATCTAATTTTGTTGGTGCCAGAAATGAGCTTAAGGAAGCACTCAAACAATGTGACACCAATTTACTGGACATCTTTCTGGCTGAGAAGCAGTGCGAATTTGTTTTCAATGCCCCATCTGACAGTCACGCAGGTGGTGTCTGGGAACGCCAGATTAGAACCGTTAGAAATGTGTTGAATGCCACCTTTGCACAGTGCCCAGGTCGACTTGATGATGCCTCACTCAGAACGCTGCTATATGAGGCCATGGCTATTGTTAATAGCCGCCCGTTAACAGTGGATGGAATCAATGATCCTCATGCACTGGAGCCGATAACACCGAATCACCTCATCATGATGAAAGCTAAAGTTGCACTTCCTCCTCCTGGAATATTTGTCAAGGAGGACATGTATGCGTAAAAGAGGTGGAGAAGGGTTCAGTATCTTATCGAACAATTCTGGGGACGTTGGAAAAGGGAGTATCTACTGAACGTATCCCTGAGACAGAAATGGCACTCACCTCAGCGCAACCTAAAAGTTAATGACATTGTCATTGTTAAAGACGACAATCTCCCAAGAAATCAGTGGCAACTTGGACGAGTGATTGAGACTGTTCAGAGTGGTGATGGCTTGGTTCGTCGAGTCAAAGTGCAAGTTGGGGAGAGGAAATCTCACAAAAAACAAGATCCTCCCGTCAAACCTTCAGTTATTGAGAGACCCATCAAAAAATTGGTGCTCCTCCTTGAAAATTGATTAGAAAAGGAAATTGACAAAACAGCACCATTGCCTTATTATGCATAATACTATAGTTAACCCTTTGATGGTTTTAATTACAGAATATTGAGTTCTTAAGGTCAAGAAATCTAGTACAATTCATTTACTCCTTGTGTATTTGTTCATTCATTGTTCTAGGATTTGGTGGGAGTGTAAAGGTCTGATATTTTTTGTAATGTAATGTTTTTTTTGTACGTTGTTTTTTCTGCACAACATCATGTTTCGGTGTTGTCAGAACTTAGTAGTCTGTTCTCACGTTTTCTTTAGAGAACCTGTATGTTTTACTTCTCGTGAGGTTTGGTTTCTAATGTTCAACTTCCGGGTACTCTCGCGGTAATGCCGTGCACGCGCATTGACAAGCAGAAAGTGATGAGTGATTAGCGCCCTAGGAGAGCGGAATGAGGTAATGCAATACATTAGTAACGTCAATCATTTATACAGAATGTTAATTATCTATGTATTGTGTGTGAAACTACAACGATGCCTTTTGTATTTCTTTTGTTTACTCTGTAGTTTTCACGGTGTTAAAAGGATGTTACGGTGGTGCACGTAAGAAAATAAACCGACACCCGTTTGAAACTCGCTGCGTCTTTTTATGAAATCCGAGGGGCCGCTACATGCGGTACAGATGATAGAGGCATGTGCGGTACAGATGATAGAGGCATGTGCGGTACAGATGATAGAGGCATGTGCGGTACAGATGATAGAGGCATGTGCGGTACAGATGATAGAGGCATGTGCGGTACAGCTGATAGAGGCATGTGCGATACAGCTGATAGAGGCATGTGCGATACAGCTGATAGAGGCATGTGCGGTACAGATGATAGAGGCATTCAATCTAGGTGGCAGCAAGTCCCTTGAGTCCCTGGCATTTAGGACGTCTGCAGGGGCCGAACGGGTTGGGACAATGATGGAACTGTTGGGTTGATGGAGGAGATTGAGTACAGCGCTGAACAGAGTGTGAGAATAGATTTGGACAACAGATTCTCACCTTTGCTAGGTGGGAATTGATCCATTTGGTGAAAGTCCTCTTCTGCACGGCTTCCTGCTCATCTGCAAAAAAAAACATAGATGTCACAGTCACATCCTTTTGTGCTCTGACAAACAAACGAATAAACTGAATCATGTTCCCTTAACTTAAAGAAGCTATGAAAGGCTCCAGTGGTTGAAGATGACTCTGACTGTCATTCATATCCAGTGCATTGAACGCCTAATGTGGCTAAGTGGTTAATTAACTGCCTCTGAGGAATAGATATGACATTAAAATTACGTTTTTTCTCTACTGACTAACGTTCCTTCTTCAAGCTCTTTAAAAATGCCTGACTCTTTAAATAGATGACTTCCAATGAGAAGTCTTTAACATACACATTAAATGACCTGCCGTCAGGTATGAAACAAGACTGTAATTATTTATCTCCCTGTTTGGTAAATTGATTGTTATAAAAGCATGTAGTGTCATTGGGGTATTTACTTGGGAGGAATAGTATGTCAACATTCCAGTGGTATATGTCTGCTAGCAAAGGCAAAATCAATACCGCAGAATGTCTCTTAAAAAGCCACTCCAGTTTTTATCCAGAACAAAGCGTGAATAACTGGTGGGTATCTGACACTAAAATACGCACCCTAACAAAGAAAGGGAGGACGAGAAGAGAGAGCAGACAGAGAGAGTGAAGGATATGAGAGGAAATGTGGTTATGGGATGGGAGAGGGAGAGAGAGAGAAAGGGAGGGTCAGGGAAGGGTGACAGAGGAGAAAGAGAGCAATGTTGTTTGACTATAAAAATAGAAAGTTCATCTGATCCACATCATGGTAGTAAAATATTCAGAAACGAAAGTCTCTTTCACCAAACTCAAGAGCAAAAATGTGTTCCACACTCAGATATCCAGTGTAGAAATATCCAGTGTAGATAAACACATTAGTCGTCACATACACAGTAGTCACCTTACACCGCAAGTTATCATTGCAAAAAATGACCATGATTTATTGCACGACACTTCACAAATCACGTATATGACGCAATTGCCCGTTACGATATGTAGATGCACCAATCGTATTCGAGTCATTGCCGTAAACAGCTCCTCATCCATTTGCAACCACAGCCGAACAACACTACATGCTGTATGATATCCAGATGGACACGGATTGACGGCTGCGGCAGTGAGCAATATCCTTGAGATAGACGCCTTATCAGAGAGAGGACGCGTGACACAGTGCCTTTTCCTGTCTGCCGTTATGAAACACGCCGCCTGATTAATAACGCAGAAGTCGGTTAACGTGTCACTGACTAATGCAGGCAGATGCAGAGAATGAGGGATGGAGAAAAAAAGAAAAATGGATGGAAGGAAAAAGAGATGTGGTCATCTATTATGCAGTCCCACATTTGTGCCACCCAGCAGAACCGGTTTTGGGGAATCATCATTTCATTTGGTCCATTTCGGGGAAAGAAATACTTCAAATATTGATGAGAGTGAATGAGGGACGAGAATGGGTTGGATTAACCAGACTGGGTGTGTGTGTATTGGATAAAGTGTGTGTGGTGTGTGTGTGTGTATTGGATAGAGAGTGTGAGTGTGTATTGGATTGAGAGTGTGAGTGTGAGTGTGTATTGGATAAAGTGTGTGTGGGTGTGTGTGTATATTGGATAGAGTGTGTGTGTGAGAGACATCGTGTGTGGCTGTTGGTGGGGGTCTGCGTTTGTGATGCCAAGCTTTCTGTGTCTCAGGGACGGCGTGACTTTGAGCAGCACACACACACACACGCACACACACACACACACACACACACACACACACACACACACACACACGCACACTCGCACCACTACACTTTCTCACATATAGTACATGCATACTTCCACTTGATAATCACCAAGGAAACGGCGTTTGTGACTAACAAACCTCATTAGCCAGTATTTTCCATAGTCATTACATGAATCTGATCCCAGCAACCGTCTCCTCTCCCTCAGCAGTATAGGGAAAGTGACCTTAGTAAGAAAACATTATGACAAACACATCTGGGCCAGTTATCTGCTGACTGATAGTAGGGAACAATACCCATTCAGACAGACAGACAGGTGAGACAGAACGACAGACAGACAGACAGGTGAGACAGACAGACAGACACGTAATAGACATACAAAACTCAGGTGGACAGACAAGTGACAGACACTTACTTGGACAGATCACAGACAGACAGGAAGTGCACACGTAGACAGATAAACAGGCAGCGCACACGTAAACAGATAAACAGGCAGGCGCACACGTAGACAGATAAACAGGCAGTGCACAGGTAGACAGACAAACAGGCAGTACACACGTAGACAGATAAACAGGCAGCGCACACGTAGACAGACAAACAGGCAGTACACACGTAGACAGATAAACAGGCAGTGCACACGTAGACAGACAACAATATGCATGCAGACAGATCCTGTGAACTGTGACCAATCTAATGCCCTGGTGTTCGTCTGCTCTTGCTGTCTGGTTCACCTGCTGAATGCACAGGAATGTGTGACCTACATATGCCCCCCTGCCCAAGCAGAAATGTGCCCACTTCAGCCCACCAAATTGGTTCCTAGTAGCGCTTTAAGCGACGCGTTCTGCCTGAAAGACCGAATCTCACAAATTGCTCTTTAAATCTCTTTCACGCATGCACACACACACACACACACACACACACATATTGTCTTTCTCTTACACACACACACACACACACACACTTTACACCACTTACCACGCAGGTAGTGAAAATACCCTGTGACCAAGTTTAGGGACGTATTCTTATTCCGGGTGCAGTCCACTGCTGCTCTCAGGGTCATCTTGTTCTCCAGATATCTCCAGGAACCTCTTCTGCCTTCATGTGTACATGGAGGGGGCATCCAGAGTGAATGTCACCAAACCTAGTATGAACACCCTTCGTCTTGCCCTTGCCACTTCTGCCTTTCAGCGGAGGTTCACCTTCAGGGTCTCTGTCTGGAAGCCGTGTCTGGATGACAGCGTATTTAATCTGTTGCCGTATCCCACAGCAGTGAGAAAGGTACTGTATTCGTACTGTCCTTCTGTCCTCTGTGCCTTTTAGCCGTCAAACAGGCTGTTTGTTCAATCTTAGATTTCCCTGTCAAATGTTTCACCCCACGTCCTGAGAAGCTTGCATATCAGAGCAAGTGTGTGTGTGTGTGTGTGTGTGAGAAAGCAATTGTATGTATGTGAATGTCAGTGGGCTGCGCAGCACCGGCTTCTCTCTCACTCTCTCTCTCTCTGACTCACTCTCTCCCTCTCTCACCCTCCCACTCTCTCTCTCTCTCTCTCTCTCACTCTCTCTCTCTCTCCCTCTCTAACTCTCTCTCTCTCTCTTAGTTGGCTGCTGCAAAAATCTATTTCCCTCCTTCGGCCAACCAACCACAGCGTGTGGGAATGGGTGATGTCACAGCCATCAGTAGAGGGATTGGGTGGGCGGTATGAGCCCCATACTATAGAGGTACCATCAGTAGAGGGATGGGGTGGGCAGTATGAGCACCATACTACAGAGGTACCATCAGTAGAGGGATGGGGTGGGCAGTATGAACCCCATACTATACAGGTACCATCAGTAGAGGGATGGGGTGGGCAGTATGAGCACCATACTATAGAGGTACCATCAGTAGAGGGATTGGGTGGGCAGTATGAGCACCATACTATAGACGTACCATCAGTAGAGGGATGGGGTGGGCAGTATGAGCCCCATACTACAGAGGTACCATCAGTAGAGGGATAGGGTGGGCAGTATGAGCACCATACTATAGAGGTACCATCAGTAGAGGGATTGGGTGGGCAGTATGAGCCCCATACTATACAGGTACCATCAGTAGAGGGATGGGGTGGGCAGTATGAGCCCCATACTATAGAGGTACCATCAGTAGAGGGATGGGGTGGGCAGTATGAGCCCCATACTATAGAGGTACCATCAGTAGAGGGATTGGGTGGGCAGTATGAGCCCCATACTATAGAGGTACCATCAGTAGAGGGATGGGGTGGGCAGTATGAGCCCCATACTATAGAGGTACCATCAGTAGAGGGATGGGGTGGGCGGTATGAGCCCCATACTATACAGGTACCATCAGTAGAGGGATAGGGTGGGCAGTATGAGCACCATACTATACAGGTACCATCAGTAGAGGGATTGGGTGGGCGGTATGAGCCCCATACTATAGAGGTACCATCAGTAGAGGGATGGGGTGGGCAGTATGAGCCCCATACTATAGAGGTACCATCAGTAGAGGGATTGGGTGGGCAGTATGAGCCCCATACTATAGAGGTACCATCAGTAGAGGGATGGGGTGGGCAGTATGAGCCCCATACTATAGAGGTACCATCAGTAGAGGGATGGGGTGGGCGGTATGAGCCCCATACTATACAGGTACCATCAGTAGAGGGATAGGGTGGGCAGTATGAGCACCATACTATACAGGTACCATCAGTAGAGGGATTGGGTGGGCGGTATGAGCCCCATACTATAGAGGTACATGCTTATACCATCAAATGCTGACTTCAATAAGATATACGTGATGGAATTCCCTAAAAACAGCTTAGTTTCTCTTTTACTGATATACCTGGTATTTATGTTTTGCACCTTCCCCCACCTTCCCTTGTACTCTTTCCCTCTGTATCTCTGTCTGTCTCTTATTCCCCTATACTCTCTCTCCCTCTCCCTCCCTCTCTCTCTCTCCCTCTTTTCCCACTCTCCCTCTCTCTCTCTCCCTCTTTTCCCACTCTCCTTCCCTATCCCTCTCTCTTCCTCTCTTCCCACTCTCTCTCTCCTTCTCTCTTCCCACTCTCCCTCCCTCTCTCCCCCTCCCTCTCTTCTTCTCTCTCCCTCCTTTCCCACTTTCTCTCACCCTCTCTCTTCCCACTCTCTCTCTCCCTATCTTCTTCTCTCTCCCTCTCTTCCCACTCTCTCTCACCCTCTCTCTTCCCACTCTCTCTATCTCCCTCTCTTCCCATTCTCTCCCTCTCTCTTCCTCCCTCCCTCTCTCTCCCTCCCTCTCTCTTCCCACTCTCTCTTCTCACTCTCTCTCTCCCACGTGTAGTTTATATGGTATGCGGCTGTTCCCCATCTCCTGCCCGCGAGGCAGCAGACACCTTGGATGGCACACGCTGCTAACCGAACCACCTTCACAATCATTCCCACAGGAGGGAATCACACAACGGTATAAAGAATAGAAACAAACGGTTACGTTCAGATAGCTTCGACACATTTCTCGTCCTGAAACAGCACCAGCTGTCTCTCTCACCATAGCTCTGGCAGTGTTCATGCTTAACTAGAGGGTGGCATCCTTTGATATCATATTAAGGACTGTTCCTGGAAAGCAATAACGAGCTGATGCGAATATCCTGGTGAGTTCTATCGGCCCTAAAAAGATGAGAGAATCATTTATCATATGTGTGATTTGTTCTTTTGTTCCTGTGCCCCCAAAAGGCAATTTAATTATGAAAGTCATCAATAACCAATGACAGCTGTCATCTGCTATCTGTCTCTTGGTAATCACCTGCTCACCCTGCTCATTACCAAAGACTGGTCGTCGTAGCTTTATACCCATTCTTCTGAGAAATGAGATGAGGAGTTAAGACGATGCTATTACAATGATGAGCCAGAACATTATGACCACTCAAGGGTGAATCAAATAACGCTGAGATCAGACGGTAAGCAAACGGCAAAACTACCAGACATCTAGGTCAGACAACATGTGGTGAGTACCTACCAACAGTGGTACGAGGAGAGACAAACCCCAATACAACATGTGGTGAGTACCTACCAACAGTGGTACGAGGAGAGACAAACCCCAATACAACATGTGGGGAGTACCTACCATCAGTGATACGAGGAGAGACAAACCCCAATACAACATGTGGTGAGTACCTACCAACAGTGATACGAGGAGAGACAAACCCCATACAACATGTGGTGAGTACCTACCAACAGTGATACGAGGAGAGACAAACCCCAATACAACATGTGGTGAGTACCTACCAACAGTGTTACGAGGAGAGACAAACCCCATACAACATGTGGTGAGTACCTACCAACAGTGGTACGAGGAGAGACAAACCCCATACAACATGTGGTGAGTACCTACCAACAGTGAGACGAGGAGAGACAAACCCCATACAACATGTGGTGAGTACCTACCAACAGTGGTACGAGGAGAGACAAACCCCAATACAACATGTGGGGAGTACCTACCAACAGTGGTACGAGGAGAGACAAACCCCAATACAACATGTGGTGAGTACCTACCAACAGTGATACCAGGAGAGACAAACCCCAATACAACATGTGGTGAGTACCTACCAACAGTGGTACGAGGAGAGACAAACCCCAATATAACATGTGGGGAGTACCTACCAACAGTGGTACGAGGAGAGACAAACCCCAATACAACATGTGGTGAGTACCTACCAACAGTGATACCAGGAGAGACAAACCCCAATACAACATGTGGTGAGTACCTACCAACAGTGGTACGAGGAGAGACAAACCCCAATACAACATGTGGTGAGTACCTACCAACAGTGATACCAGGAGAGACAAACCCCATACAACATGTGGTGAGTACCTACCAACAGTGATACGAGGAGAGACAAACCCCATACAACATGTGGTGAGTACCTACCAACAGTGGTACAAGGAGAGACAAACCCCAATACAACATGTGGTGAGTACCTACCAACAGTGGTACGAGGAGAGACAAACCCCAATACAACATGTGGTGAGTACCTACCAACAGTGAGACGAGGAGAGACAAACCCCAATACAATATGTGGGGAGTACCTACCAACAGTGATACGAGGAGAGACAAACCCCATACAACATGTGGTGAGTACCTACCAACAGTGAGACGAGGAGAGACAAACCCCAATACAACATGTGGTGAGTCGACATCCTCCAATTGTTTAGTAATCTGGCACACGGCCAATATATCCATATAACCATAATCGGAAACATAACCCTTTTCCTTACCCTATATCGAATAGTAACTTTACTTACTTAAACCCTTAAAATTGCTTGAAAAAAGAGTAATGTTACCTGTACAAAAGCAATAACCTTTACTTAAGAAAGACACCTAAAATGACAGTAATACTTTAAAGTATAGTAATGTACACTGAAGTGAGCAGAGCATACAAATATTTGTTAATCAATATTATTATAAGATGAATGTTTCTGATTGAGAAGTCTTATGGCCTGGGGGTAAAACAGTTTGTGAGTCTAGTAAGATCTGCCCTGATGCTTAGGTAACCAGACAGACAGACAGACAGACAGACCGGCAGCAATGTAAACAGACCGTAGCCTGAGTTGCTATAGTCTTTTATGATAGGCTTTCTTGTTGAATTATACTGGTTCGTTTCATGCAGTTCAGTTGTTCAGAAGAGATTTCATTTACAGTGAAAGCGATCTAGGCCTGTCTACTGTACATTGAAAATATGGACGTATTAAGGAGAAACAAACAAGATGATATTTAATACTATTGTGTCTGTTTTTAGACACACTGTATAAAACTTGTACCACAGGCTAAAGTATCACCAAAAAAATATAAAAACAGGAAGACTAGTTGAAGAGCATTTGAGGGAGTTGTAAAAACCCAATTTCTGGGTAATGAGGGCAGACACTGCAAAAACAAACTAAATGGAGACTAGCATCTTTTCTCTACGGTCAAAATAAACTAGACGAACCCTGTAGGCCATACACATTCAGAGAAAGCCTTGGAGAGTTCACATCAGTTCAGATGGAAGAGAAGGAAAACAAAGGGAAAGTGTCAGTCTAACACTGCTCTGCTCGGATTCCCTATTGGACCCACTGGCAGATCCTGGAAAACCACAGGCATTTCTAGGATTGTGGAGATTTTATCCCTGCCAAGGGCTCTGTGCTATCACAGGTGTGTCCATAAGGGTAGACGTCGTCCCACGGTGAGGGGTAAAACAAACAGATTCCTGGAGGGAGATATAGAAGCAGCATTGCTTCAACACTTTAATCTATTCACCCAAAGGGTACTTGGGTTGGTTCTCTGAATGATCAGAATATCTCAATCACTCTCAATAAAATAAAAGTGACACAGTGTCCCCGAATAATACAGAAGAGAAAGACTGCAATAGTTCCTGTGCATGTTTAGATGTATTGACCTATTGCTAGAACTGGTGGTACACAAGTGGTGTCTTATAATATCAGCGACAAAACTCCACCCAGACCAATGCGCTTCTTGTCAGGTTACTGGGATTGGCTGGAGTTTGATTTCAAAACACATCCATTTCACAATGCTGGAGCCCGTTATGCTTCAGGCAACTTTCAATGCTTTATCAACTTTTTATAATCCTTCCCAAATCTATGCCTCAACACAATTCTCGATCAGGCATAGTGTAGCAGATTTTAACGCATATAGCCAACCATAGCAAACTGATTGTTGAAACTCTCAATAACTCTGACTTTGTCCAAAATGATGATGTTGTTAACTTTAAGTGTTGAGGCTGCAGTGAGGAGGCATTTTTATTTTTCACATATTTTACAATATCGTAGTTCTTTTGGGGGGGTTTGAGCCAAAAAATAAGCTTACCTTAGGTTTAATTATTGATTGCGTACACTGGTTCTTAATTTCCCCCAAAGGTTTGCCAGACATGGAGACTGTTGGAGGCTATCGCTCTGTGCCAATGCAAGTGTTTACCTAGAATAAGCACTGACAATACAGTCATTTACCAGCCTGTTGAAACACTCACAAGCAGGGACTAAGGACAAACAGTTTGACGTATGTAGCAGAAGTGCTGTCTGTTGTATGTACTTTACAGTTTTTTGTTTTTTTGTACAGTTAACTGTGGGGAGGAGTCACTGGTTCGCTATAGTGCTCCGTTGCAGCCTCAATTCGAGTAGCTTTGTGAGCAAAAACTAAACCTCCCATATGCTCCTCGGAGTGTGGATGTCACTGGCTCGCTATAGCTCTTGTTTGTTCCACCAGCTCGAGTAACTTTGTGAGCAAAAACTAAACCTGCCCGAGTGGTCATGGTCGATTGGCGTCCCTGGGTTGATGCTCGGCATAGTGGGTGGGTGTTTTCCGGCCTATTGGGCCCTGTTTCGGGGTTTACCCTGTTCAGGGCCCCAGCTTCACTGGACCCCCCTGTCTCATTCTAAGATCTATGCTGCTATATTATGGTGCCGGGGACGTAGGGAACCAGGGTGTCTAATCTTTCCTGTGTCCTGTCTCTACTAACATCTGTCTGGACTTGTCCTGGGTTTACCCGTTCATGGCCATTGTCTCACTAACCCCCCTGTCTCCTTTTAAAGTATTATGTTCGGTATACTATTGTACAGGGAACTAGTGTCCAACCTTTCCCTGTGTTTGTGTCCACTTCTGTCAGGGGGACCGCTCCAGCTTGGAGCATATGCCGGATCCTCCCTGGGGCCCCTGACTGTGCGGCTGACAGAACAGCTGGTGCAACCGGAGCTTCTTCCTCCAAGTCCTATCAAATCCATCATCCCTCCTGGACATCCCGGACTATTTTGCGTTTTCAGTTTTCACACCTCGCTTGTTGTACTGTCATAAACTGACCCAGCCCAGCCAGAAGAGGACTGGTGATCCCTCAGAGCCTGGCTCCTCTCTAGGTTTCTTCCTAAATCTGACTTTCAGGGAGTTTTTCCTAGCCGCCGTGTGTCAACTTGTTCAACTTGTTGATGTTTGCTCTGTCGGATTCAGGCTGGTGATTGTAAAAGCACTTTGTGACAACTTTTGTTGTAAAAAGGGCTTTATAAATAAATTTGATTGATTGATTGATTGATTGTTGAAATTCTTTGATACAATTTTCGTCACTGGGGCATGTTTATTAAGAACAGTACTTAAGCATTTTTTAAATGGTACCAGGTGTCCTCATGAGACAAAACATTACAAATAGGATTTGAGAAGCCTGCTTATTACAGTTTTTTCCAACTGCTTACACACATAATCTTTTCATGTCACACACTTTTTGAAACCTCTCACTCAAAGTGCAAAACTACACACAAAATCTCCCAAAAACATAAGTTATTTCTCAGCCTTTGACTCAATTGTCAATTGCATAAAACACTTTTTTCGAAACACTACACACAATTCTCTACCTAAAACACAACAATCTAACAGGAAGTGACTTGCTTTCCTTTTCCAAACACAACCAATCAAAATGCTGCACTTATTCACCAGGTCACACACACACACATAATTGTGTTTTCTACTGTATTCTAAAGAATATACATTTGGTTTCAATATGTTTATGGTTTTGTTGTATGCTACTGTATACAACAGTAATGTTTGGCCTAATAAATGTTTTCTGTTTCTACATTGCATTGGTGTTTACAGTGTACCTGTTACCCCTCTCATCAGATTACTTTCACTGTAGAACAATGTTCTACAATGTTCACTGTAGAACATTGTATTGAAATGTAGATATAAGCCTATGAAAGACCAAATAGCTTTAGATTTAGAACAACAGTGTTTACATGGTATATCCAAAAATGTAATATTATGAAAGCAGTGTTTGCCATTTGATGCAAAGGCTTAATTCTGACATCTGTTTATGGCATTTTGAATGCAGTCTTTCATTTTGAAGGAGATGTGAGGCATTTTGTATTTTGTTTGGGAATTGTGTGTAGAGTTTTGAAAAAATGAGACATAGTTTAAAAAAACTATTTAGGAAAATTAGTGTAAAATAATAATTTACATAATTACCTGGAACGCGGTGTAAACCTCAGGGAACTGCACTGCCCTCCTAGCCCACCAGATATTCTTAGTGGACTAGGAATCGTTACAGTAGTTTGTCATTGTTTTAACTTTTTAATTGCATTAGCACGTTATTGTTATGGTCCGGGAAAATTTACGGTAGATGTTCTATAGATAGGTAATACTATCAAGAAGCTTGCAACAAACTTTGAACAATCTATTTAGAACTTAACAACTGCCAGCTAGTAATTGCAAAGACTCAAATCAAAACTGAACGTATGGAAATCTGTAGAGTAAGATTTCACGGACTTCATACAGATTTTTTGCAAAGTTATGAGTGGTGAGTTTCCACATGGGTTGGTTAAAGGGGTGCACACGGCTAGTTCAGGATGCTCAGTTCATTGTTTAAACCAGACTACGTTTAAATCCGTTTTGGACAATAAAACGATATGTTTGTATGTATAGTTGTATCAACTATTGCAAATATCAAAGGTTAGCAAGCATCGGCTTAGTTTACATCACGGTATGAAAGACCATAAGGACTTCAGTATATAGAATAACTCTCCAGTCTTTCTACACATTTTAGTCATAATGTTGAAGACCTGAAGTTGTTTTAAAGGTACATATTTCATACACAGATTGACAATTTTAAAAGTGACGATAATAACGTGTTGTTAAAACGTGAGCAACTTCTCAAATCCAAATATATTTTAAACATGGATTAAACATCACAGTACATTGACAAATCAGGGCAAACATTGTTAGCTTGTTGGTAGACAAGTGAGAGAAAGGAGAGGATGAAAAAGAGAGAATAGAAGAGTTACACAGAATGAGAGGAAAAGAGTAACACGGTCTGTTTTTACCTTGTGATTTCCCAGAGGGCCGTGCTCTCCATTTGATCCCTCTCCTCATGGCCTAACAGTCCTCTCTATGAATCAGCCTTAATTATAGCTCATCAACGACAGGCTGGTGCTCAGCAAGAACAAACCTACTAGCCAGAGCTATTAGTCATATGTCTGATATATTTCACTTTTATTATTTTACCCATTGCTATAGCAACGATCCAGTGCATTCGAGAGTTGAGTGTTATTAATAATCTGCTAAAACGTACTCTGTATCTTTAATAACTTTGTCAGGGTTTTGTAGATCTTATGGAGTACTCAGACAGGTGATTTGACAACTAAACTCTATTTCCTCCCCCCCACACACATAAACACAAAAACACACAAGCAAGCAATTAAACACACACAGCTTTTATTTTTCCCATTGCCTACCCACTGTATACATACACACACACACACACACACACACACACACACACACACTCAGACACTTCCTGACGCCCCCACCACCATACCCCACTTTACCCGTTCCTCTCCCAGCACTTTACCCGACACCTCTTACAAAAACCCCTACTCACACCACCCTCCAACACTCTTCTATTCAACATGCCCCCTTCTCTTCATCCACAGGGCGCACTTCATTTTACAACATGTTTCACTAATCCTAGCAATGCCTGCAAAGAGCTCCAGGAGCCAGGCCATTAGCATGGATAATTACATTTTCAGTAATAATGACACTGCATTAAAAGAGAAGAGAGGAAGGGGGGACAAGTCAAAATGATTAGCAAAACACCCACTTCCCCTTTACAGGCACTCGATCCCCCCTATTCACCTCCAGATGTGCCATAAGAGCACCGTAGCAATGGCAGAAATGTCCAAATATCCTCTTTGTGGTTACAAACGCCGCTGGTGCATGATAATTTACCAGACACACCTGTGTTTGGGTAATTTCTGCGATTCAAAGGTTTACATAAAAAAAGGAAATGAATCATTTATTAATTTATTTCACTTCTTGTTTCACACCCATACCTGGCACAAAAGCGAAATTACTTTTCCATGGCTGTGGTTTGCTGAACACAACCATTTACTATCCCCAGTAAGTGTGTCATAGTAATTTAACCATTGATGATTTCCCATGTTTCCTTATTCCCAAACTAAACAATGTTGAGTAAAACTATTTTGTTTAGAAATAAAAAATGACAGTATTCAGACATGACATTTGTTCTCCATTTGTTGTTGTTATGTAAGTGTGTGTATTTATGTGTGTCACGAGTGTGGTAAGTTTTCGTTCCACATGGAAAGTCTTTGTGGGGTGCACTTCCTGTTTCTGGTGATTGTTTTGTTGTTAGCACGGCTTGGGGTTGTTAGCAATCATCTGGGCTATTTAGCACTCTTGTTAGGGTTTGCATTTGGCTTCTCATTATTTCAATATGTCACGTTCCATGGAGGTGAGTGTGCTTGATCGCTGTTTGATGTATTTTAGTAAGTCGCTATCTCGCACACGTTTATTTATTATTATTTACAGTCGCTAGTTGTTTTTTCCCGTTTGTTATATGTGTGTTTACCACGAACGTGTTATCTTCGCTCTGCACTTTACCCAAGCAGTTTGTGACAATGTGTGTATGTGTCATGATTCCCTCCCTTTGTCCCTCTCTATGCGGGAGTTGGCACTCCCCCGACCAGCAGAGAGAGGGAGTAATCAAAGACATTCTAAACACCTGAGTTTTCCCCACACCTGTTTTCAGTTTGTTCATCAGTCTCTCTATATAGTTCAGTGCTTTTCAGTTTGTTAGTGTCGGAGCATTATTTGAAGGTACGTTGGTATTTCAGTTTGTTTTGTTTATGATTAATGCAGGAATGTTTGCATGTTGCTATGTCGGATAAACAAGATGTAAGAGTTGTGTCATGCGAATATTCAGCTAAGGGTACGATGATCAGTTGATCTTCTGTGTTTGTTTTTTTATTTGAAGTTCTCTGTTCCAGAGGTTATCTGCCTGTTGGGAGAATAAAACGTATTCCTATTAGTCTCTGCGCATGTGTCCTACTTGTTAGATGCCTGGAGCGCGAGCGTGAGCGTGAGTGTGAGTGTGTGTTTCAATTGAGTATATAAAAATAATTTGCTACTAAATGAACCAATCAAAGTAGGGATTTGTTGGAAAGCGTTTTAAACGGGATAACCAGAGACAAGATACCAGGTCTGTGTTATATTGTCCATAAAGGTGAATGAGTCACGATTCCTAGTCCACCAGGGAAATCTAGTGGGCTACGAGGGTGTTGGAGCACATTGTTAGTTATTTTAGGTAGAGCTGTTTAACATTTGGGTTTAATTAAAGTATCACTTCTGTGGAGGATTCGGTGATTATGTGTGTATAAAAGTCACTGGTTCTGTATGCACATTTGTTGGTTATTATTATAGTTCACGTAATAAGATAGAGGTGAGTGTTTGTATTGGGAATAATTGCTGCTGTTTGAATGTGTTTTCTAAGTCGCTGTGTAGCGCAATATCATTTCAAACAAGTTAGTGTTTTTGTTTTGTGTTTCCTTAATAAACCTGTATTGAACGGATTACCTGGGTCTGCCCATAGCTTTCCTGCACTACACCTCCCGCAATCATGGCAGAATGCGAACACACTATGCAGACAGGAAAGGAGATCTTAGAGGACAACAGGAGGGTAGTTAGAACACATTTGCCTGGGGAAGGCTAATCAACAATCTGAAATAGATTTGAGCTGTCCACGGTGAGGCAAATTATTTACTTCTCGAGAGCATTTAGGATGACAGAAACTTGGGCTAGAAGTGGACGCTGTTCCAATATACACTACAGTTCAAAATATTTGGGTAAGATAGGATTTTTCTTTGATTTGTAAGAAAAGCAAAGTTTTACGTCCATTAAAATAATGTTAATGATTATTCTAGCTGGAAACAGCTGGTTTTCAATAGATTATAGTACTTTGGTGTACAGATGTGCATTATCAGCAACCACTACTCCTGTGGTTAAATGAAACGTTGCTTGTTTGCTTATTTAAGTTTATAATTTTAAATGCTAATTGATCATTAGAAAACCTGTTTGCAATGATGTGAGTGCACAATTAAGGACAAATACGTTAGAGTGTCTAGTTTGAGAACCAACCTCATAGGTCCTGAACTGGCAGATTCATATCATAGTACCCACAAAACACCATTCTCAGCGTCAACGGTGATGAGGCGACTCTGGGATACTGGCCTTCTAGGCAGAGTTCTTTCTCTGTCCAGTATCTGTTCGTTTTCCATCTTAATCAATTTTTTAAATAGTTTTTTTCTCTGCCT
Organism: Dallia pectoralis; assembly: GCA_029465975.1. Taxonomy (NCBI): domain Eukaryota; kingdom Metazoa; phylum Chordata; class Actinopteri; order Esociformes; family Umbridae; genus Dallia; species Dallia pectoralis. The sequence goes on along the minus strand of CM055734.1, from coordinate 20,232,496 downwards.
AGAAGTCCAGCATACCGGAGTTACCTCTTCACTGTTCATGTTGAGACTGATGTATTGTGGGTAATATTTAAAACAGTATCACAGAGATGGCAGGAAGAAAATGTGGAGATACAAAGGAACTGGCTTATCAGTTTGGACTGGGTGTTATTTTTTTGGCTGCCACTAGAACAGGCTCACTTCATTGATGATTTAACTGCTGACAGCGGAAGTAGGATGAATTCTAAGATCTAGACAAACATCTGCATGCTGAAATAAAAGCATGGGCCTAAAAATCTAATTGGATGGCTCATTACATGAAGAAAAGGATCCTTGTACAGTCAATCACCCAATATGATTGGGATGATTGTTCACTTGCTAAATCAAGAAAAGGCAAAATTGTCTTGAACCAAAAATGTACTAAAGATGTAGAAGAGGCCTGACAGATTATCACTAGGGATATCACGACCAGAGTAATGGACCCAAGCGCAGACAGGGAGACGAGACCCAGGTAATGTACAAACAATGATTTATTGAAGTAGCAAGCAGGTCCGTAGTCAGGGGCAGACAATAGGTCATACACTGTGTCAGAAGGCAGGTGGTACCGAGGAGCAGGTTGAATCGTAGTCGAGGTCAGGTGAGAGGTCATACACAGTATCAGATTAGTGACAGTACCGAGGAGCAGGCTGAATCGTGGTCGGGAGAGGTGAGAGGTCATACACAGTATCAGATTGGTGACAGTACAGAGGAGCCGGCTGAATCTTGGTCGGGAGAGGTGAGAGGTCATACACAGTATCAGATTGGTGACAGTCCAGAGGAGCCGGCTGAATCGTGGTCGGGAGAGGTGAGAGGTGATACACAGTATCTGATGGGTGACAGTACCGAGGAGCCGGCTGAATCGTGGTCATAAGGCGGGCCAGGGGGAGGCAGGATCAATAGATGAGGATAGGAAGACTCGGAGTTGGAAGAACGGAAACTGGTCAGCGGGAGAAACAGATCACAGGGAACAACAGGTAGATAACGCTGGAAACGAGTGTACAGGACAAACGATCTGCAAAGAGGGAACAGGAAACACTCACATTTAAAGCCCAAGAGGTAATGACGCCATGGGGAACACCAGGTGGGGGGGGATGGTGGGATGTGTGGAAAACGATGACAAGCCAGGTGAAACAGATCAGGATGTGACAAGAGATGTACAGGGCCAAAAGAACAACATGTGTTGTCACTTTCCAGAAATATATGTACTGAACTGCATGTCACAACCTGCAAACAAATTAAGTTGGCAATTCTTACAAATTATCTTACAAATCAAAATTATTTGAAAATGGTTCTTAGACCACACAAATTTTTATGTTAAGTATTAAACGATGTTCATTATCAGGCCGCATCAATACAACAAAAATAAGATATTACCCACTTCACCTATATTTTTGAGTTTTTGTTATTAAAAGGGTGTAGTTTGTGTGTGTATCAAGAACATTTTTGGAAAGAAACGCAAATACTTAAGAGTTTAGTAAAACCACCACAACTGCAATTTTCCCTAATAATAATAATTTCTAATTTTCCCTGTTTCACAACCGCATCCTCTGCTTTTAAAACATCTATTAGGAAATGACAAAAATAACTGACGTCCCAGCAGTGTGATAAAAATATGCAATTTTTGGTCTAGAACAACAACTAGAACCAGAGGCAATGCATTGAGGTGTCATATCCACAAAGGAGTTTCAACCTCTCAAGGTGACCTGTCTGTACGCCCTTAGTAACAAGATATTAACATGACAACATGCCAACCAGTGAGAGGATCCAATTTCCAGTTGAAAAGAGATTTAAATAATGCACAATATGTTATTTATCGCTTTCTCACACATCTTTTCCACTTTCTCTTTTTATCTCTCTTCTTGTTTGCAACTTTTTTCCAAACCTCTGTATAAAAGCAGTGTTGAAACAACAGACTGTGTTATTACTACACCCTCTGTGTGACTACACTTAGTTTGAGATCTTGGGAATTTGGAGGCATCATCTTGTTACTCAAACTCATTTTCGAATAATGTTTGCTGTGTGGCTGGGCACCTTATCATATTGATAAAGGCCACTGTCATCAGGGAATACCGTTGCCACAAAAACAGGTTGTACCTGGTCCGCAATATTGTTTAGGTAGGTGGCACATGTCAAATTGAAGTCCGCATGAATTCCTGAACCCATGGCTTCCCAGCCGAACATTACCCAAAGCATCACACTTCCTCCACTGGCACCCACAGCGCAACCTGGTGCACATCACCACCAGGTAAAGGCTGACATGGACCACCCCCAGGTAAAGGCTGACATGGACCACCCCCAGGTAAAGGCTGACATGGACCACCCCCAGGTAAAGGCTGACATGGACCACCCCCAGGTAAAGGCTGACATGGACCACCCCCAGGTAAAGGCTGACATGGACCACCCCCAGATAAAGGCTGACATGGACCACCCCCAGGTAATGGCTGACATGGACCACCCCCAGGTAAAGGCTGACATGAACCACCCCCAGGTAAAGGCTGACATGAACCACCCCCAGGTAAAGGCTGACATGGACCACCCCCAGGTAAAGGCTGACATGGACCACCCCCAGGTAAAGGCTGATATGGACCACCCCCAGGTAAAGGCTGATATGGACCACCCCCAGGTAAAGGCTGACATGGACCACCCCCAGTTAAAGGCTGACATGGACCACCCCCAGGTAAAGGCTGACATGGACCACCCCCAGGTAAAGGCTGACATGGACCACCCCCAGGTAAAGGCTGACATGGACCACCCCCAGGTAAAGGCTGACATGGACCACCCCCAGGTAAAGGCTGACATGGACCACCCCCAGGTAAAGGTTGACATGGACCACCCCAGGTAAAGGCTGACATGGACCACCCCCAGGTAAAGGCTGACATGGACCACCCCCAGGTAAAGGCTGACATGGACCACCCCCAGGTAAAGGCTGACATGGACCACCCCCAGGTAAAGGCTGACATTGACCACCCCCAGGTAAAGGCTGACATGGACCACCCCCAGGTAAAGGCTAACATTAACCACCCCCAGGTAAAGGCTCACACGAACACAGCCGTCCACTTGTTGTGAAAAGAATGGGGCTCACCTGACAAGCCGACTAACATTCACGGCTCCAACGTCCACTTCTAGCAGTCATTGTTGGCGCTTCCGATGGTGGACACACTCACCGGTCCCTTCCATCCAACATAGAAGTTGATCAACGCTATTCTCTTCACCTTTCGCTCAATATCATAAAGGGTGCCAATATGTCTTGAATTGACTATATGTACATAAGATAGACACAAGTACACTTTTGTCTTGATTTTTAAGCCGCTATACATCCATCAATCAAATGTATATTAGAAAGCTTTTTTACACAATGTGTCGAAAGCACGTCTAGCAAGCAACTTGAAAACACTGAAGATAAATGTCTAGGTACCAACCCTAGTAGCGTTGTTATCTAGGAAGAAACAGATTGGAGACAAACTCTGAGGGGTGGCCTGGCCTGGTTGTTCCGAGATTATATTTGTACTAAACCTTGGAGGCTGCAGCGTTTATAAATATATTAAAACATACAGAAGACAACAAATGCAGGTGGGAACGTGTCTGCTGTCAACAGTCTTAGGGTTGTCTCTAGATCAGAAACTGCAATACATACAGTCGGCAACTCGTCATAGTTGGGGGCGTGGTCTGGCGGAGGGAAAACACCGCGACCATCGTGTGTATTTGAATGACAAAAATGTCGTATTGGGAGTCATTGACGCCTGACGACCGGCAACGGTACATTGCCAAATTAGCTGCAATAGTTATGATTGTCTTTATTTAATTAAAAACTGGGTCAATGACCCAAACAAATGTTGTTTACAGACGTATTTTGTTATCTGGTTGAATCTCCATTTAGCATTAGCCTATAACTCAATCAACTTTCATCTGTTGCATACTATAACTCCATAATACCTTGTCACTTACCAACTGTACGTATGCTTCACTCTGTATTAAGTGTATCGTAATGTAGCGTTTAGGTTCGACACCAGGCTATATAGTTTAGGTTCGACACCAGGCTATATAGTTTAGGTTTGACACCAGGCTATATAGTTTAGGTTCGACACCAGGCTATATAGTTTAGGTTCGACACCAGGCTATATAGTTTAGGTTCGACACCAGGCTATATAGTTTAGGTTTGACACCAGGCTATATTGTTTAGGTTCGACACTAGGCTATATAGTTTAGGTTCGACACCAGGCTATATAGTTTAGGTTCGACACCAGGCTATATAGTTTAGGTTCGACACCAGGCTATATAGTTTAGGTTCGACACCAGGCTATATAGTTTAGGTTCGACACCAGGCTATATAGTTTAGGTTTGACACCAGGCTATATTGTTTAGGTTCGACACTAGGCTATATAGTTTAGGTTCGACACCAGGCTATATTGTTTAGGTTCGACACCAGGCTATATAGTTTAGGTTCAACACTAGGCTATCTAGTTTTGTTTAAGGTAGAACGATAAGGGTAATTATATATGCACTTTCTGAAACAAACGAATGAATATGGGAGGTTATGTCTAAATAATATCTGACAGCAATTATCAATATGACTATGTTGAAACGCGTTTTCATGTGACTACTTTAGATTCGCCACCAGGCTATATTGTTTAGGTTCGACACCAGGCTATATAGTTTTGTTTAAGGTAGAACGATAAGGGTAATTATATATGCACTTTCTGAAACAACCTTACACAGTTTTGATAACTGTGATAACTCCTAGCGCAGCTCCACTGCCCTCTGGGGGCAGATTTCGGCGTTCGTCGTCCCCGACGTATTAGCGGCCGCCGCCCCCTCATTAGTCACATTGTCTAGTGCTGTCTATTCCACACACCTGGTGTTCATTCCCCCATTAGTCTCCTATTTAGGCTTCCTCTGTTGGGTCATGTCCTTGTGTGGTATTGTTTCCTGTTTCGTGTTTGTGCACGCCACACAGCGTTATATTGCAGATCCTTTAGCGGTCTGTTTTCCTAGTACAAGTGTGTACTAAGTAGTATACGTTGTGTTCCAAGGAGAACATTATATTAAATTACCAACAACGATACAAATGTGCCTGCCTCCTTTACTACCTACACACACCTCGCCGGCTATGAGACCAAGCCGGCGTGACAATAATGTTAATAATGAACACAATGTTAATGTAGCCTGCCTATGATGAAATGCTGACTGTACACATGCTTAGTATTGGGATAACACAACTTCCCCTGATCATCCTCACTTATTGCTTGTATATTATATTTTATATTATTGCTTGTAGTCATTTTCTCCTTTCCGGTTCTGTGTGTTTCTTAGGAATGTTGTAGAACTTCAATTTATAATTTGTTTGTTTATTGGCGGTACGGAAAACGACACAGCAACTCTTTAGCATGATTGTCACTTGTAATTCATTTAGTGACAAGGCAATGTTTTCCCCCACGGGCAAAATTCACATCACGTGACGGGGCGTTCCCGGGGGCGTTCCCAGACCAACCGTCTGTATGTATAGGAGCATGTAAATAGGAAATCATATTTGCTGAATTTTTAGATGGACTCATTGGCTACGAAAACATTGAATATGCTGAACTAAGTGTTATTTAAATATTCAAATTAATATAGAAACAAATGTGCAACACATTATATTGTGTCTTTCAATCTTCCAATGTTTATTTCTCACTAAAATTCCATCATACATTAATTGAAAAGAATGAACTTATCTGTACGCAAAGTATTTTGTATTACTCTGTTAAACTCTTTCTCTGAATACATCCCACACAATGGGGTAGATGATTATATTCACAGCACTGGGATTTCAACTCAGAACTCCTTTAAGAATCTTACCAAATCTGGCCCTATCTAAACAGAAGGGAATCAATTTTCTGTAAGTACGTCTCCAATGAGAAAAAACTGATGAAAAATGAAAATAAAAACAGAAGAATAACTTTCTTTGTTAATGAGAGAAAAATAGCATGCCTTAATTCCACGGCATATGGGAAAATTCAGGCTGGGAGGAGTTCAAAGCAATCTCCTGTTATCGGCCATATGGTGCCACTAATTGCTGTTTCTCTCTGCCACACCGTTTGCAGACAGGGGTACAAAAAACAAGAAGACAAGAAAATCCCCTCCCAAAACTGGGCCAAAAGTTTGTCTCTGTGTCAAACTGCACAGTTATTTCCTAGTGTGCTGGAGGGAATTACTATACTTTTTATTAGAACATATAAATAGAACTACATATATAAAGAGCAATGTCTTATACTAATCATAACTGAAAAACACCAATCATAACTGTCGATAGAGACAAAGGCAAAATTGTAAATGTTTGTATATATAATTATACATAAAGACTGTATTAGATACATTGTTCACCTAAAGCCTCTAATCCACGGAATTATATTCATTTACATTCAAATTACATGCAAATTACAAACTTGATTTCCTGGTGGGAAATTAAATTGTTTAGACTTAGAAACTCCTGTCAATATTGTCTCACAACTCAATGGAATATTTTTGGGTCTAAAGAAAAGAGAACTTTTCGTTGAAGACAACTTGATCTAGGGGGCACAGGACCCAAGACTAGAAATTCAGGGCAACGATTGATTTTTTTTTGACACAACAAAAACCGAAAGCACACAGCCAAGTCAAGGCTGGATTGGCTACAGGACAAGTCTGTAGATGTCCTTGTCTGAATCTGACACTCCCCTTGCATTTCCACAGACCTTGAGAGGAAATGCTTGGAGGAATGGGAGACAACCTAAATCCATGTGTTAACACCTGGTAGTGGCACGCCCAAAGAGAATCAATGCAGTGATCGCTGTCAATGGCGCTCCAACACAAGGTCATAAAACCGGGTAGATGAAGCAGTGAGACAAATGTAACACTAGCTAAACATACACAAGTCCACAAACAGAGACAACAGTGGTTTATTGTCTTTGGGTCTCTTGTTAGATCTTTGCAGCAAATTTGAATTCTGAATTTATAAGACACTTTTTGAGTACAGGTGTTTAGTGATAAGCCAACTAGGAAAAAGAAGGCCTCATCTAATTCCTCTACTGTCACATTGTGTGCAAATCCTACATGTAGAGTCTCTAATCGAGAAACTAATTTAAGATTTGCTGAGAAATCCCAGCTAAGTTTTGCTAAAATCTAAAATAGAGACCATTACATTACATTTGCTAAACATAGAAAGCAGACCATCTGGATAAGTTTAATTTCGAGTTGAGGGTTCAAACAAAATCTTGGATGACGAGAAAGACAGCGGGATGCCCTGCTAAACATGATACATGGAGAGCAGTTCCAAATGTAATAACTGGTAATATATTTATTTACGACTTTCCTCTCCAGATTATTTGTTCAGTTACAGAGATTAGTAGTTTTTCTAAACACGGTTTAGGCCTTATGGGGAAAAAAGAAAAGGTAAGAAAGCCTTTCATGCTTTTTTCCTCAGAAGTCAGAAACCGTTGGAGACTGTAGGCCTTCAAGTCTATAAGGGTAAGTGTTATTGACCGAAACCCCTTAGATGTCAGTAAATCTTCTCCTTCCTAGAGCCAGATCTGTCCGACTGATATCAGCAGTACCCATTCAGCGAGCCGGTTACAGAATACATACGGAGAAGACTGCAAATTCAACAATAATGTTTACAAATTAATTTCACATTTTTTTATCTCCACTTTGCTGAGAATTCCCCCACACCTCAATTATCATTTACATAAAAATATTTGAAATCATTATTGAGCAGTTTGTTAAGTGCTGATGATGCGTTCACTGGCAAAATCTCAACACAACGTTTATTTTTAGAACAAGCTCCTGCTTTCAGTAAAATTACAAAGGCAAGTGCTTCTTCTCATCTGTATGTTGCAGCAGGATCTCTCTTGCAACAATTTTTTTCATCAAGTCTATAAAAATAGTTATTAAAACTTCCACCAATCTGATTCAACTCTACATACAATGAAATATTATATTCAAAACCATATGATCTGTCATATACTGCAAACGACTTACCTCAAACTCAAAAGCATGAAATAGAATGACATTCCTAAATACAAATTGCATACAGCTGATAGGAATTATAAACACAATTATAAAAAAAAAATCAAAAGTCCTGTTTTATCATTTCCCGATACATTTTTAACTTGGTATAATATTACGAACAGCACATTATCACAGGAAAGCTTGGTCAAGTGTAAAGACAATGCACAACTACGAAAACAGTCAATTTTGTGGCAGGATTTGCACTTTTAATATATGTTTCGGAACTAGATTTCAAAAAAATGTAACGGTTGATTTTAAAATATATATATGTACAATGGCTAGTTCTTACCACAAAAAAAAAGAGAAAGTTGTATGTGAACCCCTTGTGCAATTATTGTTGCGGTTTGAGTGAGGTGCGTAGGTAGGACGAAGCCAGGCGAAGGACCGACTTCTGTTGAGATGGTAATTTAATACACCATAAGCAGGCACAAGTAACTCGGTACTCACTAAAAACAACAAAAGGCCAGACGCACCACAAGTCAAAGTCAAATCGACATTAAAAAAGTAATGATGGCATGAAGCACATCAATTAAAGTTGCTCTCACCACATGTAACATGTAACAATTCCACACAAAGACATGATCAAACACAGGGAACCTTTATACTCCTACTGATGAGTGGATCGACACCAGGTGTGCGTAATGATGTGATGGGATGAATGGTGGAGCTAGAAAACCGATGACGACGATCGCCGAAGCCGGCCAGTAGATGGCGGATGAATGGTTTTGGAGGTAGTTGTATAGAAATACACAACTCAAATTCATGTCATTTTTTTGTCCGTTTGATATGATTGAATGGCAATGTTTTTTCTACATGATGACAATTGTGCCTTACACAGAGAAAAAAATGTGTGAAATACAGATAAATAGTCATTTGAATAAATTGTGTTCCCTCTGAAACTTTTCTAATTGGTTATGTGTATATTGTTAATAGAACCAGTATAATAAGTGTGATAGCATCTGTGAATAATTGTAGAGATAAGAGAGATTGCCCATATCAAGAATACAAGAATGTGAATTACAACAACAAGATAGGCTACAAAAAGTTTTACTTCTTGTAACTCGCTGACAGCTTCGTTATGGTACTGTGAAGGAAGTTGTATAAGTTGTTTTTGTTAAGCCTTGAAATGTAATTCCTCATGTGATGCTGAATCATAATCTGAAACTACAATAAGCTTCTAAACCTTCTAGAACCGGCCTGGGAAACTTGAATTCTTGAGGGCCACAACAAACTGTCATTTCCACCTGTGTAAGAAACTGCCTCTGTCTCTCTCTCTAAATTGTTTCTGACACGCCCCCTGTCAGCGGAGAGAGGGAAAATCAAAGACATTCTTGGCACCTGTGTTTGGTTCTCACCTGTTTTGTGTTTGGTTCGTTAGTGTCTGTATTTAGTGTGGGTCTTGTCAGTCTGTTGGTGTCGGGGCATTGTTTAAGGTATGTTTCTCTGTTTCTACGTTGCTCGTGCTGTTAACACGTTTATGTTTTCTTGTTTGTTGTTTCTTAGATGTTGTATGTTTACTATTGGATGTAGGGTCAGTTTTGGTTACACTGTAGTTCGTGTTCATTGTGTATTAGGTTAATGTTATCCTGTTCTGTGGTTCCTTGTTTAATTAGTGGTTTGTGTGTGTGTTTGTTTAAGTTCTCAGTTCTAGTGTCTGCCTGGATGAGAAATAAACGAAGTCAATTATAAGAAGTCTCTGCGCTTGTGTCTTCAAACCCCGAAGTCAATTCGCTACAGAATGCCCCGACCCTTAAAGAAGGCACAGCAGAGAAAGAGGCACCTGTCGTCCGAGTGCACCCAGTCTGCCGAGATATCGTCTGGCATTCGCCAATGCGGGGTATGGCGAGGACCCTCATCCACTTCCCTGTCTGTTTGGTTACCAGCCGACTACAAGGCACTGCGGGAATGGAGTGAGTCACTTCGTTATGGGTCGGAGGAGTACTGGGAGGAGGCTGAGGGGGAGGAGTCGGAGCAGGAGAAGTACCTGGAGGGGGAGTACAGCTGGGACCCCTATACCCTGCAGTTGATCCCTGCGTTACCTCCAGCTGTTCTGGCCACCGCTCTGCAGTCAAAGATGGCTGCCGCCCCGCAGCACAAGACGGCTGCCGCCCCGCAGCACAAGACGGCTGCCGCCCCGCAGCACAAGACGGCTGCCGCCCCGCAGCACAAGACGGCTGCCGCCCCGCAGCACAAGACGGCTGCCGCCCCGCAGCACAAGACGGCTGCCGCCCCGCAGCACAAGACGGCTGCCGCCCCGCAGCACAAGACGGCTGCCGCCCCGCAGCACAGGACGGCTGCCGCCCCGCAGCACAGGACGGCTGCCGCCCCGCAGCAAAGGACGGCTGCCGCCCCGCAGCAAAGGACGGCTGCCGCCCCGCAGCAAAGGACGGCTGCCGCCCCGCAGCAAAGGACGGCTGCCGCCCCGCAGCAAAGGACGGCTGCCGCCCCGTCGACCAAGATGGCCGCCGCTCAGGGTATAGAGGAGGCTTTGCGGGAGGATCGGGAGGTCTTCAGGGACTATCGGGCCTGGATAGGCGAGACAGGGTGTGGCCCGGAGGAGGAGAGCGGGCTGTTCAGCAGGTTCTTCTCGTGGCGAGCTCACCAAGGGGTGCTTCCACATCCAGCGCTGAAGTACCTAATGCCACGGTTGTTCTGCCGTGCGCCTCACCTTCTCTCGCTCCTGGAGACTGCCACTGACTCTGCTCCTGCGACCGTCCCTCTTCCCGTCTCAAGAGTCGCCCAAGTTTCTGTCCCTGAGTGCACGTCTGTCCCTGAGTGCACGTCTGTCCCTGAGTGCACGTCTGTCCCTGAGTGCACGTCTGTCCCTGAGTGCACGTCTGTCCCTGAGTGCACGTCTGTCCCTGAGTGCACGTCTGTCCCTGAGTGCACGTCTGTCCCGGAGTGCACGTCTGTCCCGGAGTGCACGTCTGTCCCGGAGTGCACGTCTGTCCCGGAGTGCACGTCTGTCCCGGAGTGCACGTCTGTCCCGGAGTGCACGTCTGTCCCGGAGTGCACGTCTGTCCCGGAGTGCACGTCTGTCCCGGAGTGCACGTCTGTCCCGGAGTGCACGTCTGTCCCGGAGTGCACGTCTGTCCCGGAGTGCACGTCTATCCCCGTTTCCGTATCTGAGCCTGTCCCCGTGTCCTTGCCTGTCCCAGGTTCCCCGCCTGGGCCAGTCCCAGTTTCCCTGCCTGGGCCAGTCCCTGTTTCCTTGCCTGGGCCAGTCCCCGTGTCCGTCCCAGAGTCTGTCCCCGTGTCCGTCCCAGAGTCTGTCCCCGTGGCTGTCCCGGCCCCAGAGCTCACTCCAGCCCCAGAGCTCACTCCAGCCCCAGAGCTCACTCCAGCCCCAGAGCTCACTCCAGCCCCAGAGCTCACTCCAGCCCCAGAGCTCACTCCAGACCCCCTGCCTGACTCCAGCCCCAGAGCTCACTCCAGTCCTGTCCCCCTGCCTGACTCCAGTCCTGTCCCCCTGCCTGACTCCAGTCCTGTCCCCCTGCCTGACTCCAGTCCTGTCCCCCTGCCTGACTCCAGTCCGGTCCCCCGTCCTGTCCTCGAGCCCCGTCCTGTTTTCGAGCACCGTCCAATGCCCGAGGCCGTCATCCTGGCCGAGCCAGTTCCCGGGCCAAGGACTGTTGCCGGGCCAAGGACTGTTGCCGGGCCAAAGCCGGTTCCCCGGCCACCTGAACCGTGTCCTCCGGCACGGCCACCTGAACCGTGTCCTCCGGCACGGCCACCTGAACCGTGTCCTCCGGCACGGCCACCTGAACCGTGTCCTCCGGCACGGCCACCTGAACCGTGTCCTCCGGCACGGCCACCTGAACCGTGTCCTCCGGCACGGCCACCTGAACCGTGTCCTCCCGCACGGCCACCTGAACCGTGTCCTCCGGCACGGCCACCTGAACCGTGTCCTCCGGCACGGCCACCTGGCCCGTCTCCTCCGGCACGGCCTCCTGGCCCGTCTCCTCCGGCCCTGCCTCCTGACCCGTCTCCTCCGGGTAGACCACCTGACCTGCACCCGTCAGGTCGACCATCGGACCCGCCGTCGCGGTCCGTCCGATCTCCTGTTCCGCCTCACCCTGTTCAGCCTCCTGACCAGCATCCGCTGGGTCGACCATCCGTCCGGCAACCGTCGGGTAGACCGCCGAATCCGTCACCTGATCCGCGTCCGCCTGGTTGGCCTCCGGATCTGCAGCCGCCTGTCCGGGTCTCTAGGTCGCCTCCTTCCCCCCCACCTCCTTGGCCGCCTCCTTCCCCCCCACCTCCTTGGCCGCCTCCCCGCAGCAGTTAGTTTGGTTTTGGCGCTTCTGGAGCCGCGCCTAGAGGGGGGGTTCTGTAAGAAACTGCCTCTGTCTCTCTCTCTAAATTGTTTCTGACACGCCCCCTGTCAGCGGAGAGAGGGAAAATCAAAGACATTCTTGGCACCTGTGTTTGGTTCTCACCTGTTTTGTGTTTGGTTCGTTAGTGTCTGTATTTAGTGTGGGTCTTGTCAGTCTGTTGGTGTCGGGGCATTGTTTGAGGTATGTTTCTCTGTTTCTACGTTGCTCGTGCTGTTAACACGTTTATGTTTTCTTGTTTGTTGTTTCTTAGATGTTGTATGTTTACTATTGGATGTAGGGTCAGTTTTGGTTACACTGTAGTTCGTGTTCATTGTGTATTAGGTTAATGTTATCCTGTTCTGTGGTTCCTTGTTTAATTAGTGGTTTGTGTGTGTGTTTGTTTAAGTTCTCAGTTCTAGTGTCTGCCTGGATGAGAAATAAACGAAGTCAATTATAAGAAGTCTCTGCGCTTGTGTCTTCAAACCCCGAAGTCAATTCGCTACAACCTGCTAGTCACCTGATGTTCCAGGTCTGAAACAGTTCTGAATTAGGAGGATACAAAAACAAGTGTTCAGTCAATCTAAGAACTGCCATTAGATGCCGCATCTCTAGTGTCAAGCTGAACAGTGACGACACAAACTAGCCGTGTGGTGAGGAAGGGATGTTGTCCTCAGCTGCTGTGTGAAAATCAGCCACATAAGAAGCAACACAGGACCCGGCCATATTGGATTCTCACTCTCATCTCCTGTGTCACCTGACTCCCTCAGAGCCTTGGTACCGCAATCCATCTAGTGCTGACACAGATGAAAATTGGTATACAGATACCACGAGCATTCAAAGGCGGCGAAAAATAACATTTGATTTATACAGCATACTTCCTATGTTCAATGATGCTAAGTAATCATTCTAATAAGCGCAGCGGCAATGATGTGATTATAGTGAATGCGTTGTATTGTGCTTATACAGTGGATACAGAATGCAGTCTTTTGGGATACTTCTGGATGTGTTCACATAGCCATGATCAGGAAAAGTAAGCATTCCTGCTGGTACAGAGAAGCCGAGGAAAAAGAACAATCTTCATTATGTCAGCCACTCAGAAGATGAGCTTTACCACTCTATGCTCCAACACACACACGCACATACACACACACACGTACACACACACACATACGGCCCAAGCTACAGCTGTCCTACAGTGAGACAGATCATCTGCCATGCAGACCACACCGATACGGTACTTTCACCTGGATACGGTACTTTCACCTGGATCAGATGAAGCATCACATGGACTAAAACTCCCCTGGAAGTTGACCTTCAATGTGTTCAAATGACTGAGTCAAATAATCACTTGACAACACGATAACAACAACCACCTTAACATTCCTACTAGAATACAGAGTACGGGCAAATCTGTGTTGTTTCATGTGGGATTGGATAAGGCACTGGGAGTGAATGCACTTTAACACAAAGCAAAGGCCTATAAATGGAATTGGCTGTGTTTTCAGTATAAAATTGTCTGTTTACATGCACATAAGAATTACACATTACAGATATAGTCGTACAGTCAATACCACAGCTGTGGGTTCAATAACAAGGGTACAAATAAATGATGTAAATGTATGCACATAGTGCTCTGTAAGCACCCTGTAAGTCACTCAGGATGAGGGACTCAGATAAATCACTTAGCTGTGAAATGTAAATACATCTCAAAGCCTGTTTTGCTGTGTCATGCTTCTACAGTGGCACCAGGTCACCTTTCAAACCACTGCAGGCTGAGCACGGGGACAAATTAATTCGTAAGCAAGAATCACCTACCCTGCAGTCTCTGCATCACATTGGCAATGTCTCCATCCGATCGCCCATAGCGCTGAGGCGATGATGCCATGCTGCTGACCCAGGGTCAGTCACGTTGAGCTCTGGACACACTCATACAACCCTGTCGGCAAGTAAGCATCTGGTCTGGAATCACTTCTTAGTGTTCGATCAGCTGGAGTCGCCAGTCCAAACTCACAGAGGTCTATGCTGTGTCCATGCTGCTGTATCCTTCTTAACAAGTCATCCCTGCTGCAATCTCACACTGTCTCAAGCTCCTCCCCTCTCTGTATGTGTGTGTGTGCCTCACTCTGCCTCCTGCTTGTATCTCGCTGACTAATTCTCCCTCTCTTCCTCTCCACTGCCTCTCTCCAGAAGACAGTGCAGGTTTTTGGTCTGCATGTACTGCCCCCTAGTGTTCAATTCATGCCTTATGAGGTGCATGTGCTAATATTCAGACATTGGGTGCTGGATGATTTTGTGGTGCCACCATACATGCATCTGTTCAAGGTGTTGCTCTGGCCTGCAAATTCCACAGATTTAATTGAGCATCTATGGGATGTTCTGGGCAAACAAGTCTGATCCATGGACCTATTGCTGCCCATGTCTTGGTGCCAGATACCACAGCACACCTCCTGAGGTCTAGGGGGTCCAGGCCTTGACGGGTCAGGGCTGTTTTGGCAGCCAAAGGGGAACCTACACAATATCAGGCAGGTGGTCGTAATGTTATGTGCTTAAAGCACTTACCTGGAGAACACATGGCTGCCAGAGATCGTTTTAATGACAGTCAGGAAGTTTTCTGAACCACTGATTAATATAAAAAGGTATTTTCAGAAGCAGCAATCGTAGTTTCACACAACAAATTTTATTCAGAGAAAATGATCCATCTGTTTAACTAAAATATTGTTAGTCACAAGATCTTATTAAGTGATGCAACACTCTTCTGCCCTTATCTAAATGTGTAATCCTATTAGATCAATCCTTTCATCATCACAGTGGTGCTGTCAGGAACTTGGAAGGAAGGCCACATTACAGCGGAGGTAGGGCCCCGTTTCACAGACACAGAGGGGGAAGCCTGGCCAATATGTGGGGAATATGAGTTTGACGTCCATCAGTAACAAAAACAGAGAACACCGGTTGGCTTATGTCATCACCGCTTTGCATCTGTTTTCTTTTTAACCATATTTGAAATTTAACGCCCCCCTACACTCCCCCCCACACACACTCTCCCCCACACACACACTCCCCCACACACACTCCAACACACACTCCCCCAAACACTCCCCCCACACACACACTCCAACACACACTCCCCCAAACACTCGCCCCCACACACACACTCCAACACACACTCCCCACACACCCCCACACACACTCCAACACACACTCCCCCACACACTCACACTCCCCCACACACTCCAACACACACTCCCCCACACACACTCCCCACACACACATTCCAACACACACTCCCCACACACTCACACTCCCCCCACACACTCCAACACACACTCCAACACACACTCCCCCATACACTCACCACACACACTCCAACACACACTCCCCCATACACTCACCACACACACTCCCCCACACACTCACACTCCCCCCACACACTCCAACACACACTCCCCCACACACTCACACCCCCCACACACACTCCAACACACACTCCAACACACACTCCCCATACACTCACCACACACACTCCAACACACACTCCCCATACACTCACCACACACACTCCCCCACACACTCACACTCCCCCCACACACACTCCAACACACACTCCAACACACACTCCCCCATACACTCACCACACACACTCCAACACACACTCCCCATACACTCACCACACACACTCCAACACACACTCCAACACACACTCCCCCACACACACTCCCCACACACTCCCCCACACACTCCCCCATACACTCCCCCACACACGCACTCCCCACACACACTCCCCACACACTCCCCACACACACTCCCCACACACTCCCCACACACTCCCCCACACACTCCCCACACGCACTCCCCCATACACTCCCCACACACGCACTCCCCACACACACTCCCCACACACACTCCCCACACACTCTCCCACACACACTCCCCCCACACACACTCCCCCACACACACACCCCCACACACTCCCCACACGCACTTCCCCACACACTCCCCACACACTCCCCCACACACTCCCACACACACTCCCCCACACACACTCCCCCACTCACACTCTCCCAACCATCCTTTATTCAAGTGACTATTGGCAACAAATCCTGTGTTTGAACGCTACATTTTCTTTGTGTACTCAGAATGGTTGGGGACCCACCCAGTGGGGCCACTGACCAATGAAATTATATGGGAAGAACATGTGGTCACAAACCCAAATGACATTTTAGAGAACCTGGTTGTTAGTCTGTTTAGTCCATCAAACTGAACCAGGAATATCATCCACCGAACTCGGTCCCAGGCTCAACTCAGCTTCAGAAGAATTGTGGCCCGTACAGAATTCATTTGTTATTTGACTTGGCCTAGGATAATAGAGGCCAGTCCTTGGGTAGGCAGTGCAGTGCCGGGATAAAGTGCAGACTCACACATTTTCAAGTAAGCGCAGTACAGGGTGACCTCTACCAAGTGGCCTCACAGGACTGGAATGAACGTGGAGGGAGAGGGGTTCTGCCGCAGGAGAGAGGAAATAAAAAAATAGAAAAAAGAAAGGGCTTCTATCGGGTATTATTAACGTTAGGAAGTCTTTCATATGTTCTGAATGTTCCCGTCGTCAGACTCTGTGACGGCCCTCTCTCACTGCATCCATGTTGGGACCAAAGCCTGCCAGCGGTAATCTATTTCAGGCTCTGTCTGAAATGTTATTAGAAAGTCATCTAGGCCGTTCTGTCAATCAAAATAGGACAGATTTTATCGGACAAATTGGAAATGACAAAGTTAATGAGAGTAATTCTGTTAGAAAGGCTGTCGAATCAGCCAATGACATTTCCCTCAAGGCGGAGCTCCCACTCGCCACCAAGGTAAAATAGTCACATCGTTGGGTAATGGCGAGGCGGAGCTGTCTGTTGCTTCGGGGACACTGTTGCGACGCTGTCCGTGCGTACCTGCATTACAAATCACGGACATAAAGTCCATAACCTGAATGCATGAAGTTAACGTTGCCCATGTGCCTAAGACCAATTAAAGAACCCAGAACTTCATCCTGTTCTCCGCTATTGTGTCCTGACCGACGCCCCAGAGGCGAACGCCAGCTATCCACCATCACCTAGAATTCATCCCAATAACCCATATACAGTCCTTTGCTGAACCCTCAGCTACAATTTGGTCCTTCGAGCCGGATAGTGACGTTTACCCCTGGAACAAGATGCGGAACAGCGAGGAGACGAGCCCCGCCACCAGGCCAAGACGCAGTACACGCCCCCCTTTACGCCTCGATGACTATGAAGTCAGCTATGCAAGTCAGGGATGGCACTCACGACCACCTGTCGAAACGGTACATGGGCAGGAAGCGGAGTGGCGCCCGACGCCAGGGGAGGACACTACACGAGTACCCCTCACCCCTACACACGACTCTAATCTCACCCGCCGGATGACATGGGATGCTGCTCCAGATGAGTGGGATCGGCCCCGAGATGAGGCCTATAACCACCTCCACTTCAGTCGGAGGAGGGATGAACCCGAGACCCAGCTAGCCCATCACCGACGGCACGAGAGAGAGCCCTATGGGACATCTACAGAACAAACCAGTCCCTACACCATGCATTCAGACCCCAGACCATACCCAGCGTACAAATCAGAGCTAGAGGAGATTCATATGGAGAACCTAAGGCTGCGTCAATCTCAAAGAGCAATGGATGCGGGGCTAGAAGAACTCCGGCGGACCAAGGAGGAAATGAGACAGCTGGTAGAGCGGGTCCATAGCCCATATCAACTGTCTCAACCCACTGCCAGCCCCCCTATATCTCAGACCTTCAAGTCCCCCCCTCCTCTAAAATCTGGACTCCGTCCACCCAGCAATCCCCCACCACCACCTCCAGAGGTGGGAAGGGAATATGAAGACCAAGGTGAAGAAGAGTGGCCAGAGCCACCAACACCATGGCCCACAGTCAACCAGATGGGGCACCCTTTGACAGTGAGGGAGAGTGGGCCAAACCTATTAGGACCAAGGCTGATGGAGACACAAGTGATGGGAGCAGCTCCTCCTGTTAGACCTCACCCGCTGTTGACGTATAGCAGAGACATACCTCATCCAAGCAGTGCAGAATATCGCCCCTATCATCAGAGCGGGGGTCGACCTATGGAGTGTTTTCCCCCAGAGCCGGTTGCACCTCCATACAGGCCCATACATTATAACCAGCCAGAGGTCCAGCTAGCGCCCAGTCACAGAGGATCTTCAGGTAGGCCTAGAATGGAGCATCAGCCTCGCTATGGGATCACAGCGGTGGCAGAGCAGACCTACAGAGGGCCAAGACCAACAATCCCTAATTTTAGCCACCGTGACCCTGGGGAGTTCGCTCGTCTTAAGATGGCGTTAGTGAACCTTCTACCAGCAGATGGGACAGAGCTGTTCAAATACCAGATATTGGTGGACCACCTAAAGTTAGAGGAGGCAAGGCTAATAGCTGACTCTTACCTCAACTCCCCAGTTCCCTATTCCGACACCATGGCAGCCCTCACCGAACGATTCGGACAGCCACACCAGATCGCGTTGAGGAGAATATCCACTGTCATGGACTCACCTGACATCCGACGTGGAGATGTCGCAGCCTTCGACAGGTTTGCTCTTCAGGTCAGGTCACTAGTCGGGATGCTCCAGACCCTGGGTCCAGAGGGAGATGTGGAACTTAGGTGCGGGTCTCACGTTGCCCGTCTGCTAGGTAAGCTTCCACCTGATCAGAGAGCAGATTTCAGGCGATCTATGTTCCACAGACCGGGAGCTGTCCACACACTCATGGACTTGGCAAAGTGGCTCCAACATGAGTCCTGGTGTCAGGATTACGATGGCCAAAACCTGCAGAAAGAGTCCAAAGACTACGCTGGACCAAAGAAGCAGGCATGGCAACCCAAGCGCGCCACAACCATCCTCCATGGGGCCAAGGACAGCTCAGAAAGCAATGTGACAGAGTCACCTGGGAGAAGTCCCACCAAGAAGATGGAGAAATACTGCCCCTTCTGTGATAATGCCGAACATTATCTCAGCCAGTGTTCTGCTATCAAGAAGTTGTCTAAGGACCAGGTAGCGGACTGGATTAGAGCGAACAAGAAATGCTGGCGCTGTGGTCGTTCTCACCAGGCTGCACAATGCAACCTGAAGAAGCCATGCCCTCTCTGTCAAGGGAAGCACCTACAAGTCCTTCACGAGGTCAATGTACGAGCCCCAAAGGAGAACATAAAGGAGGAGAGTTGTCTGACTAGCACCACAGCAGAGGTACTCTACCTAGACAGACCACCCGCCTGCAATCGCATCCTACTGAAAGTAGTCCAAGTCACTTTGCACCATGGCGATCGTAGCTTGAACACATATGCCCTCCTGGACGATGGTTCTGAGAGATCGATGTTGCTCCCAGCTGCAGCCCGGAGGCTCGGACTCAAGGGAACCCCAGAGAAGCTGGCACTGAGGACGATTCGTCAAGACGTCCAGACCCTGCAGGGTGCCTCAGTGTCCTTCCTTATATCCCCCGCATCGGGCAGTTCGGGCACCTTTGCAATCAATGGGGCCTTTACAGGGGAACGTCTGGGGCTAGCAGATCACTCGTATCCGGTGGACAGCCTACAAAGAAAGTACAAGCACCTGAACGGCCTACCGCTACAGTCCTTTGAGCGAGCCAGACCCCTTGTTCTCATCGGAGCTGACCAACCTCACCTGATTACCCCAATTGAGCCGGTTCGACTGGGACCACCGGGTGGCCTGGCAGCAGTTCGGACTAGGCTGGGCTGGACTCTCCAGGGCCCGGTGAAGGTAGCGAAACATAACTTACGGCCACAGCAGTGTCTCCACACCTCAATCATCTCGGAGAAATCAGAGCTCTTCAGACAGGTTGAAAGGCTGTGGCAACTTGACGTCTTGCCTTACAAGAGCGAGAAGATAGTGACCCGTTCACGGCAGGATCAAGAAGCCATCGACCTGCTTGAGACCAAGACTACCCGGGAAGAGGTAGACGGAGTCCTCCGCTACGCCACCCCACTCCTTCGTAAGAAAGACATGCCCTTATTTCAAACATCTAAGGAACCTGTGATGGCTAATCTGAAGGGTACTGAGAGGAGGCTCAGCAAAGACCTCGAACGAACTGAGGCCTATCGTCACGAGATACAAAAGCTGATCCAGGGTGGCTACATAGCCAAGATCAAACCCAACGGACTCACAGAAGAGGGAGAGTCCTGGTACGTACCTCACCACATGGTGAGCCACAATGGTAAGAACCGCATTGTGTTTAACTGTTCTTTCCAGTACCAGGGCCTAAACCTGAATGAGTCGTTGCTGCCCGGACCTACCTTAGGTGCATCACTCCTGGGAGTGTTGCTGCGGTTCCGAGAACACGCCGTAGCCATCAGTGGGGACATCAAGGGTATGTTCCATCAGGTCCGACTACTCCCCCAAGACCGGCCCCTGATACGGTTTGTGTGGACATGAAAAGGGAAGAGCCTCCAGAGGTCTACGAGTGGCAGGTACTCCCATTTGGTACAACCTGTAGCCCTTGCTGCGCCACATTTGCCTTACAGCGTCATGTTACAGACCATAGCAAGCCTGGAGATAAGGTACGGTTCTCGGTGGAAAGGTGTTTTTACGTCGACAACTGCCTCCAGAGTCTGCCTACCCCAGAAGAGGCCAAGCAGCTAGTAGACAATCTCAGAGAGACCCTGGCCTCCGGTGGGTTCGACCTCCGCCAGTGGGCAAGCAATCAGACTAGTGTTGTCAGCCACCTACCGAAGGAGGCTAGATCTGATAGTACTGAGCTCTGGTTATCTGAAGACAAGTCGAGCTCCCCTGAATCTACCCTTGGGCTAAGCTGGCACCCACAACCAGACACCCTGGGTTATAAGCATCGGCCTGTCAGCTACCGTGTACCAACCATGCGGAACATATACAAGGTTTTGGCATCACAATATGATCCCCTTGGATTTATTCTGCCCTACACAACACGTGCCAAGATGCTGGTTCGGCACCTCTGGGACAAACAGCGAGACTGGGACGACCCTCTCCTTCCCAAGGAGCTCCTACAAGCCTGGGTCGACTGGGAAGAAGAGCTACATGACCTTAAGGACATCACCATGCCTCGAGCCTATGTCCCAGATGAGCTTGACCAGTCCAGCACTTCTAGAGAAATCCACGTGTTCAGCGACGCTTCGGAGCAAGCCTATGGGTCTGTGGCCTACCTCAGAACTGAAACCAGCCAGGGTAAAGTCTATTTGTCATTCCTCCTTGCACGCTCGAGGGTAGCGCCAAAACGACTACATTCCATGCCCAGACTGGAACTCTGTGCTGCTGTCACCGGAGCTCAGCTGTCAAAACTGCTGGAACGGGAGCTCACAATGAAGGTAGATAAGACCACACTGTGGACTGACTCCACCACAGTGCTGACATGGCTGCAGTCGGAGTCATGCCGGTTCAAGGTTTTCGTTGGCACCAGGGTGGCCGAAATCCAAGAGCTCACCGACCTGAAGGTGTGGCGTTACGTGGATTCAGCTAGCAACCCGGCGGATGACATAACTAGAGGAAAGACTCTAAAGGACCTGGCAGAACCCAACAGATGGAGCCAGGGCCCCCCCTTCCTCCTCCACAACCAGGACAAGTGGCCGGTTAAACCCACATCAGTGAAGGAGGAAGATGAGTCCGAACTTCGCAAGTCTGTGTTCTGTGGGGTTTCGTCAGTGGTTAGCGGGCCTGCCGCACCAGAGGCGAGCCAGTATGAAACCTGGAAGGAACTCCTGGAGGCAACGGCAGAGACTCTGCACGGGGCGGCTGGCATGAGCGGTGAGCGAACCAGCCAAGCTTACCAGGACGCAGAGACTTTAATTATTAGGAAGGCCCAACAGGATAGCTTTCCAGATGAGCTGCGTCTCCTGAAAGCCGGGAAACCCATCCCCTCCAATAGCCGCCTACTCACCTTGTCTCCCGAGTTAGATAAGACTAATGATCTCATTAGAGTGGGAGGACGTCTACGTCGAGCAGAAGAGCTAGACCAAGCTATGGTATATCCGGTTGTCATGGATCCAGGCCACGCAACCACAAAGCTCCTGATACAGGACTATGACCAACGATTATGCCACCCAGGCCCAGAGAGGGTGTTCGCAGAGATTCGCCGCACCTATTGGATCCTTCGTGGACGTGAAGCTGTCCGTCGTTACCAGCATATCTGCACAGAGTGTCAACGATGGAAAGCTCGTCCTAACGTTCCTAAAATGGCCGATTTGCCAGCAGCACGCCTACGCCTCTTCCAACCTGCCTTCTATTCAACCGGAATGGACTGTTTCGGGCCATTTATGGTTAAAGTAGGACGACGTACAGAGAAGAGATGGGGGATCATATTCAAATGCCTTACGACCAGGGCTGTGCATTTGGACCTTCTCACAAGTATCGACGCGGACTCCTTCCTCATGGCCTTGAGAAGATTCATTGCTCGTCGAGGAACACCAGCAGAGTTGCTCTCAGATCAAGGCACCAACTTTCGGGGAGCAGAGAGAGAGCTGCGTGAAGCATTTGCCGAATTGTCTCCGGAATTGCAACAACAGCTAGCTAAGCAACAGATTGCCTTCCGCTTCAACCCCCCAGGTGCGCCCCACTTTGGAGGAGCATGGGAGAGAGAGATACGTTCTGTCAAGACTGCTTTGTACACTCAAGTGAGTGCCCAGTCTCTCCCGGAGGAGGTGCTTAGGACTGTCCTTATAGAAGTAGAGGGTATCCTAAATTCAAAGCCCTTGGGTTACGTGTCATCCAACGTCGCTGACCTTGACCCAGTGACCCCAAATCTCTTGCTAACGGGGCGGCTCGATGGCTCCCTGCCTCAGATTGTATATCTAGAGATTGAAAGTTTAAGTCGACGGCGCTGGCGACACTCCCAGATCCTGGCAGACCGTTTTTGGTCTGGGTTCATCAGGAACTATCTTCCCAGTCTGCAAACCCGCCAGAAGTGGCGCACACCCTCAGCTGACATAGTCATCGATGCAGTGGCCATGTTGGTTGATCCTCAACTCCCGAGAGCCCTCTGGCCAATTGGGCGTGTAGTCAAAGTACACCCTAGTGCTGACGGTCATATCCGTTCAGTAGATATTAAAATCAAGGACCGGGTGTACACCAGACCGGTTGCACGATTGGTGGTCCTCCCAGCTATACCTGACGGCGAAGACGGTAGTGCTACTACTGCAACCCATTCATCCTGACAGCCTTTCAGGTAGACAAATGTACTCCGTACCTTTGGGGGCGGCTGTTAGAAAGGCTGTCGAATCAGCCAATGACATTTCCCTCAAGGCGGAGCTCCCACTCGCCACCAAGGTAAAATAGTCACATCGTTGGGTAATGGCGAGGCGGAGCTGTCTGTTGCTTCGGGGACACTGTTGCGACGCTGTCCGTGCGTACCTGCATTACAAATCACGGACATAAAGTCCATAACCTGAATGCATGAAGTTAACGTTGCCCATGTGCCTAAGACCAATTAAAGAACCCAGAACTTCATCCTGTTCTCCGCTATTGTGTCCTGACCAACGCCCCAGAGGCGAACGCCAGCTATCCACCATCACCTAGAATTCATCCCAATAACCCATATACAGTCCTTTGCTGAACCCTCAGATACAATTTCACTGAATGAAAAACAACACATAATATCAGTGTCGTGAATCAAGAGGTGTTGTGCAGGAATGAAGCCAAGTGCAGGAGCCGATGTTCACGTTTGTGAGTTTTGTTACTCAAAAAAAAATAATACAACAATGAACAAAGAAAGCATCTAAACTGGTTGAAATAAAATTACTAGGGCCGTCAATTTATTTAAAAAAATTAACTAATTAATCGCACAATCCTGTGATTAATCGCGATTAATCGCATTTTCCCCAAGTTGTTTGAAACAATGAAATAAATCAATTAACACAATGAAGTATATTTTAAATACATTATTTTATGATAGTCTCTCCTGTGAACAATACAGAATAGTCATTCTTATCAAATATAGCAACTTTATAAACAAAGTTGAAGTGCAAGTTATATATTTAAACCCTGAAGGTTATCAAAAATACTGGATCATCTTGGCAATAGTCCAAATGAAGTAAAACATTTTCAAAAACAAAATGATAAAGTGTAAGGTGAAACCATCAATGTCAAAGATAGATTATTTTAGAACGTAAGCCTATAGGCCAAAATAATTGCACTATATGTAAAGTTGCCAGATTAATTTTAAAGAAGTCTATAACAGCCTTTGTAATATGAATGACAAACAGAATGAAGTGAAATTAAGTTTGGTTATGTCGGGTTGGTTAGGGTCTCCATGAGAGTGACGTTCTCTGCTTTCTCCAGGAGGTTATGTCTCAAAACAATTGTTTTAGAGGGTAGATTGTATGATGGGGATCCCAATGCAATTGGAATGATTTATTTCAGTCCCTCGTCTTCTACTGTGTTTATCGGGCGGCAGTTTCTATCTATTTATCTAAAACATCGGTTAACGATTACTTGTTTGGTCAAAAACCCGATTTGGCGCACATTACTGCAGTAAAGCGGATTGGCGGATTGCAACATCAATAATGATCGGGTGTTTCTGTCCTATATACTCTCTAGTAACGTAAATAATGACCATGTGTTTGCTTTTATATGATAAACTAAAGACGAGCTGCTTCTATGGTATTTGAATTCGGTTTAGCAAACCGAAACCGAAACTTAATAAAGTGGTGCGTTAATTGCGTTAAATTATTTTAACGCGTTAAACATTTGAAATTAACGCATTAGATTAACGCGTTAAATATCCCAGCCCTAAAAATTACGCAATAGTGCGACTGACAAAAATCATCGATCAACACAGTATATACTAACCAAACACTCACCGTTAACCGAGCGTGACGTGACTTGAAACAACCTTCATCAAATACAATGCCAAACAATGTGACATCCCGACCTACTGAATTAAATAGCCTCGTTGATAAGCCAACAAGAACCAGCTGTGCTAATAACAAAACAGAATCACTGGTAACCAAGAAGTGCTCCCCATAAAACCACCCTAGTGGGAACCTAGTGTTCACCACTTGTGACCTAGCTAGTTCACCACTCATGAAACATGTGTTGTATACATGTACAAGACCAGAAGAGGTCAGGACATGACCAGAGAAAACATAACTGGAACCGATCCCGGTCGGCTGGGATCATTACAGACATGTATATTCCCGTCAACCATCCCTCTCCCAAACCCGGATGGTGCTGGGCGAATATCACAGCCCTTATGGAATCCAGTGGATGAGAAGCAACCAGTCTTCGTACCCTGTTTGCACTGATGCAACTGCACTCTGTAGTGAGTTACTTGTCAAATGAAATCCAATACAGCTACAAGTGTCACAATGTAGTCGTGAGGGACAGAGCCAGGCACAGCAGGGTAGCTTTGAATGGTGTTTTAATGGTTCAGTTCAAACCCAAGTAACCCTAAAACACGTTACATACGTGTTCTCAGAAATTATCTAGATAACACACAAGGTACATCTCAGCGCAATATAGTCACAAGGACAAATTAGAATCACATGGGAACAACAGTTCCTCAAACATCAAACAATTCCACACAAAGACATGACCAAACACAGGGAACCTAAATACTCTACTAATGAGGAGATGGACACCAGGTGTAATGATGACAAGACTGAACATAATGTGCTGGGGGAAAAGATTCGGTAGGAGCTAGAAAACCGTCGAGGACGACCGCCGGAACCTGCCAGCTGGTGGAGATAGAATACCATCAGAGGGAGCTCTGACAACAAGTTACATGTCAACATTTGTGATAAGTAACCTTTTGATTATCCAAAATCAGTAACAAAAAGTATAAAAAAAGTAACAGCAGCTTTTGCCTATATTGTTCACCCAAAGCCTGTTAGGCTGTGTTGTCTTGGCTGTGTGCTGTGTGTCTGTAATACAAAACCCCCAAACTAGAGTTAATTAAACTGCTTTTGTCTACTGTGTCCATTACTTGTTGCCTGTTTCATGGATTACTGATTTCCAATGGAACAGTTTGTTATATTTATGTGTTTCTTTTGATAGTTGTATGTTTTTATTTGCTGCAATACAGGGCTTAGGACATAAAAACACTAGACTGATTTAGCTGTATAAAGGTAAAGTTCCTCATGAACTTGCTTTTAGACAGTTGTGGTCTGTAATTGTACCACTCCTGTGTGATTTAACAAAACACAGTGCCCCTACATACCATCTGACAGGGTGTAACGGGCGTTCTCTGGTTCCTTTGGTAATGTTTGAGACACGGAGTAACAATGGAAGGAAGTCCTTGCCGAGATCTAGGTCTCCCTCTGCCAGCGGAGAGGCCAGGGGAAAGACCCACAATGCCCAGAATCTCACCGCTACGACATTCAAATTAGATTGTTTCCTTTACCTCTGACCACCTTAGCGAATTTGCATTTATTGGATTGCCAAAGTAATATGATGATGATATAATCTTCAAGTAGGAATCTGGTGGCTCAAAATATTTTTTCCATCTAGCCAGTATTCTGAAATCACAGGGAGAAAATTACAAAGAGTGAAAACGTCACGTGTCTAAGGGTTGTTTTGAACTATGGCCGTTATTTCTAATTCTTAGTCTTATTAGAGCTTAGTGTTTAACACTAAGCATGCCTGACCTGGGTGTCTGATGCATGCATCGCTGTTAGAACATAACCAGAGTGTGCACAATCAAAATACTAAAGGTAGTTTTGCAACACATCATATTAACTGTTCATTACTTTTTTGTTGTCTAATATTTGTAGTTAACATTTGCCACCATTTGTGTCATTTGGGACGTTGGGCTTAAGCCTAGATGTCCAGACCCCACTGTGGTCTTGTGGTGGAATGAATAAAATGAGAAAAACTGCTATGTTGATCATTTCTGGGGTGGAAATGAAATCCGAGATTGCTTTGGACTGTCCCAGGACGAAAGCAAGGTCGGTTTGTGGGGTTTGGATCTTGCAAGGGTGACATTGTTTCTTCTCATTAATCAAACCTAAGGAAATTATGGGACAGGAAGTGATTACAGCAACACCCCCCCCCCCACCTCACCCCTCGAGGAGGAACTCTGTCCCAAAGAGATAAGAGAGCCCAATTGCTAATTTTACACAGAAAAGCAGGAAATGTGACAGTGAGTTTCTGCTTACATAAACAGGACAACCACCAGCCCGGCCTTGGAGGGAATCCTGTGTGGCTGAGAGAGAGAGTGTGTCAGAGAAATAGAAGAGTAGAGAAACAGTGAGGGAGGAAAGAAGAAAGAAACAGAGAAAGTGAGGGTGGAGAAGAGGATAGAAAAGAACAGACCGAAAGTGATTTATACAGAAGAAAAGTTTCCTCAGGAATAGGAAAAAACAGGAGAGAGACGTAAGGAAACCAAGGACTGCTATTGGATGCGTAACATTCTCTCATCTACTCTGCAGAGAAAGTTATGGCCGAAAACAACACCAATCTTTTCGTGGAAATACTTCAATCATTTGATGTTGGTGAGTTTTTAAAATTCTTTCTTTCTCAGCTGTCCTGTCCATCTGTGGTGAATACTCTGTTTAGCACCTTTCTATTTTTACTGGAATGTTATGGTTTAATGATGATGAGAACCACAGTTTATATCTTTAAGAATATATCATCAAGCGCATTTATCAGACCTGACAAGCTATATAAGGACAGACTGTATAGTCTTTAGACAAGGACAGGGGCTTCTTCTTAGTAAGTGTTTTTACTTCCAAATGTTATTTCCAGATGACCACTGACTGACCACTACAAGTCAGGGAAAAGTGTTTAGACTCGCTACGTAATCCTGGAGGATGGAAAAAGAATCAAAATACTGGAAAGCACATTCTTACTATGAATTAGTCACAATTTGGCAGTTTGTAGTCAGAATACAATTCATGATGTAAGATAAAAATGCTTAGTTTAGGTTTTCTAAAAAGACACTCTTGTCTTACTCTGCCTAACACAAACAAACTAATAGTCCCTTTATTTCCTCTCTCTTTCTCTCTCTCTCTCTCTCTCTCTCTCTCTCTCTCTCCCTCTCTCATTCCCAGTCCCTCTGATCGTAGCATTCTGTGTATCCATTGCGGTGGGCATCCTTTTGGGGGCGCTGGTCTACGTGTTCCTAACTTGGATGTCCCGTCGCAGGGCAGGCTCTATCAGCATAACTCAGCCGCCATCTCGAAGGACCCGCACATCCCCACGGTCCCGCCCGGGCTTCAACCGCAACAGCAGCTATGATCGGCGCAGCAACAACAGCCTGGTCAGCGCTGCATTCAGCTTTCACCGCCACGCCTGCACCACGGACCAGGCTGACCCTTTGGGTCGCAAGTCCAGTTTCAGGGCTTCTACATTCCACCCACTCATTCAGTGTAGCCAGATAGCCCGGGAGGCTGAGGAAGGGAGCCAGACCACGTTGCCTCGTACCCCTACCCTGACCCCTTCTGCTGGGTTGGCTCACCAAACTCCAGCACAGGTTGCCTCCACCCAACCCAGGCCTGAGTCGTTCTGGAGCAGCAGTAGTTTGAGGGGGTTTCATGCCACACAGACCCCGCCTCCTGCCTATGAGAGCATTATAAGGGCTTACCAGGAGACCTGTACCTGAGATGGACAGGATGATACTGACTGACTGTTACTGGATGTGTTTGAAACAAGATGAAAATCAAGAGCCCTGATGCTAATATATATATATATATATATATATATATATATATATGCCATTAAACAGGTTGCCAGATTTTATATGAATTGTTGTTTTGACAATTAGCTGGAATGTCAGAAATTTGTGGTCAAATAAAAAATGAAGGGGGGGAATATCAGAATAGGGCTGCCTGTCTATACCTAGCCTGTCTGGGTATGTGTGTGTGTGTGTGTGTGTGTGTGTGTGCGTGTGTGTGTGCGTGCGTGTGTGTGCGTGTGAGAAATATGTGTGTTATGTTAAGACAGTGTGGTATCGTGTTAAGTTACACGATTATCCAGCCCCAATCAGCCCGATTGGACACTGTCCATTTGTAAGCTTAGACATGCACAATGATAAACAACACTCTTTGCTATGACCCAATTTGGACTACTAAGGCAATCAACTAAATGTACTCTAACATATGATTGTCATGGATCTGATTTATTAAATGTTTACTGTTTTGGTTGGGAATTACTGGAGACTGATCTGTACATTTAACCTTTCTTTAACCAGGTAGGCTAATTGAGAATAAATTCTCATTTGCAACGTCGACCTGGCCAAGATAAGGCAAAACAATTTGTAGGACAGCATACAGTTACACAGTAAATACACAGAACGCAAGTGTGCAAATAGCAATGGGATAATAAGGCAGTACAGGTTCAAGTTATACGGGATGAGGTATATGAAGTATAGTTGAGCAGCATTGATAAGGCATGAAACATCTTTACCAGACATGCTTAGAATCACATATGCCAGCATGATGGTTTTTTCTTTTTAATAATCTGTGCCCTTATTTGGTAGCACTGTTGTCCAGTCACAGTTTACAGCTGAAAACACCTCTCCTTGACTCTCATTGTTTCCTGAGGAAGGAATTTATTCACTGGGCTGAAATGTGAGCGGACAAAGCCATTTAAGTGGGCACCAGAGTGAGCGCAGCCAAAGAATCTCCTTACCTCCAGTAAAACATGGTTACATGGATACATACATGACATCATCCCAAACAAGTCTATAGATATTAACAACATTTCTATTATAGCACCGCCATGTGGATGATATGACATTTTGATTTATCTAATAATCATAATAATTTAGCAGTTAGCAAAGTTACGTTTAGTGCCGATGGGTCATTCAGGGCCTGACATATTAAGTGTTTTTAATCAAATATTAAGAAGCAGAATAATCAATCATGGATTATGGATTTCTAATGCAAATATGTTTTGGGGAAAAGGAAACTTTTCATGACTTAAAATCAAAGTTGATGATTTGTATGACCTTATAAAGTTTTTATGTTCAGTCTCTTGTTATAGCAACACCATCATAAAGATTAATACTGTGGTTGTTGGCAAGTTGTAAAAGTTCTAGACAAAATGGGTTGTTTAAAAGTGCATACTACATTATGTGATGTTTGTGCCAATTTGCGCCCTTGTCATCAACTTCACTTACTTTCCAACTTGGAATTAAATAAACTGAGGTTTGATGAGTACTGTACCTAAATAATATGTAAATATAAAAGACCATATTTCATGTCCACCCCAAAATGATATACAAGAAGCATCTTTAAGATAAATAGTTGGAAAATTCTAAACTTGAAGAAACAAAAACATCTTTCAAACAGTACCCTCCTATTTGTGATCTCTTGAGACCAGGGATCACAATTCATATTTTGATAACAGCGGATGCGGAATTTCCATTTTACTGGCATATTATTAAAGTGTTAATTCAACACTAAAATTGCAAAGTCAGTCAAAAACAGGTAATTTCAGTATTTATTCTTTCTAGCAAAAGTGGGAAAATAACCTATAGAACATGGCCTACAATAATTATTCATGCAATTCAGAAAATCAGTGTCCAACTTGTAAACATTTACAAAAGCCCTCTTGAGAAAGCCGTTCCAAAAGACACGCAACTGGTGCAGTAATTGAAAAAAATATATATAGCAAAAAATATATATTAAACAGTAAAGAAAAAAGGCAAAAAAAACTGAACAGAAAGTATTCCTAGGTGCAATCCTATAAAATATATTGTTTTAGATTACCGGTACATTTTTCTGAGAAATCTTTGAAAGGAGCTGCATCCCTGCACCACATGTATGCTGTTCTTGCTTGAGACATTATACCATATGACTTACTGTAGGCAAAGGTACACTATAAATTAAAACAATAACATCACAATGAAAAACAAACTTTGGCCTGTGTTTCAAAGATTGGCTTTCTGTGTTATGTTTGTTGGACATGGAACATCTTAGAAATAGATTGACAAGTCCCCATTCTGGTCTATGATTTTTTCATTATACTCATAATACTCATTTATTTGATCCTACACAATAAGCAAAATCCATGTAGATTCTTGATTTTTCAAACATTACGGTAGTGAAGTCTGTGTTTTTCTGTATCGAGGTACTACGGTAAAAGACGTATGTCATGAGACCCGAGCTTTTATTTTAGAGTCATGCTGGCAACATTACGGATTTGGCAGCAGCCAATGACTTCCGGTTTTCAGTTTATGCTTTTAAAATAAAAAACATTTTAAAATGATATTATAAAAACATTATCTAAAGAAAAACTATGTTTAAATAACACCTTTATACGAGATAAATCTAGTTATAGAGCACATTTGGATTGAGTAAATTAGTTTTCCGTCATTTACTCTACAGTACTTCCTGCAATACAATCACTGCAGTTTTTGCTGCACGATGTAGTATCTATTTTATATCCTTTTACTTGCATTGTGGCAATGGTAGGGCGGAGTAAAACGGCAGCAACAATTGCAATTTCAGTGTCCCTTAGGTTTCCAGTATGAACTTTACACGCTCCTAGAGTACTTTTTCTGCAGTGTGTGAAATCGTTTCTGCTGTATGAGGCACTGTGTAAGGAAAATATTGTGTTGTAGGTGTAGCACACCATTCACTATGATTTTTTCTACACAGACCCCTAAACATTTCCTACAATGCATTCACGGCAGCACATAGGCAGAATAGTTTTTGAGCTATGAGGCAAATGTGTGTTCCATATATTCAGTCATTTGCATTGGCTGAATTTCGACCTTGAATTTTCTGTTAACTATAACAATATTAATTATTGTTAATGTTCAGAGGAACATTTTTTATTTATTTATTTATTTTTTATTAAAAAAATGTTTATGAATCAGTGTATGTTGTTTAGGACTAATACGTTGGCTTCTTTTATTATGAAAAATTCCACATTTTTGTGACCCGGATTTTTTTTTTTAATGTTGCTCACAAGACGAAGGTCGGTAGCGTATATGTGAATGTGTCTGACAGAGGTTAAGAGAGGCGGCGCTTCAAAATATACATATTACAACTTCAAAATAAGGTATATTTCACGAATGTCTTCAAAACGACATCCATCTCTTAGCTTTGTTAGCAGACTCAATTATATGTTTTTGTCTATACCAGACGAGCTAGCTCTGCGAGCTAACTATAGCTGTATTGTAAACACATACTTATAATTAATAACGTTATGCCTGACATTAGTAAATCCAGGTTTTTGTCATGTCACAGTCCATGGTTTGAACTGGACACCACGGGAAGCTTTAGTTAAATAATTACAGTCAAATTAAAGTCCTGCAGATATTTCCAAATCGGGTTATTATAGCTAACTAACAATTATTAAAATAGCGTGGATTAGATTTCAGATTTCAATCTATAATAGTTTAATTAGGGATATGCACCTAATGTTTGTACATTGCTTTTACCTATAACTCACAGTTGCATTTTCTAAAGCTACATCCTAGACTGTGAAAGTAATGCTAAAAGTTAGGACAACTTTTTGTTCTTTTTTTATAGACTGCGTGGCAGTATGAATATATTTTTAGAGGTTTGAGAAATACGTTTGATTATAGTTTTCAAAGGTTAAATAAACATTACAGAAACAATGCAATAACCTTTCTGCAAGATTTCAAAATAATGTTTGAAAAGGTTGCAGGAAACAAACAAAACGATTCAGAAAACTTACATTTAAAGTATATTTACAAAGTTCAGATTGCATTTTAATACATTTTGAAAACAAGTCTTGGCAACAAAGTTTATTTGTTAGAAAATTATTGAATGTATTTACACGTTAATATATTTTACTTCTGATTCCTGGCCTCCAAGCCCCAAAACTTTGTTATAGGTTGCATGCTCTTAATACTTGCTCATATCTTCATCATATCAGCCAATATGTTGCAACATAACCTAATGTCACATATTGCTTTATAATAACAAATTATGTTGGCCAATATACACTACAAATGGAAAATATTTTACTTGTTTTTCTGAAGTTAGGTATAAACATGGCAAATTTCTAGTTTTGCAGCCTTTTATAGTCTTGTTGCCTTAAATAATGAATGTTGCTTAAAATCTAGAAACAAATCATTGTTCCAAGAAGCTGTAAGGTTTCATGACAGATTTTGCAATTCCATAATCTTATACATTTAATTAAAAAAGGAGCACGTTAGAATGAATTGTGTGAAAATGTGAGGTGCTAACTCAACAAAATGTGGAAATAGGGGTTGTAGTTATTTTCCATAGTCTCCATGTCTCTTAACCATTTGTGGTCATAGTGCTGCAGCAATGCTTGCTGGCTCAATTGATTCACTCTGTTGGATGAATCTCAAGAGGATGTCTGTGTCTGCGTTTCGTATGATGCACTGCCGAAAGCTGAGCGCCACCTCCGGCCTGGGAGGGAAGATGGTGTTGCCCTGGAGGGAGATCAGTAAGTGCTGAAACTGAACTGTCCTGGAGATCCACTCTTAATAAGAAAACCTGCCGACATAGAATGAACCTATGATCCCTAATTAAAAAAATAACATATTTATAACATATTTATCTCATGATATGAATTCAGGGAAAATTGCAAAAGTGACTGGAGCTGTCATATTAGGGTAGGTGAATATTCTCTAATAATTTATGAATATCACTTAATGTATGTTTATTTACATTAAAACATTGATTTGGTTATGGAGACATTAATATAGATCTAATTTGCCAATTACTGCATGCTATATCTTGTCAGTGCTTTCATTTCCTTTCTTAGAGGCTGTGTGTTTGTCACATACGAGGTGGTTTCCTTGAATAAAGCTGTGAGCGTCAACACACAAGCCATTCAGCAGGAGAAGCTTAAATCCTATATCTACCTGTCTGCTCAGCCTTTTAATGAGCAGCAGAACCTTGCCTCAGGTACAGTCATTAACCTTACCTGGGAGGGATTTATGATGGTGTCTAATAACAGTTTTCAGTACTTATGTGACATGTTCATGAAGACTGAGTGAGTGAATGAGTGTGTGTAATGCACTTTAAGTCGCAGTGTGCGCAGGATCATGTTGTGTAGTTGCTCAACAAGGCGGTTTGGTCCTTTAATACTTTTTCAAAGGACTCTGTGAATGCAAAAGTGGGGGCATCTGGGAGTTAACATTTACCCAGTCATTATTCGGGACATATTCAATGCCTAATGGACAACAAAATGTGCATTACGTTTTCATCCATGAGGAAGAGGTGTTGATGGGTTTATTACAAATCCATGTGTTCAGCATATTCCCTCATCCCTCTACCAGCCCTACTGGGCAGTTGAAACTTGTCTGGTCCTTGCTCTCACATCCACAGGTCAAGGTTGTTGTGAATAAATACAAATTTTCATGCCAAAACCAATAGGAATGTTTTTAATAGCTATAATATAGTGTTTCAACCCAGTAGGAGATAGCTAAGTACATAGGTTACAATTAGAAATACAAACAGGATATTAAATTACTGTTAAATTTTCTGTTTCAGGACTCACGTATAAGGCCAGAAGAGAACTTCACAAAGCAGCAAGGAGATTTTTGGAAGTCACATCAAGGATTCTTCTGAAGCCTCTGGATGGTAAGAAATATTCAAATAAACATGTTTTCTTATCCCTGCAATAAATTCACAGGTGATTGCTCATTTGAAATTATGACATACAATTTAGATATACAAACATTGAAGCATGTTTCGGTAAAAGCACATTTTGCCAAGCTGTTCTATGATGTTTTGCTAGTTCTCTGCGGTACTATTTAGCCTATGGGGCAGTATTTGGGCTTAAGCCCAATGAAAGAGAACAGCCCAGAGACACGTCTGAATTGTTGTGTGTTCATGTAATTCGCACATAAATATTTCTGCATATGTGCTCCATCTACAGCATGTAAGGTTGTTACTCCACTCAGCAGCCTGTTGAAGCCAGAAAAGCTGAACATGTTAGGATTTCTGGCCAGAAACCTTGACATTTTTTTTTTGAGTTGTAAACACTGTATGTCATCGTAAAAACAACTTCATTATTTTATTTGGATTTACAGCTTTTAAAAAAAATAATTTGTCTACCGTGGCTATTATTACCTAATCCAAAAAACAAATTCATTATTTGAAGTCTTGGATGTCTGGGCAGGTAATTAGCCTCAGCTTGGGCGATACAAATAAAGACTCGCTCCTTTTTTTCTGAGGGAACATGTAAGCTGTATTTGTATAAATAAATTAAAATAATTACTCTTTGTGTGATAAACTAATATGCTCTTGTTAGCGGGAGCGGCGTTGAATCACGATGCCTGATCTATGTCGTGATATCTGTCAGCATCTTCTATTGGCCAAATCCAACCACTGATATGTTGCCGACATATCACCATTTACAAGATGTCTTATTAACATTATAAACGTGTTTCCAACATAATGATAACATACCTTCTAATCACAATAATGTTTTCTGGGACTGTAATATATTGCCAAAATACCACTGTAATTTGTTCAAGCATTCCGCATTCCGAAACAAACAAATGTTTGTTTCTATAAAGAACATGACGCACAAGCAAGCTTTACTTGTTGTACTACATTTAAATGATATATTTTAGTTTTACTGAAAAGCAGATGTCAGCATCTATAATAGAAGCATTAGTATTCATGCCTCAACCACCGGTTAAAGGTCATCAATGGCATTACAGCTACAGATGGGTGGGTGTCTGTTGGTTTGTTATTGAGACTACGTGTTAACCTCAGGAAACACCTGTCCTGCACTTCCTGGGTTTGAATGGAAGTCCATGCGTGTTTGTGTGTGTATTCATACAAACTGTACATATTTGTGCCTGTTATCCCGCTTGAGTCAGCATTCGTCACAGACGGACTAAAACGTCTCTCCTTAATGCCTTCTAATATTTTATACTGCGGCACATCAAATGATGGACACAGATTCTGGAATTAATCGTACATGTAAAACCATTCAAACGTTAACCTTTTCTGACCTTAATGTTCAGCACTTTATAGCCTTGTGTGCTCGGCCTATGATAACATCAGGTCCGCTGTCTTTATGCTGTAGTACAACAGTAGAATACGTAGATAGTCGATTGTCTTTGTATCTAAATTATATTGGACCCACATGTTGCGTCACATAGGTTTGGTCTGAAATATATTACTAATTGAGTATGGCATACAGAGTAACAACATGTTCATGAAATTCATGTGTGGATCTGTTGATATACCAGAACACCTGAGTCATCTGGATGCGGACCCCCACGAGGTGGCCATGTGGATCCTGTTAAAGAAGGCTTGTTCAGCCGACCGGACCGCACGATTGTCGGCGGTTCAGGAACTGGCACAGAACCACCATTGGCAAGGTGAGCCATGACTTTTGACCATCACAGCTTAGCCACTAAACCGTGTGAATCATATAACTGCGAGACTGTGTTTGGCCTGTGCTCTGTTCGTCACAGACTACCAGTACCAGACGGCAGCCCAGGTTGTAGACCAGCGAACGGCGGTGGGTCTGGCACGCACTGATCACGTCGACCTGCGCTTCTTCCTGTCTCCGCCCGTCCTTCCGGGGATTGAAGATGTGGGTATCTCCTGTTGAATGTGTTGCCTGTGCGTGCATGTCATTTTAAATGTGTTTTCCCTGTGTTTAGGGGTTTTCAATAGAGGACGGTCTGAGGAAGCTGTTGGCATCTCTTCCTCAGTCAGAAGTGGACAAGTGTGTCCAGTACTTCACCTCACTGGCTCTGAGAGAGACCACCCAGGCCATGGCAGCGCAAAGGGTGAGAGATGCACACATCCACAACACACAGAGACATGCGAGTTCACCATGGCCACGTTCAGAAACAGGCGTACATTTAAAGTAGCAGCATTACAGGCAGTGCCCTGGCTGTGTTGTTGTGTGTTTTTAGGGGGGTCTGTGGTGTTTCGGGGGGAACGGACTGCCCTACGCTCAGAGCCTCACTTCGGTTCCCTCTGAGAAGGTGGAATCCTTCTGCCTTCAAGCACTAGTTCAGCACTCCAAGGTAATGCGACAGACACACACACACACACACACACACACTTTCACTCCTAACACTCGGTCGGTAACTCTCTATGGACGTTCACAGACTATTACGAATACAGTCACATACTTAAAGCACACACAACCGTACATTCGCCCACAAGCTATACACTTATTTAGTCCACCCCACAGTAACATGTACATTGAAAACACTGGTCACATTCAGTAGAGTTTTTGCTAAAAAAGCACTGCCCTGGATTCAAACCCACACTGCAGTAGTATGTTCGCAGGTCCGTAGAAGGCCAAACATAAATTACTCTTCTATTATTTTGTAACTGAAAAGCTTTTTTTTATGCATTTTAGAGTGATTTATTGATTTTATTGACAAGCAGTCACAGTCTAGGGGGAAGAAGTGCAAGTGACAGGGCAGTCAAGCCTCTGCCACCAGGGGGCGTCT
Source organism: Dallia pectoralis (assembly GCA_029465975.1). Classification (NCBI taxonomy): domain Eukaryota; kingdom Metazoa; phylum Chordata; class Actinopteri; order Esociformes; family Umbridae; genus Dallia; species Dallia pectoralis. The sequence goes on along the minus strand of CM055734.1, from coordinate 20,194,770 downwards.
GTGGTTAAGAGTGGTGAGCTTAGATAGCAACACAGACCTCAGCACAATTGGAAACTTTTTTTTCCATGAGCGGGAGTTTCCCACTAAATGGGCCTTGACGTTCCATATTGGTGGTTATTTTGAGCGTACACATTGAATTCTCACAGCTCTGTCGTCCAGGTTCAGAGTCACTGTGACCACATCGTGTCCAATGGGGGTCTGCGGCTTCTCCAGAGGGTCTACCAGCTTCGCTGCGACTCACCGAAGATCCAGAGAAACATTGTCCGCATCATCGGCAACCTGGCCCTGAATGACAGCACGCATCAGGCCATAGTACAGTCAGGTGGGGACTAGCTTTCCTATGATATATGCTTGGATCCTGTGAAGCAGCGTGCCTCCTCTGGGCGTGCGTGTTAGAAACAGCATTCATGCACTTAAATACATTTTTCTATATAAAATAATCGTAATATCATTGTTTAAAGATTAAATCCACCTAGTCGTCAATTGAACGATGGCCAATGCGATTACAGCTTTTAGCCCAGGCCCTCCTAATTGGTGCTATCATACAGAGTGCCGTGTTGGTGCCTTGCAGGTTGGTTGCCGGTGCTAGCAGAGATCTTACGGTCTCCCCACGTCATGCAGGCCTCCCATGCTGCCCGGGCCCTGGCCAACCTAGACAGAGAGACGGTCCTGGAGAGGTACCAGGATGGAGTCTACGTGTTGCATCCCCAGTGCCGAACCAGGTGCATATCTCTTGTCGTGGCTGGCACAACATCTGCGGTCTCCAGGACACCGTTGTTGTGGTATTAACACCGACCACTGGCTTTTTGTGCCGTTTGTTTCATCTCCAGCCAGCCAATCAAAGCGGATGTTCTGTTTATACACGGGCTACTGGGGGCGGCGTTTAAAACGTGGCGGCAGAAGGACTGTGACCACACAGAGGATGAAATGGCAGCCCAGGTCACAGAGGACTACACACAGTGCTGGCCACAGGTAGCCTGGGTGGTTGAGGGTAGTCTGTTGTGTCGTGGGTGATTGTTACTTAAGAACATTTGATGAATTTCTTGGCTGAAGTCGCCTAACTGATGTGATACATTGTACCTTCGTTATGAAAATTTAAAAAAATAAATGTAGACATTTTCTGTTAGACATTGTCATGGAACAATAAGGTAATTGTTTTCTCGAATTATTCTAATTTTGTACATGAGCAGTTTATACGCAACAACATGCATGTGTGATAGGTAGCTAACCCTGCTTGCGAACATCTTGTCTTTCTCTGATTTACTGTCTCCATTTCCCTCCCTCTTACCGGACAGTCATGGTTGGCTTCAGACTGCCCCAACCTGAGAATTCTATCTGTGGAGTATGACACACACTTGAGTGATTGGAGAGCCAGGTGTCCTGCCGAAAACCAGAGGTGTGTGTGTTGCTTTTCTTCTGTGTTACCATTTTATGTTTTAAAGAATGTCTCACTAGAAGCAGCAAAAAAAGTATTCTGTTGACAGGCTAGATGCTCTAATGTTTTACATTACAAGGAAACAAGACTGAATAAAACCCCCAGAAAACTGCCTCTCTTACTACTTGCGTGGTGAGGTAGCACCTCAGGCAAGGCATAAGAACGAAACGCATATGTTATGGTCTATAGTCAGATTTTATTTTAGTACCAAATTGCCAGAACGAGGGAAAGGTTCGTCATCCCTTTGCTGTTGCCATTTTATTACAACTGATTTCAGACATTCCTGATTTCTGACTGTTTTTGGTCACACCTACGCTCATACTGCCATTTGTGTCCTTAGGATGTCTTTGGCTCACAGAAGTCGAGAACTTCTGAAGAAGCTGAAGTCTGCGGGAGTAGGAGACAGGCCTGTGGTTTGGGTGGCACACAGCATGGGAGGTCTGATACCGTTTCTACTTTTCAGCAAAAAAATGGACCACAACAATATTTTTTATGAATTTCTAATCTTGGAAACGACTGTTCAAATTCCCGCCAACCTGCCGTTTTCCCATCAGGCTTGCTGGTGAAAAAGATGCTGCTTGATGCGTCAAAAGACCCAGAGATGAAAGACCTGATGCACAACACAAAAGGCATCATGTTTTACAGCGTGCCGCACCACGGATCCTTCATGGCAGAGTATTCGGTCAATGTCCGATACCTCCTCTTCCCTTCCGTAGAGGTGCGAGAGCTCTGTAGAGGTATTTACCCAGGTTCTTAGTAGTGTTGCCGTGTTTGCCGAAGCTTCCTGTTGCACTGGCTTCATCTGCATCACAGAGAATTGGTAAACTGTTGTTTAGGAAGTAATTTGTGTAATTCCTTTTTATATGCATTTCGTCTTTCTCAGACTCCCCAGCATTGCGGAACCTGAATGAGAACTTCCTAAACATGGTGAAGGAGAGGGAGTTTAAGGTACTGAGCTTTGTAGAGACAATACCCACCACGATCGGTCCCATGATTAAGATACAAGTGGTGCCAACACAATCGGCAGGTAGGCCCCTTGCATTTCTTACTTTTGAACCATGCACATCTGCCTTTTCTAACAAAGCAGTCCAAATTTGCTCTATATTATTTTCATATATTTTATTTTTAATTAAGATATCTAATGTGATTAGTTAAAGGCACTTAGTATTGGGCTGCCTGCGTGAACTCAGCCCGTATTTGACGCTGCTGCTGTTGTTTCAGATCTAGGCATTGGGGAAATGATCCAAGTGGATGTGGATCACCTCAACATCTGCAAGCCTGAGAAGAAAGACTCATTTCTCTACAAGCGTAGTCTAGAGTTCATCCAGGATGCATTGCAGGGCTACACCGGACAGGACCTATGAGGCTTCAATTGGAGGAGTAACGGGTACTTGTTGTCTGTAATTTATTGGAACCATAGAGTGGATTATAATGTATTTCGACAACATTTCTTGAAGGAACGTTGTGAACATTCATTCATTGTTTTTACTATAGAGACATCTGTGGTGCTTCACTTGTTCTCCAACTAGATCCCACTGATCATTTATCAGATTTATTTAATACTCAGTATTCAACAATGTTTGCAACATTTGAAGCATACAAAAGGAATATTTCCGGGATTAATTGTATTCCCTTTTGTCCTTGAAGACTTTTTAGAATTGTCTGTACTGCACTTCCTGAACCTTACCCAAGAGGCACAGTAGTGCCCTGCGATTCATTTGTTAATTGCACAGAATTAATTCATGGCTTCACTGAACTTGTTTTATAATGTTTAACTTCATGTCTGAGCTGTATTCTTACAAAACATGGCCAAAAGTATGTGGACACTCCTTTAAATTAGTGGATTCAGCTATTTCTCACACATCCATTGCCGACAGACAAATACAATCGAGCACATGGCCGTGCAATCTCTATGTACCAACATTGCCAGTAGTATAATCCGTACTGAAGAGCTCAATGAATTTCAATGTGATACCATGATCGGATGACACCTTTCCAACATGTCTGTTTGGGAAATGGCTCCCATGCTAAAGCTGCCCCAGTGAACTGCAATGAGGTGGTAGGTCACACAAGCTCACACAATGTAGAACGTATTGGTCCTCTTTTGCAACAGTCACTATTTAGTTCCAAGCTGGAGTGGTTTCAATGCCCAAGCAGCTGCAAACAAGCACACGATCTTACATTTGGATTGACATGTGATTTTGTAATGGAATGTTGAACAAGCAGCTTTCCACATGCCTTTGGCCTTGTAATAAGACATGTTTCCTTTTATGTGCCCTTACTCTACTATTTCCACACGCCTTACCTCAGCTACATTACGAATGTGGGACTGGTTGATATATTTATCCTGTAAATGGAACATAACCATGTGATTCTCACGTACTCCAAGAAGTTGCCAATTATTTATATTTCAAATAAACTGTGCAAAAGAAAAGGCAATGTTCTCTGTTGTACTTGTCAGGAAAAATACAGTAAGCAATTGATAATACAGCAGCAATGATGTCGAAGTCCATCTGTACCTCATAGGACACCATACATCCCACAATGCCTTTCGTTATAAAACATTTGCTATTGTTGACAACTCAGTAGCTAGCGCAACTCCGAGGTAACAACAAGCTCTGTAAGTACAGATGGAGATTTAAGATGTGTGCTATAAGCAGCTAGATTTAGATGACTAGAACAGATGTTCTGTAAACTAACATTTCGCCAGATTGCAATCATGGGAATTCGGTCGGAAGTTTGTGAATTCAGTGAAGCTAATTAGTTTGTGTAGCTAGCAAACCTTTGTACAGTGAACGATGCTAGTAGCAACATGCTATCACCTATCTATTCCCCGAGTCAAATAGTATTGTCAATACTACCAACACTGCTACGTAACCCACTTAAACAGCTAAGTTGGGTGACTTAAGATATACACACAACTTGAGTCAGAAGTCGTCCCACTGATAATGTCACACTGTGGTCTCTTTTATAATGGTGGACATGTTGCATATTTTCTCTGCAGGTTCCGAGAGAGTGGCGTAGAGTCGACAAACATGGTTAACGTACTGAAAGGTGTTCTTGTCGAATGGTATGCATTCGGACAATTATTTTATGTTAAAATAGATCCTGTTTATCACATGAACTACAATTAATTCAGCGTTTTGCTTTCTGTTTGGGATATGAGGATTGGGTAATTACACGTCTTACATTTTCTTTCCCACGGTGTAAAACAGTGACCCTGCCATGAAGCAGTTCCTCTTGTACCTGGATGAGACGTCTGCCCTCGGGAAGAAGTTCATAATCCAGGACCTGGATGACACGCACGTCTTTATCCTGGCTGAAGTAGTCCAGATACTACAGGAAAGAGTTGGAGAGTTAATGGATCAGAACTCCTTTCCCATCACTCAGAAATGAAGAATAAAGACTTTATTAAAGTATATGCTTAAGCAATGTGACGGGGTGTTCTTTGACAAACAGTGACCAGGCTCCGTTTAGGGATTTCTGTTTAATGGAAACATTCTACATTATACGTATGGCTTGCTTTTATTCTGCAGCGTGTAGTATTGAAAGTTTGTGTCAGCAGCCAGAGTTATTTGCCTGCAGCTCGTTATTTTAATTTTATTAATTTATTTGAAATGAGAAATTGACTTTTTTCCCATAAAATTTTCCAATAAGATTTTATTATTAATTTTATTTTTTAAAGCCATATTTACTAGAGTTGACATTAAATGCTTTGATAAACACCCAGCCTGAAACCCCACGCAGCACTGATCAACAAGTTGATACATAGTGGCTAGGAAATACTCCCTGATGGGTCAAATTTAGGGAGGAACCTAGATAGGAAACAGGCTCTGGGGGCGTACAATCACACATACAATAAGAACACCTGAACACCAAAACGCAAATATGTTTTTTCCCCAGATTATTTATTTATTTCACAGGTTTCTTTGGTTTTTGTAAATTGTTATTTAATGTATATTCATATCTTTTTCGGTGCAAAATGAGATGTAATAAACTTTTATGCCTGATTCAATTTCGTTATATTTTATTTGTTAATGCATGCTGTGCTGTTGTTTGTGTTATGTTGGCAAGCTAATTGAGTTAGCTACAGTATATTATAATTTTTTGTCATTTTATAGGTGCATCCTAAGATTTGGGGTACTCGGACAATGGTCGACTATGTCACCAATGCAGGCACGTGCAGAGGGGTGGCGTTTGGGTGCTTAAGCAATGCAACATTTTCTATTTTTTTGTAATAACATGCACTTTTGTGAATGCCTGCCCATGCCCAATCTAAATATTAGTAACATCACCAGCATTGCTGATGAGACGCTCCAAGAGTCAGACATTCTAGGTGAACTGGCCTGCAATGTTGAGGACAAACCATCAAAGAAGTCCCTATGGAAGCAGCTGCAGAGCCTCTGCAAGAGGAAGAAGAGCTCCACTGTGAAGGCCGAAGTGTAGCGGACCAGAAGGAAGATATGACTACCAAATGCTGCTTCTCCTGCCTTCACTTCTGGAAATAACTTCATCATGGGGAGAAAAATCGGAGAGAGGGAGTGAGGAGAGGTGAGTTTCCTTGTGTTTTGTTTCATTTAGACTGAGGAGAGGAGATGAGGAAAAGAGAAGAGGAGCTTAGGAGAGAGGGAGATGGCTGAGAGGTGAGTCCGCATTTGATGATGAAGACAGATTATGGAGATTTTACGCTGATAAATTATTGGACATAGGGAATTAGGATCTTTAACTTTTCAGCTGGGTCTCCAACTTTTCCTCTTCTCCTTGTGTTTTGTTTCATTTAGACTTAGAAGAGAAGAGAGGAGATGAGGAAAAGAGAAGAGGAGCTAAGGAGAGAGGGAGATGGCTGAGAGAGGTGAGTCCACATTTGATGATGGAGACATTATGGGGATTTTACGCTGCTATATTATTGTGAAGGAGACATAAGGAACTAGGGTGTCTAACTTTTCCTTGTGTTTTGTTTAATTTAGACTAAGGAGGACATGTGCCCATTGACCACACTGTGGGACCTACCAGCCCTAAGGACGTGTAGTTGACCCCTCCTAAGGCCCTCCTGGTTGTGTTGTAGGCCAAGCAGCAGATGTCTTTGGCTTCCAATCCGCCAAACCCTCACCGCTCCTGATGTCCCCTGTCAGACTAGTCATGCACTTGACCAGGACTCTTAAAAGAATCTCTGCATTAAAAACCCACGTAATAATTATTCAAGACCTAAAGGTTTAGCCACCCCTCAGAGCCTGGTTCCTCCTAGGTTTCTTCCTAAATTTGACCCATCAGGGAGTTTTTCCTAGCCACTGTGTATCAACTTGTTGATGCGTGCTCTGTTGGGGTTCAGGCTGGGTGTTTGTAAAAGCACTTTGTGACAACTGTTATTGTAAAAAGTGCTTTATGAAATACATTTGATAGATTGGTGGCTTATGCAGGGATAATTTTAAACAAATAAAAATCTTAAAAGATATATATTGTTGTCCAGCTGACTAATGATGCTTATACACACACCTTAGTTTGAATAGTACTAGGTAGGCAGGCAAACTAATTTAATAAGGATTTATAAGCTATAGGGAAATGTTGTTGGTTATAGTTTTTCATACTTTATAAACCATTTATGAACCAGTTCAAAATGATTCATTATGGCCATTTTAAACCAGCTGTAACATACATATTATGGGTAGATTAGGTCATTAGAAAAGCATTACTTCGAGATATAAAGAAAATATTCTCATATATACACTGTAATGGATATTTAGTAATGGTTATGGGATGAATTCATACATATCTAGCACTCCCTTACTAATCCATTTGTTTATGATTATTAGAATTACTTATTAGGCATTTACTAAGCTTAACTGTTAGGTTAGTGTTTCGGTTAAGACCTTTTAAAGGATTTGTTACCACACAAAGGCTGTTCATGCCCTAAGTAGCCATTGCAGCCCAGTCTAAAGACCACCATGGCCTTCCATAGAAAATCAATGGGGAAAGCTCAGAGTTATAAAGAGAACCACCTTTTTCGACTGGTGTATGTGATCACATGGAAGCCTGCTGGACTGTCATCTTATTGAGTTTTAAAGGATGACTAGTGTGTTATGTAATCTGTTGTGCGGTGTATTACAAAGACCCTTCTGAGACTGTATACCTGCGCTAGCATATGGAATATTGAAAAAAGTAACCACACCAAGACTATTACTGCATAACGCTAACTCGCACGTAAAGGAAGGATATACTGGACTTTTAAGATAAAATACAGACTAAATGACAATACACTTTCATTCTGAGACAACGGTCTCAAGTTCCACCAGCCGTCCTCTCACTCTTTGACATTAATAAATTCTAATGATGTCAATGAATGAATCGGCCTGTTAACCAGTGCAGAAACACCAGGGTGATGGAGTGGGGAGATGGCTGGGTGTAAAGAGCTGACTACTACAGAAATCTGTCAGTACCACCAGTTGATGATGTTTAATATGCTCTAATCCAACACCGCTGCACTGCAACGGACTGACAATGTTACAGTAATTGAGCGCCGAATACGATAACGTAATATTACTAATAATACTACTGAACCAAGGACACCCTTTTTCTATACGGGTCAGTAGCCTGTGTAATTATGTTGAAGACAACTCTTGTATTGACTAATTATATGTTTGAGGGATTCTTTGAAACAGTTTGAGAACACCGTATTTGCAGAAACCCCACCCTTTTGCATGGCCACACTCTCCCCACTAAACTTAATTTGTTACACACACACACACACACACACACACACACACACACACACACACACACACACACACACACACACACACACACACACACACACACACACACACACACACACACACACACACACACACACACACACACACACACACACACACACACACACACACACACACACACACACACACACACACACACACACACACACACACACACACACACACACACACACACACACACACACACACACACACACACACACACACACACACACACACACACACACACACACACACACACACACACACACACACACACACACACACACACACACACACACACACACACACACACACACACACACACACACACACACACACACACACACACACACACACACACACACACACACACACACACACACACACACACACACACACACACACACACACACACACACACACACACACACACACACACACACACACACACACACACACACACACACACACACACACACACACACACACACACACACACACACACACACACACACACACACACACACACACACACACACACACACACACACACACACACACACACACACACACACACACACACACACACACACACACACACACACACACACACACACACACACACACACACACACACACACACACACACACACACACACACACAGAAGAAGAGAGGATTTCAGTAGAGAGATAGACATGACAAGATGTGGTTGTTGATATGTGTGTACGTAACTCCATAAATACTGCTGATTACTTTTACCCTGCCACTCTGACTGGACAGCAGATGCCTAATGCTGGCTAATAGGTGTTTACACACACATACTTGTATTTTGATCCTTGTGGGGACCAGAATACAAATTAGATGCCTGACCCCAAACCAAAACATCATCCCTATGCCTAACCCCAAACCATCATCCCTATGCCTAACCCCAAACCATCATCCCTATGCCTAACCCCAAACCAAACCATCATCCCTATGCCTGACCCCAAACCAAACCATCATCCCTATGCCTAACCCCAAACCTAACCATCATCCCTATGCCTAACCCCAAACCTAACCATCATCCCTATGCCTAACCCCAAACCTAACCATCATCCCTATGCCTAACCCCAAACCAAACCATCATCCCAATGCCTGACCCCAAACCAAACCATCATCCCAATGCCTGACCCCAAACCTAACCATCATCCCTATGCCTGACCCCAAACCTAACCATCATCCCTATGCCTAACCCCAAACCTAACCATTATCCCTATGCCTAACCCCAAACCAAACCATCATGCCAATGCCTGACCCCAAACCAAACCATCATCCCAATACCTAACCATCATCCCAATACCTAACCATCACCCCTATGCCTAACCCCAAACCAAGACATCATCCCTATGCCTGACCCCAAACCCAACCTTCATCCTGATACATTGAAGTCACCAAGAATTACTCCCCACACACACACATATTACACATCTAGCCACAGTCTTGTCATGGGTTAGCAAACTAAATAAATGCATTAACCTCCAGTCCAGCTATTACTTTTGTGCCACCAATTAAAGATGTTTCTTTCAGGCAGGACTTCTTGATAAATAAAAAGGTGATAGTGCCACCACAGACAAGAAAGCGAGTAGACATGGCTGAGACAATATTGACACTAGTCTTAACATTGCAATAGCAGCTAGTTACCTTACTTAAAGTCATTAGCTGCAGTCATGAGCTGCAACAAGGCTCCATATACTGAATCTCCCCATCTAACTCTCACCAGGACTACAGTAGCTGAGTATATTCACCTTGAATTCATGTGTTCCAGAACAATGGGTATATGTAGCGTGAAGCTATAAAATCACTTAAAATAGGTTTATATCTGAAGATACAGACGTCAGCAGTAAAGGAATATCACATGTTTACACATGATATGCTGTCAGTGTGCTGTGTAAACAAGAGCTAATCGTTGGGTGCTGAAATTTGTAGTTTATGAAATACAAAAGGTTATGTGATGTCAGAGCTGCAGTCTGCAAATGCTAATCGTGTTGAGTATACTTGGCTTCTACCACTGCTGCCTGCCTGCCAATTCCAGAGATCTTCTAAGATCTGTCTCCTTCAAAAGCCTACAAATCCAACCTTTTTAATCCTGCTCCGTTACAAAATGGTTCAGCCTGTCCAAACCCCTTCGATCATGTCCTGTGTTTGTCCGAATCCTCTTATCAAGACACGGTCAGCTAAGAACAAAATAGCATTTAGGTAGGCAAACAGCTCTCCTACACTACAGCCATCAGCATCTGTACATCAGCCATTGGGGGAACAAATCCCTTGAAATCAATTATTGACCCAGCTCAAGAATTTGATTGTAGATGGATATAGTGTGTTCATTCAATCTTGCGACTTAAAATATTTAAAGATAAGACATGTGTGGACATGATTTAAATCAAACACGTGTTGGTGGACTTCTGTTGAAGCAGGAAGCAAAAATCAGCATTGCCATCCAGTGGAGGAACAAAGACAAGTCTATTTTGTCAGAGCAGAATTCCAGATCTTCACAGTGAGGCAATATCAATAAGAAGAGCCACTAAAAATCATCGATTTCCAAGGAAAACAAGCAGAGCAGTGATAATACGTTATATGCTGTTTTCATTTACATTTTCAAATTGTTAGAAAGTGCATTTTAATTTTTTTGGAGTCTTAAATAATGCTTGCACAAATGGAAAATGGGGCTAAATTGTTTATATTGCATTGGTTCCCGCATTTGCATTACCTTATAAGATGAGAGAGATGAGATGTTGAAATGGAAATGCAATTTGGTTTATTTCATTTGAATATTGTCCCATGTAAAATTTTATAAATATTGAAATGAGATTAGATGTTGCACAAACCTAAACACAATTATGTCATCAAAACATTTCGTTTTTAAACTTGGAATTTCACGGCTAACTAAGCCATCATTGTGATTCTACTAGCACATTTAAAATTAGTGCGTCTAACCCTGAATTATTGTGTGAATTAAAGCTCCGGTAAGGTGTGCTTATTCAGGACGCATCGCGGGGTATTCTGACAGCAGGACCACAGTTGACGCCGCGGGGTATTCTGCCAGCAGCACCAAAGTTGGTGAGCCAATATGGTAATGACATATCCTTCAAAATAAAAGCCCCCCTGGTTGAAAGAACATTCATTAAGAACTGTATTTATACATAACATTACAGATTAATTAAGAAATGCTACATAAAAAATGCATTTACAGCAATAGATACATCATTAACTAATAGCTTAAAAATGAAGTAAAGAAATATTTAGTGCTTTGGCTATAGCAGAATTGGGTTTCAGATTGCAACTCCTATATGAACGTAAACAACTTTCTCTACTTCTTATTAAATGTGTATTACATTTTACATCCTTTTAAGTTTCTTAGCCATGTGCCTTTTTACTGGGAAGATGAATGCCATGAACAACACAAACATTTTGCGACTTTAATGCCAATGTAAGTGTTATTGTGGATACATTAAAGTACATTACCGTGGATACCGCTGTCATTTAATTTCCATTGCTGATTATGACGTCTGCGAATTTAGAAGCTATATAAACCGCCCCTGATTGAAGTACAACATCATTACTCTTTTGAACTTGACATGAACGCTACGCAGATTAGCCCTGCTCTTCGAATGGATCAAGCTTGTAATTATTTGCTGAAGCCTGAGGATTTGCTTAGATTCCCTGCTTTTAACAGGGTGCCTCTGGATAATGCCTCGACGACGGCCACCTCCCAGCCCTTGGTCTTCCCTTCCTTGGGTCAACACATTCAAGCCTCTGCTGAAGAGAAGGAGGATAAACTCCTACAACTCCAACCAAAGTTCCACGGAACACTTGGCGGCTTGTTAGACCTCTTGGTCCAAAGCAGGAGACAATTCAGCCCTCCAAACCAAAGGAAAGCCCACCATGAATCAATCAACTTACTGCAGAAGGATTTGGGCCTTCTGACAGGAGTGTCTGTCACAGAAGGCTCCTCCCACTGGGACCAGAAGCCAATCCGAGAATGACACCCCTGCTAGGACCACTGCTGGCCAGAAAAGTCACAGCTAGAACACAGCTTTCGAGAAATTCTCACCAGGGTGTGTAGAATCCATACATACACCGTCAAATATTGGGTGGGAATGAGCTAAAGGTTTGAATGCCAGTCTCGAAATGACTTGGAGAGGATCTGCAAAGTAGAGTGGGACAAAATCCCCCCGGTATGTGTGCAAACCTGGTGGCAAACTACTAGAAACATCTGACCTCGGTGATTGGCAACAAGGGGTTTGTCACCAAGTGCTAAGTATTAATGCTTATTTCACTGAGCAAAATGCAAATAATTGTATAACTTATTTGAAATGTGTTATTTTTAATTTTTGGGTTGATATTCTGAATCTTAATATTCAAATAAACCTACCATTTATATGATCTGTCTTTGTCAGTGGGCAAACGTGCAAAATCAGCAGGGGATCAAATTATTTTTTATTCACTGTACATCTCATGAAATGACACTTTATATGCATTCAACACACCCTTGTGAGTTTCTATCTCTTTTCTTTTGGCAATTTGCATGGACCAGCTTCAAGTCACGTGTAAAAAAAGGGAGAAAAATACAGGGAAATACTGCAAGAGATCTTACTTCCATCTGCTAGAAAACAAAAGCTTGAGAGGAAATGTATTGTTCCGTCGAATCATGATCTCAGGAATAAACATAAAATAAACATTTGAGTGGATGAGAAGAAAACAATGTCCGACTCAATGTGTTATTCTCAATCTATTTTAAAACTGGATTCTACAAGCATTGTACAAAAAGACTATTGTCAACAGTCATCTATAAATGTTATAAATGGAGACATTTAATGGGACATGCTGCTTACTGTAAGCTACTTTTCATGATCAAAACGGTGTAGTATGGCTTTTATTCTATAGAGGGCGCTCAATGCAAAGTTACCAAATGCGTAATGAGGCCTTTTTTCCTGCATCTGCAAACGTTAGTAGAGGAGCCTGAAAGAGATTCTGTTTGCCTTCCACAGACAGCTGATAAATCCTCATGCCTAATAACCTCTCATAGCACTGACAGTCTGTTAGTCAGCATACAGATGAGAGCCAAGGCTTCCCCTGACAGTTTGACCAGCCTAATTATAGCCAACTGGTAAAAGCATTGTCAGAAACATGGAGATTAGGGTTATTCTTATCCAGGGCTTCCCCTGGTGAGTATTCTTAGACTGGTGTGGGTGTGTCTGGGTGTGTGTGTTCCCTCGAAAGAGTTCTTGCAGCATATTTTTCCAACCTTAATAACTATGAACAGAAAATACAAATAATAGCACATCCACATGTTTTATTCCTCTTAATAATCAAAAATTCTCTACAATATGAGCCCACAGGGCTCAAACCAGTGATCCTCTGAACACAGTGACCACTGTCACACATGAAGCATAGGTACCATCATCCCTAGAAAACCACCATTCCCAAGGTCATTGAGTGAGTGACATAACTGATTGAAATGCTAAATGCAGCGACCGCTGCACTAACCAACTAGCCATTTCACGCCTGTTGATCTCCTCTTTCTTCACAGCAACACCAGCAGCTGGGCAGAGGCCAACTGAGTTATCCAGGTCAATGTAACAAGAGCCTGGAAAACAACACAATGGTATGGTCTCCACTTGTCATCACTCTTCTCAGTCAGTGTCCTCTGTATGTATGAGGACTGTGAATGTCGTTTCTTTTTTAGACTCAATAATCCATCAGTTAGGGTTTGGGACTGGGACAATAATTCAAATATATATTATTACACAAGCTACACCAAGCAATAAAAAGCAATTGCTTGTTACTTAGGAGCAATAATATACTATTACAAAAACTGCTATGTATAGGATATATGTATGACGCAAAGTACTGTTTCCACTTTGTAAGAATGATAAAGTAAAAGGGAGTTTTTAGCTTTAGTGGTTGAGAAGCTACACAAATAAAATGTTTCGAGACACCAAGACCATTCCATGGTTATTCTACATAGAATTCAACACCCAACGTTATTACTGGTACAGATAAAACATTATTATAAAATTTCTTTCAAAATTTCCTTTGTTTTCAAAAGAAAAGCAAATCTTTGTCAATGTCATCAAATTCATCAGAAATACCGACGTGTAGACATTGATAATGTCAAAAATGACAATTGGAAACGGCAGATTTTCGATAGACGGTTTACAACAGTAAAGAGGCGACTCCGGTATGCTGGCCTTCTAGGCAGAGTTGCCAAAAAAAAACATATCTCAGACTGACCAATAAAAATAAAAGGTTAAGATGAGCAAAATATCAAAAGGGGAAATAATGCAAACACTTACATAGATGAAAGTGTAATGGGCTGTCTGTACTTGAAGCCGATCTTTCCCCTAATAAAATAATGTGTTGGAGGGACTATATTTGGTAGAGTTACATGTCCACATTCATCAGAGGCATCAAATGTCATTGATTTACAGGATGAATAGCTTTGTCAGGATGGGCCAAGCAAACACATAACAGAGGCTTTAGTCTTTTATGAGAGCGCCACTACAAATATAATCCACAGTGGAGAATGAAGGCAAAACAGTCTGTCAAAACAACCTAGATACAATGACAAAAAATTAGGTAAGCTATAAAGTCTTCAATTTGTATGCCCCATTATTGTAATTTGTAAAGAGATTCCTGTTAAAAATAGAGAAAAGGAACACAGATCTAATCCCCAATAGGGGGAAGATAACTGCCATGCAATATAAAGATACAGGCCTTAAAGCACAGCAAAGCAAAGCTGTGTAAAGCAATGTTGTAAATGATAATTTGGGAGTAACTTGTAGTAACATCTAATTGAGATAAAAAGTATATTTTCCAAGACGGAAGTAGACAAAATGTCAGCAACTGGGAGTTGCATTTAATCACAACATTACAACAGTTCCTGATTATGCATACATTGTCCTGGGTACAAAACAAGTTAAATAACACAGTTACCGCTTCTAATATCGTCTTAAATTTTAATCATTTATTTAAAATATTTAAATGTCATTTTATTTATTTGTTATTTCATGCAACAAAAAAAACGTTGTTTTGCAGTTAAACCCTGTCCACCAAAAATCACGTTCTAGTTCTAATTCTGTTTAAATATCATAAAATGTATTTTTATGATTATTTCAGAAGTAGTTAGATATAATTACATTTGTAACAGGTGTAGTGAATAGAGAAAACGACAATTAAAGGTACTAGTCTAGTCTGTGTTATCAACATATTCATATATGCTCATACATATTAATATCTTCCAGTGCACAGATTCATTGGCAGCAGATCTGTCGGCAAAAGCTTTTCCCAAATGATTTAGAAATATTGCTGAGGAAGCTGAATGTATTTCTGACACAAGCGTTCCTGAACATCGCCATATTGGGCTTGTAAATGTTCTGTTGCTTTGGTTTAGTTCTTGTTACTCTCCTAACGACTGTATAGGTCACACTGAGCTTAAAAAACAGTTGAGCAGATGTGTTTAATGCCATTGGGTCATGGAACAACCCTAATGACTGAGGGCTAAATGTATTTCTTACTCGTTATATTGACCATATTAGTCGACCATAAGGGTTCATATATTGCTGACACAGTACTAGTTAAATTGCAATATATCTGACCTCCGAAATAATATCTGAATTACAGTTTGGTTGTTTTGAGGATCCATGCACAGTATGCCCCTGTCTATGCACAGCATGTGACATTACACATCCAGATTTAGTTTAAGTACTGGCAAGGACATTTTAATCGTTTGAATCATGCTATTAAAATGCAAACGAGAGCCAAGCTGCTGTAGGGGGTCTCAGGCAAACTTCTGTCTGTGACGATTAGACTACACTTCAGACATCAAGTTTTAAAGCACCCTTAACATAATTAGAGTTACTATTTGGTCCACCAAGGCCCGAAACAAAGCTGCTGTTGGGGTGTATTAGATGTATACACTATGAATTATTGCTTACAGTACATACAGTTGAAGTTGGATGTTTACATACACCTTAGACAAATACCGTCAAACTCAGTTCCCCGCAATTTATGACAGAACTTGAGTAACTGACTCTGACTGACTTTTTTGTTCTGCCCACACATTTTCTATAGGATTCAGGTCAGGGCTTTGGGATGGCCACTCCAATACCTTGACATTCTTGTCCTTACGCCATTTTGACATACATTTGGAATCATTGTTTATTCGGATGACCCAAGCTATTACTTCCTGATTGATGTCTTGAGATGTTGGTTCAATAAACCCACATCGTTTTTGTTCCTAATGATGCCATCTATTTTGTGAATTGCACCAGGCCCTCGCAGCAAAGCACTCCCACAGCAGGATGCTGCTACCCCCGTGATTAACCGTTTAGATGGTGTTTTTTTACTTGAAATCTTTCCCCTTATTTCTCCAACATAACGATGGTCATCATGATCAAATCCTTATATTTTTGTTTTATGAAACTAGAAGACATTTCTCCAAAAAGTATAATCTTTGTCCCCATGTGCAGTTGTAAACCATAGTCTGTTTTTTATGGCGGCTTTAGAGCAATGGCTTCTCTTTTGCTGAGCCGCCTTTCAGATTATGTCAATGTAGGCCTTGTTTTACTGTGGATTTAGATACTTTTGTACCTATTTACCCCAGCATCATTTACAAAGTCCTTTGCTGGTGTTCTGGGATTGATTTGCGCATTTCACACCTAGTACATTAATCAAAGTCAAAGTCACAGTCAAAGTAATTTATTTTCATGTGTACCGAATGACTGTACAATGAAATTCTTATGACATGGCAAACGTAGTTAGAAGAACAAAAAACAGAATTACAACAGAATATACATAGCTACTGAATATACATAATGAAGTGTGAATATGGACAGTATGCAGACATTAAATACTTAAATACTGCAATAAAAGTGATCTAGTGCCCGTAGTGGATACATGGATAAGTAAATCAGTGTTACTGGTTGAGGAGCCTGATGGTCTGAGGGTAGAAACAGTTTTTTAGTCTGGAAGTGTGTCTACCAATGCTGCAGTAACGTCGACCAGATGGGAGCAAAGTGAACAGGCCATGGCAATCTTTTGCAAACTGAATGCTGACTGAATATCTTTGATTAAAATACATTCATCTGTACAGCTCCAATGGACTAAAATAATGTCAATTAGCCTTGCAGAAGCTTATAATGCCATGATATATTTTCTTGAATTTTCCAAGCTGTTTAACAGCACAGTTAACATAGTATGTACATTAAATTAGAGAAATATTGTATTATAAGTGAAATAATCTGTCTCTAAACAACTGTTTCAAAAATTACTTGTCATGCACAAAGTAGATGTCCTAATCAACTCGACAAAACTATAGTTTGTTTACATTAAATCTGTGGAGAGGTGGAAACATGAGTTTTAATGTCTTCAACCTAAGTGTATGTAAACTTTTGACTTCAACTGTAGATTTCATACCCCGTTAAGGCAGGACCTTAAATTGACCCTAATATAAAACAGGGGAAACAATTCCAGAGCCAATCCTGTTAAGTGTCTGTTTACATTTGTGGGACAACATGAATGAAGAGCTTAGTGAAATATTTCCCTCAAGTACAAAGAAGCAGGTCACACATCACACAAGGGGTTTACACATTAAAATAAACTGAACGTCATGAATGTTTTGTCTGCATGTTGTAAATGACAGTGTCATCGCTGCCAGAATTTGTCTGTGCTGGCAGATACAGCAAACAATAAGCCTTGGCTGCAGTGAAGATGAAAGCCCAGTCCAAGAAATGAAAAGACCTCCCGTAGCTCCCCCCCTCTGGGCTGTGTCATATTGATGTGCTCACAACTCCCACAAAAAGGTATACCTAAACTGACTTATTTAATACAACACTAGCAATGCTGGAACAGACACTGAAAATATCAAGGATAAACTGATGAGATGACTAGCCATCTCTGTGCAACAGACACTCTAATTGTGCAGATTCATGGATACAACCTGTTTACATCTCTTTGATCGCACCCAAAACCAACTGGGTGTCTTTAGTGAGGTGAAATGTTCTGAATAGAGAAAGAGCTGACCCAATTTCTTATATTTCACCTGACATTCATGTATTATTTTTAAACATGTCTATATCACAATACATTTCTGTTAAATACCTTTGTAAGGTTTCACTTCATTATGCTGCACCATAAAAATAAAACAAAACAAGTTCGACTGACTTCCCTAATTGTGCTTACACGGTACTCATTACAGAATAATTGAAACCAGTGTCTGTACTGATGGCTGATTCTTTACAAGTGACTAGAGCGGTCTTCTGAAAAGGTTAAGCTGTGTGTCAGGAGTTTCAGACAGCTGAATTGCAGTCAGCAATATGAGTGGATAAGATTATTAAAGTACTGGTATGATGTTTAGTCCTATTACTAAATCCTACTGGACCGTTTTAGCCAACTGAAACGTGAGACAAATAAAAGTTCCTCCAATACCTGGAATAGATTAGAGTCTAGATAAATGAATACAAATTAGATTTAAACTTTTAATAGTCTGTTATTAAAAGTCTACACTTATCGTTAGAAGTTTATAATATTTGTTCAAAAGCAAAATTGTCCAAGGTGATGAATGATATTTAGCTGGCAGTAATAGCCAAGCAGAATTATAGAAGGAAGGTAAAAAGGTATTTAATAAATGTATAAAGTTACTGATAGGGACTAATATCAGTGACCATTGACCCAACGGGTTACGATAAGATATCATGAAAACATATTTAATGTTTTTGGGGTTTTTGGGGAGCTACATGACCTCAAACCATTACCGTGTGTTAGACAATTTTATCAAGTCAACTAACATAAATAATTTATCAACAACACCTTATTCGCACATTAATTCAGGGACATTTATTAAAACAGTAATGCAATGCCAGTGTGCCCGGTGGGTGTGGGCAGGGGGATGCTACAGAGTGGCCCATAATTAGATCGTGCTTGGTTGGCACTTTTAACCAAATATAAGGAGGCGGAGACGCCAGCATCCTTAAGTCAGACACCTTCCTCTGTGGTAAGACCCTCTTTCTCTATCTTGCATTTTGCGTGTGTTTTATCTTCACACTTAGAATCTGAGTCAGTAGCTAACTGTTGAACGGATTTCGCATTCTGCGCCACACGGCTACTTTAAAATGTACGATTCAATGAGTTAACCCTTAATCATAAGTCTGTCAGGTTTTGTTTATACACAACAATCTAATTTTTAACAGTTTCCTCGAGAAAGTACACGTTCATCTATAGGAGGGGGAAAACAAGGTGAGATCAGATTTTCGTTTTCTTGTGATGAGAATCTTCAGTGAGATGCATATTCAGATCACCTAACCATTGACTGAAGAGGAAGAGACACTGACTCTATCTTCCTCACCATCGCCTTCCCAGTGATCCGTCAACATGAGTACGGACGCGGAGATGCAGATTTACGGCAAGGCGGCCATATACCTCCGTAAGACTGAGAGGGAAAGGATTGAGGCTCAAGCAAAGCCCTTTGACGCCAAGAACTCCTGCTATGTAACAGACAAGGTGGAGCTGTACCTGAAGGGTTTGGTCACTGCCAGGACTGAAGGAAAGTGTGTTGTAACGGTCACAAAACCTGACGGTACTAAGATGGTAAGTTTGACCAGAGGAACACCCTTATATGGTCACATGAGATCAGTAACAAACACATACATGTGTATGAGGGATTGTTTGTGCTTTTGTCATATTAGTATTAGTGTATGAGTCTGGGATGGCTGTAGATGGATTACATGGGGGAGGTTGGATTACTATTTATTGGGAAAAATACATTCATAGCCATATACAAATTTGAACTTTCAGGAAGGTGTCGAGTTCAAAGAAGCAGACATCTATGAGATGAACCCCCCAAAGTACGACAAGATTGAGGACATGGCCATGATGACCTACCTGAATGAAGCCTCTGTTCTGTATAACCTCAAAGAGCGTTATGCAGCATGGATGATTTACGTAAGAAACACACACACACACACATATAACCATAAGAAACGCGCGCGCACACACACACACACACACACACACACACACACACACACACACACACACACACACACACACACACACACACACACACACACACACACACACACACACACACACACACACATATAACCATAAGAAACACACACACACACACATAACCATAAGAAATGCGCACACACACACACACACACACACACACACACACACACACACACATAACCATAAGAAACAAACACACATATAACCATAAGGAATGCACACACACACACACACAAACACACATAATACACTTATACAGTAGATCAAGAAACTGCCTAAAGCAACAAAAAGACACTAATAAAGTTAACCCATATTTTGCTGCCTTCAAAATGTGTTAATGTGAGCTGATTTTAATGGTAATTAAAAGCTGAAATACTATGTGGCTGTTATGTTAATTCAGTATGAGAAAACTAGTCACAGGAGCTAATACTTTCGCAAAGCACTGTATGTATACCAAAGTACCCGGATATCATCATATAGATCCGGTTAATAGTACCTGTGACTTTGAAAATCCCCTCCATTATTGTGCTCCTCCTCCTCCAGACCTACTCTGGGCTCTTCTGTGCCACGGTGAACCCCTACAAGTGGCTCCCAGTGTACGACATGGAGGTCGTCAACGCCTACAGAGGGAAGAAGAGGATGGAGGCTCCTCCCCATATCTTCTCTGTTTCTGACAACGCCTTTCAGTTCATGGTTATTGGTACGACCGGAATATAATTAAACTGATAATGATGCTATGAATTCAATAGTCTACTTGAAGTATTATAATTACCACGTTTTTATAATATTATTAAACTGATGATTATATGAATTCAATAGTCTACTTGAAGTATTATAATTATTATGTCTTTATAATTTTGGTTCCAGATAAGGAGAACCAGTCAGTCCTGATCACGTAAGTAGTTTCCTTGAATTTCAACAGATGTTGTCTTTGTATTGTTGTATTGTTGGGTAACTTGGGTGTAATGCTGTTTCTTAGTCAAGACCAATAAACTCGGAAACTAAACCCCTCTTTCCAGTGGAGAATCCGGTGCAGGAAAGACTGTCAACACCAAACGTGTCATCCAGTACTTTGCCACCATCGCAGTTTCTGGAGAGAAGAAAAAGGAGGATCCCAGCAAAATGCAGGTGAGACATTAAAAGTTACAGTGTTTTTTTAAATAATTATTGTATGTTTCATTTTCAAAAACATGTTTGGTTAGGTGTTCAAAATGAAATGAGAGTGGGAATATCTGTTTCAAGATATGTTTTGAAAACAATATGAGTTTCTGTTAAATGTTGGTTTGTATCAACCAGGGGTCTCTTGAGGATCAGATCATTGCAGCTAACCCCCTGCTGGAGGCTTATGGTAATGCCAAGACAGTGAGGAACGACAACTCGTCTCGCTTTGTAAGTATGAAGTTAACATAAAAAACTATTTCAGTTTTAGTTTACAATTTCAGTTTTTAAAGATATCCAATTTCAGAACGTTTTATTTTTTAGTAGAACAATTATTATTTTCAATGTTAACTATATTTTCGATTCAATTGCAAAAAAATATCAGAAATATATTCAATTCAGAAACGTTTGTATAAACAAAAGAAGTTACCATCATTCTAGTAACTTTTTCCTGCAACAGGGGGAATCATAACAAATCTTAGATGTATCAATGTCTGACGTCAAAACGTAATTCTAACCCTTATATTCTCATTTAGGGTAAATTCATCAGGATTCACTTTCAAGCTGGCAAATTGGCTAAAGCCGACATTGAGACCTGTAAGTTGGTTTTGATTGCGTTTCAATGCTTTAGAATATTCAAACAGATTTGTTTGGAGATATTAATAATAATTGTTATGTTCTCTCTCAGACCTGCTAGAGAAGTCCAGAGTGACCTTCCAGCTGCCTGATGAGAGAGGCTACCACATCTTCTTCCAGATGATGACAGGCCACAAACCGGATTTAGTTGGTACGTACAGGGTCTTCAAGGGTGATTATTCGTATCTCGATCAGTGAGAGTTAAAACATTTAAAGATGTATCCTAGGATTTGTGGCCCCAACAATGGAGTTGTCATCTCACAAATGTGCAGACATGGCTCCCATGTCACAAAACCATTCGCTTTAAAACTTATTTCAACCGAAATATAATCGTAGAGGGCCATAGTGATTCTATTGATAGGTGATGTAAATCCAGCCTAAACTGGGAGGTTAAAATACATTATCTATTTGCAAATGTCTCAGAATGTAACTTTAATAGTTAAAATTATAACATCGCAGGCAACAGGACGAGGCATTGTTCAAGTCCTTGGGATCTATCCATTGTCAGCTATGTATCGATGTATCCTTGTGTCTACTGTTTCTTTTGGGTAAAAGAGAAATGAGGCACTCTAAACACGGTACAGCAGAAATGTAATTGTCAAGTCGGCATCTTTTCTCCACAGAAATGTCCCTCATCACCACCAACCCATACGATTTCCCCATGTGCAGCCAGGGTCAGATCGCAGTGGCCAGTATCGATGACAACACAGAGCTGGAAGCCACAGACGTGAGTTATATGAACTTGTTTCTAGAATTGGTAGATTAAGGCATCTGACCAACTGAACTTGGTGATTCAAATGTTGTGTCTTTAATTTAGAATGCACAGACCTGCTACCTGAGAGTGCTGCTAAATACTCAGTCAGTTACTCACTCTTGTAATTCCTCTGAAATTACAGGACGCTATAACAATTCTGGGCTTCACTAATGATGAGAAGGTGAGCATCTACAAGCTAACAGGAGCAGTGTTGCACCACGGCAACTTGAAATTCAAGCAAAAGCAGCGTGAGGAGCAGGCAGAGCCAGACGGCACAGAAGGTTAGTCCACAAATAGATATGCAATGAGTAGAGCTTCTATCCGATTCCAAATGTAAAAAAGGCAAGCAAAACCAATATCTGAAGACTAAAATCTGACCTGCATTAATTGTTTAATGTGTTTAAAAGTCAAAACTTAATTAAAAATACAGTTCGATATACAGTTTTTTTCAGTGTGATATCAGAAACAAGCAATGTCTTGAGTCTGTTGTCATTGGTTCTCTCCAGTGGCTGATAAAATCGGTTACCTGCTGGGCCTGAACTCATCCGAGATGTTGAAGGCCGTCTGCTACCCCAGAGTGAAGGTTGGCAATGAGTATGTCACCAAGGGACAAACTGTGCCTCAGGTAAGGGGGGCAAACACAAGGGGGGCAAACACAAGGGGCCAAACACAAGGGGGCCAAACACAAGGGGCCAAACACAAGGGGGCAAACACAAGGGGCCAAACACAAGGGGGCAAACACAAGGGGCCAAACACAAGAGGGGCAAACACAAGGGGCCAAACACAAGGGGCCAAACACAAGGGGCCAAACACAAGGGCCAAACACAAGGGGCCAAACACAAGGGGGCCAAACACAAGGGGGCCAAACACAAGGGGCCAAACACAAGGGGGCCAAACACAAGGGGCCAAACACAAGGGGCCAAACACAAGGGGGCCAAACACAAGGGGGCCAAACACAAGGGGGCCAAACACAAGGGGGCAAACACAAGGGGCCAAACACAAGGGGCCAAACACAAGGGGCCAAACACAAGGGGGCCAAACACAAGGGGGCCAAACACAAGGGGCCAAACACAAGGGGGCAAACACAAGGGGCCAAACACAAGGGGCCAAACACAAGGGGGCCAAACACAAGGGGGCCAAACACAAGGGTCCAAACACAAGGGGGCAAACACAAGGGGCCAAACACAAGGGGCCAAACACAAGGGGGGCAAACACAAGGGTCCAAACACAAGGGTGATTCTTTTGTTTTTGAACTGTGATTGTTTTTCCCATGCTCTTATCATCTTACCACTAACCATGGTCAAGCTCTCATGTAATTTGAGGAAATATTGTTGCAGGTTAACAATTCAGTCTCTGCTCTGGCTAAGTCCATCTATGAGAGGATGTTCTTGTGGATGGTCATCCGTATCAACGAGATGTTGGACACCAAGAACCCACGACAGTTCTATATTGGCGTGCTCGACATTGCCGGATTTGAGATATTTGATGTAAGTCCTAAAGAATTCTGTCAGATGTACTTATAAGGGGATAACAACCACATATGATGATGACCCGTTTAATGAAATAATTTTTTTGAATTCAACAGTACAACAGCATGGAACAGCTGTGCATCAACTTCACCAATGAGAAACTGCAACAGTTCTTCAACCACACCATGTTTGTCCTGGAGCAAGAAGAGTACAAGAAGGAGGGCATCGTCTGGGCCTTCATTGACTTCGGCATGGACTTGGCTGCCTGTATTGAGCTTATTGAGAAGGTAAGCTGTCTGTGAGGAATATAGTGGACTGTAACAGCTAAGAAATTTGGGAGCTTTCTGTAAGACATGAGCATATTATAAACTTTGAAATTGATCTGAGTGCTACTACAAGAGGATACTCATATTATGTTTTGTAGAAAAAACTATTGAATTGTGTTATCGCAAATGTTTTTGATAGCACTAAATGAAAAAATACATCTCCATTTCTTTTTTTTAAAGCCATTGGGAATCTTCTCCATCCTTGAAGAGGAGTGCATGTTCCCCAAGGCTTCAGACACTACCTTTAAGAACAAGCTGAATGACCAACATCTTGGCAAAACCAAGGCGTATGAGAAGCCCAAGCCAGCAAAGGGTAAAGCAGAGGCCCACTTTTCTCTGGTGCATTACGCCGGCACTGTGGACTACAACATCACTGGCTGGCTGGAGAAGAACAAGGACCCCCTGAACGACTCAGTTTTACTGCTGTACGGAAAGTCATCAGTCAAACTGATGGCTACCTGTATGTTGCTGCCCCACCTGAGGGTAAGTCTAGCATTTATTTAAGGTGTTTACATTAAACCATAGGTACTTATTGAGATATGTTGGAACCTTTTCTTGTTATAATTAATGGACAAATGTTCTGACATTTAACTTTTCTCAAATGTATCATTTCCCCATTTTAACAGATCCAACAAGAAGGAGGAAAGAAGAAGGGTGGTTCCATGCAGACTGTGTCCTCCCAGTTCAGGGTGAGATTTTAAAATATGTTAATTGTTCTTCAAAAGTACCCTGTTTATAATAAACGATTTCTGAGAGACTGATGTGTAATCATCCAACAGGAGAACTTGGGCAAGCTGATGACCAACTTGAGAAGCACCCATCCTCACTTTGTGCGTTGCCTGATCCCTAACGAGTCAAAGACTCCAGGTAAAATAAATATGTATTTAAATGATTGAATATATTAACAAGGATACTGTCATTTTGTAGTTTTTTTTTAACCAATATTATGGGTAGCCATAAGAAACAAACCAGAACACCACATAAATGCAATGATCTGCTAACTAAGCCAGTTAATTAGCTTTCATTAGTAAAGATATTAACTTATGGGCCCAATCAATAACCAGTTTATGAATATTAACTGAGACTTGGTTCGTATTTGCAGGTTTGATGGAGAACTTCCTGGTCATCCACCAGCTGAGGTGTAACGGTGTACTGGAAGGTATCAGGATCTGCAGAAAGGGCTTCCCCAGCAGAATCATCTATGCTGACTTCAAGCAGAGGTAAAAACACATACACACAAACATGCACACAACATTGTTTTACAATAAATCTCTCTATCTCCAGGATAGTTTCCAGAATAAAGAAAATAATTTAAAAAACATGAACACAATTTTTTTATTCAGGTACAAAGTACTGAATGCCAGTGTCATCCCTGAGGGCCAGTTCATGGACAACAAGAAGGCTTCTGAGAAGCTGCTTGGGTCCATTGATGTAAATCATGATGATTACAAATTTGGACACACCAAGGTCAGTCAAATACCCCAGCCAAATAATGTAAATTGAACAAGGTCAGTTGGTAGTTTAGCATCTTTATTTTTTAGAAAACATCAATGTTACAAATGTTATATCATTGTAAACAAACATTAACTGGTTTGTTTACAATGCATCAAACTTTTCTTATCAAAGTTGAGTGAACCTTTTGTTTTTATTCAAAACTCAATGTATTACCATATACTGAGGTTTCATAATTGACTGACGTCTGTCCCCTGTGTCTCAGGTGTTCTTCAAAGCCGGTCTTCTGGGTGTCCTGGAGGAGATGAGAGATGAGAAGCTAGCCACTCTGGTCCGTATGGTCCAGTCTCTTGCCCGTGGATTCCTCATGAGGAGAGAGTTCACCAAGATGATGGAGAGGAGGTGAGAAATAGAAGACATTATTCAGGTGGACTATGTATTTCAGGAGTTAATGTAGCCACTCAATCAAGACAACAGTAACATGGACATTTTTTTTTCCTTCTTTTTTGAAAATCATGAATTGTAATGCATCTAATACTTAAACATTACCCTTTACCTATTATTTAGACCAGGTTTTGATCTGTTGTAGATGTTCTCAAAAAGCCACTGTATTATTTCTGTCTGTCCAGAGAATCTGTCCTCACCATCCAGTACAACATCCGCTCATTCATGAATGTCAAAACCTGGCCATGGATGAAGGTGTACTTCAAGATCAAGCCCCTGCTGAAGAGCGCTGAGTCTGAGAAGGAGCTGGCCAACATGAAGGAGAACTATGAGAAGATGAAGGGAGACCTGGCCAAGGCTCTGGCCAGCAAGAAGGAGTTGGAGGAGAAGGTGGTGTCCATGCTTCAGGAGAAGAACGACCTGGCACTCCAAGTGGCATCTGTGAGTGAGAAACAAACATCAAAGGTTACAGATGTTACATACAAAACACACATGCAGACATTGATTTGCAAATACACTTGAACATTCTGTATGTTTATTTTCACAAAATGATTTCATCAAAGATTTCATTTTATGTTCTCTTTCTGAACCAGGATTCAGAGAATCTGAACGATGCTGAGGAAAGGTGTGAAGGACTCATCAAGAGCAAGATCCAGATGGAGGCCAAACTCAAAGAGACGACCGAGAGGCTGGAGGATGAGGAGGAGATGAATGCTGAGTTGACTGCCAAGAAGAGGAAGCTGGAGGATGAGTGTTCTGAGCTGAAGAAGGACATTGATGACCTGGAGCTCACCCTGGCCAAAGTGGAGAAGGAGAAGCACGCCACTGAAAACAAGGTCTTGTAATACATTATCAAATTACCAAGCCAATAATCAATATTTAAAGTTTTAACTTAAGCCCAAGTGTAAAAATTTTGGAAAAATTGGGAAGCCCAAAATGACAATTACCTCAAATATAATTTGTTTCAACCTGCATTTTTGAAAAAATACATAAAGGCTTGTTCAATGATAGCTCTGACAGTTCATGGAATTTGCATTCAGGTAAGTCACATTTGGTGAATGTGAGAATTTCAAGTAAAACTAAGTTTTTTCAACATTGAATGGACAAAGACAATTTTTGTTTTGTCTGTTTTCAGGTCAAAAACCTGACAGAGGAGATGGCGTCTGTGGAGGAGAGTGTAGCCAAGCTGACCAAGGAGAAGAAAGCCCTCCAAGAGGCCCACCAGCAGACACTGGATGACCTGCAGGCAGAGGAAGACAAAGTCAACACTCTGACCAAGGCCAAGACCAAGCTGGAACAGCAAGTGGACGATGTGAGTGGGGCATTTTAGCCATAATGCTAAAAATACGATATTAGCTAATATTTCTTTAATCTTATACTTATACAAATATTCAAATATACTGTATGTACTTCTATGTTTTAGCTTGAGGGATCTCTGGAGCAAGAGAAGAAGCTCCGTATGGACCTTGAGAGATCCAAGAGAAAGCTGGAAGGAGATCTGAAACTTTCCCAGGAGACCATAATGGACCTGGAGAATGACAAGCAGCAGGCTGATGAGAAGATCAAGAAGTAAACAAAAAATATTGAAAATTGACTGCATTAAAATGAAAAAATAAAATATTTTAAAACAATATAATTGTCTATTCTTTATTCTTCTTAACATATTATATTATTCTGAATATTTTTGTGAACATAGTTTTGTATTTGGCATAACATTTCATTTTATTCTTACAAATCAAAGTGAATGGTACAAATCCAACTCTGCAAAATCTAATTCTGTGTTTGTGACTTTCTTTTCAGGAAGGAGTTTGAGACCAGCCAGCTCCTCAGCAAGATTGAGGATGAGCAATCACTGGGAGCTCAGCTGCAGAAGAAGATCAAGGAACTCCAGGTACAATAAAAGATCTAAGCCACACAACTGGAAAGCACAGAACTGAATAATTTCCATTTATTGTATTCATTCTTTCTGGCAGCTGAAAATTTTATGGAGTTCTTGCCTGTGCTCCTTTCTTTTGTTCCCATATACATTTTTCTAGTTAATTTTGTTTGTTTCAAATGCTTGTTTTAACAGTATTGGTTTATTTACCCTGCTCCTGCCTCTTGTTCTAGGCCCGCATTGAGGAGCTAGAGGAGGAAATTGAGGCTGAACGTGCAGCCAGGGCAAAGGTTGAGAAGCAGAGGGCCGATCTCTCCAGGGAACTTGAGGAGATCAGCGAGAGGCTGGAGGAGGCCGGAGGCGCCACTGCTGCTCAGATTGAGATGAACAAGAAGCGCGAGGCTGAGTTCCAGAAACTGCGTCGTGATCTTGAAGAGTCCACTCTGCAGCATGAGGCCACAGCCTCCGCTCTGAGCAAGAAGCAGGCCGACAGTGTGGCTGAGCTTGGGGAGCAGATCGACAACCTGCAGCGTGTCAAGCAGAAGCTGGAGAAGGAGAAGAGCGAGTACAAGATGGAGATTGATGACCTCTCCAGCAACATGGAGTCCGTTGCCAAGACAAAGGTGAGTAGTGATGTTTTGTTCTATCAGTGTTTAAAAGAGACAACATAACAATATAATTAATTTGAACTGAAGTTAACTGGATTTGACAAAAATCTAAATGTTCCACAACAGGGCAATCTAGAGAAGATGTGCCGTACTCTTGAGGACCAGCTGAGCGAGCTCAAAACAAAGAACGATGAGAATGTTCGCCAGGTCAATGACATCAGCGCAGAGAGCCAGACTCCTGACAGAAAATGGTAACATCAACATTGAACAATAAATAACCAATATATTTAACCTCTATAAAATAACATGTGACAATAATACAGGCATTTTTTCCCTAAAAATTCTAAGGGCAATTCTTAAAAAAAAAATCGATATTCTCAGATAACCCATTAACAAGATTTTACTTCCATCACTGCAGGTGAGTTTGGCCGGCAGCTTGAGGAGAAGGAAGCTCTTGTGTCTCAGCTGACCAGAGGCAAACAAGCCTTCACCCAGCAGGTTGAGGAGCTGAAGAGGCAGATTGAGGAGGAGGTCAAGGTAAGACACCTAAAATGAACCGAACCACAGTTAAGAATCATGCTCATATGTGAGTGTGTGACTACACCACTTACATATTAGTTCTGTCATTTGTTGTATTATATTTATCGTTTGTCTTTCAATTTTTTTCAAGGCTAAAAATGCCCTGGCCCATGGTGTCCAGTCTGCTCGCCATGACTGTGACCTCCTGAGGGAGCAGTTTGAGGAGGAGCAGGAGGCCAAGGCAGAGCTGCAACGTGGCATGTCCAAGGCCAACAGTGAGGTGGCACAGTGGAGGACCAAGTATGAAACTGATGCCATCCAGCGCACAGAGGAGCTGGAGGAGTCCAAGTGAGTCACACATTGTGGCAAACCTGATAGGGTGGATTACGAGGCTCTGAAACATTTGAACGCCTATTTCCCCCATAAAACCACCCTGTCTCCAACAGGAAGAAGCTGGCCCAGCGTCTGCAGGAGGCTGAGGAGACCATTGAGGCAACCAACTCCAAGTGTGCCTCCCTGGAGAAGACCAAGCAGAGGCTGCAGGGAGAGGTGGAGGACCTCATGATTGATGTGGAGAGAGCCAACGCAATGGCCGCCAACCTCGACAAGAAGCAGAGGAACTTTGACAAGGTGAAATTTAATAAATGATTTTTTTGCAAGTGATATTTTTGTTTAACAGCAATCATTGTGTATTTGTCTGAATCAAAACCCTTATAAATAAAATTATGAATTTTCCAGGTTCTGGCAGAGTGGAAGCAGAAGTATGAGGAGGGCCAGGCTGAGCTGGAAGGAGCTCAGAAGGAGGCTCGCTCTATGAGCACTGAACTCTTCAAGATGAAGAACTCTTACGAGGAGGCTCTGGATCAGCTGGAGACTCTGAAGAGAGAGAACAAGAACTGCAACGTGAGCATTAAACACTTTTTGTCTCATTTGTTTAGTGTTTTGAAAATGTTAATTTCCAATGTAATTTGAATAATTAAAAAAATCAGTTTGTTTTAATGTTACCACAATTACTTTATTTTGAAATGACAACAATAAAACTGTTAGACATTAAACATGTATTAATTTTTAAATAGTCTATAGCATATCCCATGTCCTAAATGTTCTGTTTTTTGTTGTCTGTGCAGAGGAGATCTCTGACCTGACTGAACAGATTGGAGAGACTGGCAAGAGCATCCATGAGCTGGAGAAGGCCAAGAAGACTGTAGAGACAGAGAAGTCTGAGATCCAGACCGCACTGGAAGAGGCTGAGGTAAAAACGACATCAGTCTATTGCTCTGTATTGGTTTCTAAAATCCAATTCAAATCCATTTTGTTTAATTGGCCTGATTTTTTTGTTTAGGGCACACTGGAACATGAGGAATCCAAGATTCTTCGTGTGCAGCTGGAGCTGAACCAGATCAAGGGTGAGGTGGACAGGAAGATCGCTGAGAAGGACGAGGAGATGGAACAGATCAAGAGGAACAGCCAGAGGGTGC
Source organism: Dallia pectoralis (assembly GCA_029465975.1). Taxonomy (NCBI): domain Eukaryota; kingdom Metazoa; phylum Chordata; class Actinopteri; order Esociformes; family Umbridae; genus Dallia; species Dallia pectoralis. The sequence goes on along the minus strand of CM055734.1, from coordinate 20,163,811 downwards.
TTGACTCCATGCAGAGCACCCTGGACTCTGAGGTCAGGAGCAGGAACGACGCTCTGAGGGTGAAGAAGAAGATGGAGGGAGACCTGAACGAGATGGAGGTCCAGCTGAGCCACGCCAACAGGCAGGCTGCTGAGGCCACCAAACAACTGAGGAACGTCCAGGGACAACTCAAGGTAAGGGGGACTGGGACTTAGACTCTAAATAACTGGAATGGTGGACTCTGAACATAGGAAAATAACAGTGAAAATTTAATTACTGGAAATGCTTTTTCATGCCAATGATATGTCCTAAAAGTAAAACTTATGTCACTGTGAACTACAGGATGCCCAACTGCACCTTGATGACGCCATCCGCGCTTCAGAGGACATGAAGGAGCAGGTAGCCATGGTGGAACGCAGAAACGGTCTGATGGTGGCTGAAATCGATGAGCTGAGAGTTGCTCTGGAACAGACAGAGAGAGGCCGCAAAGTGGCTGAGACTGAGCTGGTAGACGCCAGTGAGCGTGTTGGACTGCTGCACTCCCAGGTATGGATCAGGACCATTAACACCCATCGCAACTTCTGAGGAGACTCAAGCATTTTCAAATCAAACAATCCACACTTTGTTTCCCCTTTCAGAACACCAGCCTTCTGAACAGCAAGAAGAAGCTGGAGACTGACCTGGTGCAGGTTCAGGGAGAGGTTGATGACATTGTCCAGGAGGCCAGGAATGCAGAGGAGAAGGCTAAGAAGGCCATCACTGATGTGAGTCTTTGAATTCAAAAATTTGGATGTTGTCCCCAGGGACCAATGGTATGCTGAACTTTTTCACAAAAAGATGGACAACTACAGCTTGGTTCTAAGAAATGACCAATCTAGGCGGCCATGATGGCTGAGGAGCTGAAGAAGGAGCAGGACACCAGCTCTCATCTGGAGAGGATGAAGAAGAACCTGGAGGTCACAGTGAAGGACCTGCAGCACCGCCTGGATGAGGCTGAGAATCTGGCCATGAAGGGAGGCAAGAAACAGCTCCAGAAACTGGAATCCAGGGTAAGTTATTTTAAAATAAATATACAGAAAACCTTGAACAATAACATTTTAATTCATACATTTTCTTAAATTAACATATTATTCAATTGAAATGCAATATGACTGGAAATTCACTTTAATTGTCAAAATCCTTAAGACTCATGTATTCAATATATTTACTTTGATATCTAATTTCAACTCATAAAAGTTCAATTTATTTAATTTCTTTCACAAAGGTGCGTGAGCTGGAGACTGAGGTGGAGGCCGAACAGAGAAGAGGTGTAGACGCCGTTAAGGGAGTCCGCAAATATGAGCGCAGAGTCAAGGAGCTCACCTACCAGGTAAAAGAGACTTCCATCTACACACACTTGATTTACATTACACAGACACTACAGCAGTATAAAGAACTGATGCTTTATTCTTCTAACACAGACTGAGGAGGATAAGAAGAATGTTGCCAGACTTCAGGACCTGGTAGATAAACTGCAGCTGAAGGTGAAGGCCTACAAGAGGCAGGCTGAGGAAGCGGTGAGTCACAGATTACATAATCTATGAAAAGATAAATAAATTTTTGAATACTTTTAGAGACATATTAGTACCACCTTATTTACCACCTGAAGTGATAAACTCTGGAACTTTGTTAATGTTAGCTGCATCCTTTTTTTTCTCTGCCCAGGAGGAAGCATCTAATCAGCACATGTCCAAGTTCAGGAAGGTGCAGCACGAGCTGGAGGAAGCTGATGAGCGGGCTGACATCGCTGAGTCTCAAGTCAGCAAGCTCAGAGCAAAGTCCCGTGACAGTGGAAAGGTACAGAGCTGTTTCCAAAAAAACACACCTGTCCTATGTCTAAATGTGATCACAATGGTGATCTTTTTTGTTTAAGACGCTTTAGTGGAGCAGAAAAAATATACTTTGATCAAAAATCTAAGTTGAGCTTTGGGATGCTTGAGCGACTAAAGGTTTTCTATGAGTTAATATAAATTGCAGATTTATCATCAATGTCTATCAATGTGTTTTCTTGTTCTTACAGGGCAAAGAAGCTGCTGAATGAACAAGGATGAAGGAATGTTTCTAATTTCTCCATGTTGCATAAAATATGATTTTCATGGCAGAATTTGAATTGCATTAATTGATTTGCATTAATTAAACACCTTGGTCAACAATCCCTTGCTTTCTGACTCTTTATTATTAGATGGAAGATCACTTCTCTAGCAGGTCTGTGAGAGAACATAAGAATTATTATCATTTGTTTGCAATTTTAAAAGACAAATTCTCTAAAATTACAAGTGGAGAAAAGCAGCTTTAGTAATAGGATTTAGAATTATTCTTATCCACCCATACTGCTGACTGTAATATGGCTGCCTTATATCCTCACACACAGCTTAACAATCTCAGAAGAAACAATTATTCAATTACTTGGACTAGGCTTTCATCTTCACTGCAGCCAAAATATATTTTTTGCTGTATCTGCCAGCACAGACCAATTCTGGCAACGATGACACTGTAATTTACAATATGCAGACAAAACATTCATGACGTTCAGTTTATTTTAATGTGTAAACCCCTTGTGTGATGTGTGACCTGCGTCTTTATACTTGAGGGAGATGTTTCACTAAGCTCTTCATGTTATCCAACAAATGTAAACAGACACTCAATGGAATTAGCTCTTAAATTATTACCCTTTCCAAGTGTTCTGGGGTGTGGTTATTTTTAGGTTCTGTTAAGGTCATCTTAAGGTTGTCTCAAAAAGGCTTTGAAGAAAGTATTTCTATGTATTTATGTAAAAGTGTCCCAGGGGTTGTGGTAGAAAAACTATCCACCACAGCTTAGAGTTCATTGGCAGAAAACAACACAACAAAGCTTTAGTTTGGCAGGGCCTTAGAGGACCCAGTGGTAATTCTTGATCCAATGTAAACAGTGGATAAAAGAGGTCTACACTTGCCAGGTTTTTTATTTGAAAAAATTAGAAAAAGAAATCATGTCAGTACTTTTCCCAACTTTAATGTGACCTATAACTAAACAAATCATTTGAAAAACAAACCGAAATCTTTGAGGGGGAAAAATAAAAACCTTAGAATAAGTTGGTTGCATAAATGTAGACTTTATATCCACTGTATGTTAAGGGTACTTTAACAACACTCTTTCTGATGTGTAGTTTGATCGCAATAGACAGGATTTTGCTTCTACAGCAGACTTCCTACAGCAGCTTGGCTCACATTAGCATTTTTTTAATCATAATTCAAACTTGTCGTTGCCATTTAAATATATATCTGGACATGTAATGTCTCATGCTGTGCCATAGACAGGGGCATACTCTGGCCTGTATCCACAAAACAACCAAGCAGGAATATCCGATTTATCTTGCTATAAAACTGGTACCATGTCAGCAATGTGCAAACCTCCTGGTCGACGATATGGTCAAAATAATGTGGCGGCCTGCGCCCCTGTCTGGCCCTCTGGGTCTGCATGGTTCAGCATACGAGTAAGAAATACATTTAGCCCACAGTCATTAGGCTTGTTGCATGACCCAATGGCATTAAAGACGTCTGCTAAACAGTTTTTTTTAACTCCAGTGTGACCTATACAGTCCGGCAGTCAGGAGGTACAAGAAGAATACCAAAGCAACAGAACACTTGCAAGGTCCGTATGTTCTAATATGTTCTGTTCCAGAACGTTGTATCAGAAATACATCAAGCAATATTTCAAAATTAATTATTTATTTTATCTTTACAGGGATAAACTGTGGTGGTTTAAAGTGTATTACAATAATAACAGAAAAATAAAATACACATAATTCAAACGTTACATATATACAATTGAAAAAAGAATAGCAAGGACAATTCACTGTGAAGTGGGCAGTCAAACAACTGTTAAACTGTGCTATGGACAAGGTCATTCAACCTGAAGCCATCATGTAGGACATTCCAGGATTGCAGTACATAGAAGGTAACCAAGGTTGAACATGTCTTACACTGAGCCTGGCACAGTAGTCACGCTTGAGAGCGAGGGTGGTAGGAGTTTTTCTCCAATTAATCCTCTAGGAAAGATCAAAAAGAACGTTTTTGTAGGTTGACTTTCTAAACGAACAACAACCAATGTCTGGCACTTCTGGAAGAAAAGGAATCCTAACCTACGGAAGTGTACAAATGACAATGGTGTGTATAAAAACTTGCATTAGAAGGATAAAGTAAAGCCTCCTGATAGACTGAGTCAAAACCTTTTAAAACAGAAGCTGAAGCGTGCAGATATGGGGACAGCAGCTCTAGCAGGGGACCAAAGGTGATGATAGGAACTAGGATTGACCCAAGAGGAAGCTCCAGACAATACAGCCTCCAGGGGCCTGTACCATGATGGTAGTTGAACAAACTCAGGGTTCCAGGATTGGTTCAGAATTGACAAAATCAAACCAACGCAATCAGGCTTTATTGGTACCATGAAGCAGCTCATCAACTTACTTTGTCAACCCAGGCTTTTATCCTTAAACTCGGATTACTCCGCGCGCGCGTGCACATAAAAGAGTAACGTCGGCACCGAACAACCAATCACGTTCGATATGGATAGGGCGAGAGCAATATATTTTTTCCGCGGAGGACCAAGAAATTAATCTTCAGAAATATGAAGAATATAAAAATGTTTTTCAAGCACGCAGTAACACCGTCTCTGCTGCCAAAGCAAGAGAACAATCTTGGAGGATCATTGCTGATTGTTAATGCTTAAGTTAAAGAAATACATTTTATAGGTGATTAATGTAAAATAATGATTTTAGGCTAATCATATTGAAAATTAATGAAATGAAAATGTGTGTATTCATATATATATATATATATATATAATGTGTGTGTGTGTGTGTAAAATGTGAAGCCATTGCAACAGAGATCAGAAGCTAGGAATTAATTACGTCACCTATATGTGTCTTTGGTCAACGCTGATTGGTCCAACTTCTGACTTAGATCTCAAATGCAGAACATAACCTGCCCCGGAGCAGGTTAGCCGTCCAGCGTCAGATACCATGGCAACGAATACCGATTGAAGCCGAGCTACTTACATGGTACCTAAAACCCAGGGTTGGGGGAAACTAAACTGAAACATAGCTGGCTAGCCACCAAAACAAGCTTCATGGTACAGGCCCCAGGTTGATAGGGACACACAAACATCTCCACCACGACAAGGTGATGTTTCCCGGAGAGTTTTTCTTAATTTCTCTGTAAATGCATCTGAAGGGGTAAAGCACTGGTACGGCAACTGTCACATGTCAGCTATTACTATAACCTTAGAGAATAGGCATGCAAACATCAAAACTATTAAAGCAGTCGATATCTCAAATGGTAAACAGGCTTAGTATGTAAGTATATCTTACACAGAAGGAAGTAAGGAACAGGGCTAAATACTGAAAGGGTAATGAGCAACAGGTGTCAAGAATTCAGATTGAGAGCGGGAGGAATGGTGCGTTTGTGTGAGCTGGGATCTTGGCATTTGGAGACTGTGGAGTCCTTTTGTTGCGGTGGAGGGTTACAGCTGTGAGCAGTTAACAACACTCTCTGCAGAGTCAGTCAAGAGATTTCCCATTGATAAGCGGGCTGATGCCTATATACATTTCAGTTCAGCCCACTGTCTCCCTCCCATGCATGTTGTTGTGACCTTCGACCACAACATATCAACATGTCTACAGGCCCTGAGAAGTTAGCATAGCTAACTGGACAAGTGTGCAGAGCCGAAACAAACAATAGCTATAGTATCTATGAACAACATGATTTCATTATCTGATGTTGAATGTGGATAATTACAACATTTCTACCACAGCTTTAGTATTCATTTTTGTTGCTGTTGGGGATTGAGTCAGTGATTTTTTAGGGTTGTAGATTTTAAAAAGGAATCCCTTTACAAATTACCAAAATGGGTCAGGATGTTTTGACAGACTGTCTTGCCTTCATTCTCCACTCTGATTATATTTGTAGTGTCATAAAACACAAAATCCTCTGTTATGTGTTTGCTGGGCCCATGCTGACAATGTGGTACATGTCCACATTAATCAAATTAATTAAGCTCTTTTGGTAACAGTAATAGGCCTGATATTGTTAGTGTAATTTTACATTATCGAATAATTACTTGAATTCTAACCCCCGACCTTTGAGCCAAAATAAGAAATGATTGACTGTCCCAATATTTACAGAGGACACTATGTGAAGAGTGATTAAACCGGTGAGAGTGCCATTGTGTTGTTTTCCTGGCTCCTGTTACATTTGTACCGGTTGGCTATGACCACTCAATTGGGCTCTGGAACAGCTGCTGGTGTTCCTGTGAAAAGGAGGAGGAGGTCTGGGGGTCAGGGTGTAGCGGGTATGAAATTGCTAGTCAGTTAGCGCTGCGGTTATTATTAATACAAGGGTTTGCTGTTTATGATTATTGAAATATATTCTTTAGAGAGAACACACACACCCTCGGACACACACTTTAGGCTAAGAATACTCACCAGGGGAAGCCCTGGCTGAGAACTAACTTAATCCCCATTTCCCTACTGTGCTTTTACAAGTTGGCTATAAATAGGCTGCTCATGAAACTCTCAGGGAAGCCTTGGCTTTCATCTGCATGCTGACTAACAGACTGTCAGGGTTATGAGAGGTTATTAGGCATGAGGATTTATCAGCTGTTTGTTTTGGCTACGTCGAAGGCTCCTCCAATTCTCACTATGCTTTCGACTTCTCTGTTTTCCTCACCAGGGTCTCTTTTAGGCGCCTCTACAAAAAATATCTTACGTAGCTTTTTTAACCGTGGTGTTGACTGTAGCGCCCTCTATTGGACAATATGCATACTACACATTGATTAAAGATAGCTTGCATACAGTACAGTAAATTGCAGAATTCATTAGCTGTCTTAATTGTCAACAGTCAATGAAAATGTTCTGGTTCATGCTTTTTTATTTTAGATCTAAGTAGTTTGTTCTTTTTCATCTTGGTGTATCACCTGAGCAGTAAATTCTCAAGTGTTGAATATCCTCAAGGTAACTATCTTCTTCTTTTTAATTTTATTTATTGCAACTTGGATCTCATCTCTCATCTCATCTTCAACCGCTTATCCGGGGTCGGGTCGCGGGGGTAGCAGCTCTAGCAGGGGACCCCAAACTTCCCTTTCCCTGGCAACATTAGCCAGCTCTGACTGGGGAATCCCGAGGCGTTCCCAGGCCAGTGTGGAGAAATAATCTCTACACCTAGTCCTGGGTCTTCCCCGAGGTCTCCTCCCAACTGGACGTGCCTGGAAAACCTCTCTAGGGAGGCGCCCAGGTGGCATTCTTACTAGATGCCCGAACCACCTCAACTGGCTCCTTTCTACACGAAGGAGCAGCGGCTCTACTCCGAGTTCCTCTCGGATGACTGAGCTTCTCACCCTATCTCTAAGGGAGAGGCCAGCCACCTTCCTGAGAAAACCCATTTCGGCCGCTTGTACCCGCGATCTTGTTCTTTCGGCCATGACCCAGCCTTCATGACCATAGATGAGAGTAGGAACAAAGATTGATGACTTGGATGACCATCTGTAAATGATTTACAAACCATTTGAAACCCGTATCTCATGACATTTTACAAAAACACAACAATAACCACTTGCAAATGGGTTACTTACCAGTTATAACTGCATAAAGGATATTGTATTTTAGTGACACACCAATAACCGTTAACAAATGAGTTTTACACATTTCTAACTGCTGAATGAAAACTTCTTAGTTCTTCCCAACACTGTTGCAGAAGTTCCCACACATGTTTTGCACTTGTCTGTTGCTCAATGTTTACCCTTCTGCACTGTGCTGGCCATTCTATGATAAAAAGTCTATAGATATTTTCTTCTATGGTAGTTCTGACATTGTCTATGTTTTGGAGAATAATCTTGATGTAGGATGAACCCCTGAACAACTAGACGTACACCAGGGTCTTTAATTTCGGTTCATGGTGCCACTTTGTGGAAACCCCAGACTGTTACGCTTCCTCTTCATGTTTGACAGTTGGTGTCACACAAGGGCCATCCTTCTGCCTACTCGACAACAAACAGAAACCTAACTGGGATGAATAAAAGATTTTAAATTTTTATTGGTCCATAAGATCTTCTTTCAGTCTTCAGTAGTAATGGTGCAGTCAAGTCTAATTTTAGAAATACCCTTCTTTTTTCACAGTCCTTTTTTACAGTTAAAACTAAGACTTGCTCACTTGAACCAGTGTTAAGTAGTGCCTAAAGCATTTTACTTGTGAGCCACTTATCACCAATATTTAACTTTCATAAACTTGTGGCCTTGGGTCTGCCATACTTCCTGTCTGAGTTTTCTCCAGCTTGCAAGTGCTCTTTGACGATATAATAAACTGTATTTACTGACACAATGGCCATCTAAACATTTCTTCTAAACATTTCTGTAAATCTGTTAAAGAAGGATCTACACTTTTAAGGGTTATAGAGATGTGTGTGTCTTGCATTTGTTAATTGCCTTCTCGCCATTATGATAGGTTAGGATTCCTTTTTTTATATATGATAGCAATACACTACTACTGCAAAAAAAATACTGTACAAACAATGCAGGTGAGGGTGAAGTAACACACAATAACTAGGCATGTTCTAACTAGGGATGTCATAACTAGGGATGTTCTAACTAGGAATGTTCTAACTAGGGATGTTCTAACTAGGGATGTTCTAACTAGGGATGTTCTAACTAGGGATGTTCTAACTAGAGATGTTCTAACTAGAGATGTTCTAACTAGGGATATCATAACTAGGGATGTTCTAACTAGGGATGTTCTATCTAGGGATGTCATAACTAGGGATGTCCTAACTAGGGATGTTCTAACTAGGAATGTTCTAACTAGAGATGTTCTAACTAGAGATGTTCTAACTAGGGATGTCATAAGGATGATCTAAATAGGGATGTTCTAACTAGGAATGTTCTAACTAGGGATGTTCTAACTAGGGATGTTCTAACTAGGGATGTTCTAACTAGAGATGTTCTAACTAGAGATGTCATAACTAGGGATGTTCTAACTAGGGATGTTCTAACTAGGGATGTTCTAACTAGGGGTATCATAACTAGGGATGTTCTAACTAGGGATGTTCTAACTAGGGATGTCCTAACTCGGGATGTTCTATCTAGGGATGTCATAACTAGGGATGTTCTAACTAGGAATGTCATAACTAGGGATGTTCTAACTAGGGATGTTCTAAATAGGGATGTCCTAACTAGGGATGTTCTAACTAGGGATGTCATAACTAGGGATGTCCTAACTAGGGATGTTCTAACTATGGATGTTCTAACTAGGGATGTTCTAACTAGGGATGTCCTAACTAGGGATGTTCCAACAAGGGATGTTCCAACTAGGGATGTCCTAACTAGGGATGTTCTAACTAGGGATGTTCTAACTAGGGATGTTCTAACTAGGGATGTCCTAACTAGGGATGTTCTAACTAGGGATGTCATAACTAGGGATGTTCTAACTAGGGATGTTCTAACTAGGGATGTTCTAATAGGGATGTTCTAACTAGGGATGTCATAACTAGGGATGTCATAACTAGGGATGTCCTAACTAGGGATGTTCTAACTAGGGATGCTTATTTAAATGGTATCTACAAAGTAGCTTTCAACATCAATAGTGATGCGGCAACTCTGGGATGTTGATCTTCTAGGCAGAGTAACAATGGGCAAATGAACACCGACACTGGACTAAAAATAATAAAAACCTAAAAAGGGGCTAGCCTCGCCCTTGCAACAAGTTATGCTAACTACATTGCCCCATAAAACACTTCATATGGATTTTACTCACAGTGAGAAGTTCTCGAATGCTATGTTCCACTTCACATAGTCGCAATTTTTTGCTATTTAATGCAATATATTTTCTAATTTGATCTGTATATTTTATGTTTTAATAAAGTTCTTCAACCATATTTGGATAACCTATATACATTTTCTATGAAATGCTCGTTGCATATATTAAAAATATATATACACAAAATGCTGTTGGTAACAATTGACTATCTTTATACGGAATTTTAGAAATCGCAATACAGTGACGTAGACATTTATTTTGTAAGGGTTTTACATTACCATACGAGACTGATGTCATCGTTTGTGCTTCAGGCAGAACACTAGTTGAGCTTATGGTACGGCTGGAGGTGACCAACTCAAAAACTACTGTTTGTTAACATGGATGAGTTTCAGAATGGAGAAGAGGTTAGCAAGATAACTATAGTTGATTACTAATTTGCTCATTTTAATATCTAATTTGTAACATTTGTATCAACATTTAAACATGCATCCTAAGTTAGCTAACGTTGTCCGTTAACAACGATTTGCACAACATGACACTGAACGTTCATGAACTGTAGCTAGCTAGCTAACTGTCCTGCTTCTCTTTTCGTTTATTATTATAAAAGACTGCCTTTGTCGTTGAAGAAGTGTCTACTATCATCAAAGAGGTAATGAAAAAAAGTACGACATTTGTTAGAAACAATAACCAGATTTCAGTGTGTTCTGCCCGTTGCTAAGGACATCAGATAGTGACCAATATGGTTGCTAGGCAGTTATCAACAGCCATAACGGGCTTTCATGACAAACCGCAAACGTGGTATTTCCTATGCAAATTTAGTAACTTTGTTACTCGTTTTATTTGTATTTTAGTCAGTGGAAGGAGCCATGGGAGGAAACGCTTACCAACATAGTAGAGTAAACCAATGGACATCGAATGTCGTGGAGCAGTGCCTGAGTCAACTGGGCAAGCTGGGCAAACCTTTCAAATACATCGGTATGTACCGGAACTGTAGTTAAAGCAAACCATTCAAATACATTTGTATGTACCGGAACTGCAGTTAAAGCAAACCTTTCAAATAAATTGGTATGTATCGTAACTGCAGTTAAAGCAAACCTTTCAAATAAATTGGTATGTATCGTTACTGTAGTTAAAGCAAACCTTTCAAATAAATTGGTATGTATCGTTACTGTAGTTAAAGAAAACCTTTCAAATAAATTGGTATGTATCGTTACTGTAGTTAAAGCAGACCTTTCAAATACATCGGTATGTAGGTATGAATGAAGGTACATTTAGGCGCATATTTATGTAAGCATTAGAATTGGGGCATTTGGCTCACAGGGGTTTACAATTGATCAGGTGTTACATGTTGCACCTATTGTTCAGTCACATAAATGAGCTATGAATGTGTAGTGTGTTCTATTCTTTGCTTTTGCCTTTGGAGTCTGCATTTGGTCAGTATGCGTAATCCAACATGAAGATTGTATAGATGTCTATAAAGGATGGCAAGCAATTTGGATGCTAAAAAACGGAGGAACTCCATTAAAATCACAGCCCAAATATTTTCCCACATAAATGCATGTCTAAAATGTCAAGATATGCAACGTTTGTGCAACGCATTATTCACTGTTAATTATGGTCTACGTCCTGAAGCATTAAAGGCTGTGGTGCTATCTGGATGAAATTAATGCTATTGTGTTAAGAATAACTTAATGAAGTCTGCTGCAACCCCAGTGGAAAGATCAGCTGGCAACAAGTCAGGGTGAAATATACACATTTTCTATCAAGTGGTGTGAATTTATAGTTCTTTAATATAAGTAGAAGTTTTTAGGACAAAATAATGTAGGCTAGTCTACTATCAGATCAAATACAATATGACCAAATACCTAATAATCTATGGTTTGAAATGACTTCCTATTCACATAACTTTGTTATGTGTTTTCCCAGAGGTGCTCTAATGGGGATTCACATAGAGACAATCGCACCAGTCACCCTCAGGATTCCTATGGATAAAATGTGTTCTGCATATAGGCCCAGTATATGCATATTAAAAAAGGCCAATCATACTTTTACCAACACTTAAATGGCCAGGGAACACAACAATGCATCCAGCTGTTTAGTGGGTGCTAGTGCCACCTTGTGAACTGCACGGTATACAGTATTCTTGCTCAGATGTTCAGCATAAACATTGGTGGAATACATGAATTGTCTGGTAAAATGCCACAAAGCTAGACACACTGTCTGTTCAACAGTGAGGACATTATGTTACTGTGAGTGGTATTATAGGAGGGGCGGTGCTTAAATAGGGTAACGCCGGGTTAACCACGAAGATAACCTGCTTGGAACTATTTAGGGATGCAGTGTAAATTGCCATAACAGCATACCTCGCAAAAAAACTTTAGCATTCGTATTACAGGTTAATCACGTACACCCGAAGTTACTGAAGTTACCTGTTACAAGTTGCCTCGCTTCATAGTACATCCCTCTGGTCTCCCAAGAAAAACAACAGCTGTGGTGCCATAGCTGTAAAAAACAAGCTTAAAATAAGCTCTGTTCATTCACCACTATCCGCTAGAATGCTGGGGCGAAAGTCTCACAAAAGCTGGGGTGAGTTACTGAGGAATGGGATTATTTATCTGTCTTCTTTTCACAGTGACCTGTATTATCATGCAGAAGAATGGAGCAGGTTTACAGACAGCCAGCTCATGTTTCTGGGATAACACCACAGACGGTGAGAATTCCTCAGACAAAGATATACAATCTTTACCACAAACATGTGTCTATCAACCGAGTCTAGCAAAGGAGTTTCTGTAATGGTTTAATTTCTCTTCCAGGTAGCTGTACAGTGAGGTGGGAGAATGAGTCCATGCACTGCATTGTCAGTGTTTTTGGTCTGGCCATCTGAAACGACTGCTTTCACTCAACATTCCACTACTCAGTTTTATTTTCATGACCAAACTTCGATGATTCAAACACGTACCAACAGTTTGTTGCCCTAAAGCCTGCTTTACCCCAATACATTTTTATTAGTGCTAAAGACTTGTATTTGTATTGATGTTTTAATTAATGTATTTGTTTATTTTCTCCACATTGCCTCATCGCAACATCTTCACAGCAATTTCAGTGTGATTAAACATTGATGAGTCTTGCAATTTACATTGTCTGGCATTCTAATTCCAGATTATTCGACAATAACTGCTGGGAAAGCACAAAGGAACCTCTTAGTCATTCAACGTGGTTTGCTGTAAGCCACTTTGTGCTGCGCCCTCTGGAAACAGTTGATAACAAATACTTACCTTTAGAAAACTTCTACTAATAAACAACAGAACACATAGTTTATAAAATAGCTGTGTATACAAAGTGCAGTGATTTACAAGCAGTTATATGGATAAAAATCCTCAATTGAATTCTGATTGCCTTGTATTATGTAGAATGGCACCAAAAGTAATTAGACAATTCTCTTAGAAATGCATGTTTTATAAATTGGTTGAATGAAAACATTGGCAGATACACAGTAATGCTTTATTTACATGTTATACAATATTTACAAAGCACTGCTCAGTTCTTGAAAATATGGATGCTTCACTAATTAACTCTAAATAAAAAGTTCTTACCATGAAGATAAAGATGTTCATTAAACCAAACCTGAAATACTTCTCAATAAAACACAGATATATAAAAGATCTCCATCAAAAACATTCAAATTTTTTAAACAAGGGTTCTATTACACTTCGGTCAATGTTTTGGAGGAAATCCCTGACCACAATTGTACAAAGTAGGCACTATTTTTATTAGAGTACATTTCTGGTGAATCAGTATTTGTTATTTTTTTCCTTAAAAGAGCCTCATTCAGTTTTTGCATTGTGAAAAGTTCATATCAGATACAGTAAAGTTCTGAGCAACCAATTTGAAATTCGGGGAGAGTCGGAATTGGCGGTATGACTAATGAAATAATGTATGTCACCCATCGCTTTAAATTATGCCTCAAATGCTGTGTAAAAGTTCAGTTCATTACAAATAGTTCTGGAACGTAGCAATTTTTCAAGCAAACCGAATGCACCTCTGATCAGGAATTTGGTTTAGACAGAAAATTTAAACTTTAATTTAGAAAACACTGCAGGTTATTGTGTACAGAACTGAAAAACAAAGTAAAATCAATGAGCAACAATGTAATTTGGTAATATTACGTAAATATTCTGTTTGAAATAATTCATTTAACAAGTCACAATACAATCAAAATCAAAGGTATAAAAGGAAAATGTATTATTTTTTTACCTGAATTAAGTGAAGAGCAATGAATTCCTCAGACATTTAAACAACCTTTATAACACTCGATGAATGTTTCTGGGAGCATCAGTCACTTTGAGACAGTGGCAAACCCATATAAGTGCAGAAGGTATTGTAAATCACTATTTATACTTGTTATATAAAAAACATATGACCAATATACCCACTCAAATCTGACCCCAAAGATTCTTCAAATGGTACTTTGAATGACCATGTTAAAAGTCGTTCTTGGAAAAACAAATTGGGGTTCCCTCAGTTTCAACCCTAAATAAATCTTTTATTTTTACAGTGAAGAAACTGTAGTTACCTCTAACAAAATTTTAATGCAGGAAAAATTAGTGGGCATGTAAAAACATTTCCAAAAGACCTGAAATCTACATGAAAAATCTGAAGTTTGTATAAGCTGTTTAAAGATAACTGAACCACAAAAACCACAACTTCCAAGTAGCTGAACAAACATGTTTCAAACAAATGAAAAGATAACATTCCTCTTATCAATTGCTTAAGGAATGTGAAAACTAGTCAACTTAAAATTTACAAACTGTAAGTAATGAGAATAGAGTATTAAGTGTCGTAATTGTTTGACAAAAACGATATTTAATGTTGACACTAGGAGTGCAATAATATTGGCTTTACAAAGGAACTGATTTGGCAAAGAACAGATTGGGTAAACTTTTACCTACACCTTCTCCAGATCAGTCGTTCTCAACTAGATAAAACAAATCTGGGGGTAGTATAAGTCCAAAAAACGCACAGCTATGGGTAAATGTTTGATGGATGCGCAAATGTGTCTGGTTCATACTCTCAATGTTAATTAATTTTGTTTTTTATATCCATCTGTATACTAGTTTAAAAAAACTAGAATAATATGTAGCAGTGGTTTATCATTAATAAAAATGACATTCCATAAATACGTCTGATCAATATTGGCACGCTTCCCTTTTACTGCACATCTGTACCCCCACATTAAGAAATGTGAGCTGTGAAACAAACATACACTAGCTAGTGATTACTGTTTTGAAGTGGCTTGTATATATCCATCTAATGTAGCCAGTGAGTTTAAAACTCTGAAATGACACAAGCCCAAATGTCTGACCATAACTGCGCACCTTTCTTTTGTTTGAATTTACATTCAGTATACACTTTTCTATGCATTTTTTCTATTTAAAAATATATATTTATGTACAGTTACAGTATGAAACCATTTGCAATTTTTCTGCAAACGATTCTTATTAACAAATGGTGTTTCACATCTGTCCAATGATTCTTTCTGGACAACAGGGCATTGAGTGACATACTACTTCGGACAGGGATCAGTCGCTGTCGCTATCCCCCTGGTACTTGGCTGTTGCTTTGATGGCCCGGCCATTTTGCAATGGCATCTCTTCATAGTCGCTCCTTTACAGAAGAAAAACAAATCTATTAATCTGACTAGAAAAACCTCCAAAAGCAATACAGAAGAGACTTTGTGGAATATGATCACTTGGTATGAATTTAACTGGCAACATGGACTGGAACTATGAATTAACATGAATACTAACCCATATATGACTTCATCATCCGAGTCATTGAGCATGGAGAATGCAGGATTATCCTTCAACTGGGAGTCTGGTGCAGAAAATAAGAATTGGTTATTTATTACCATTTGAGTTCTTTTTTTAATCGTTATTGCAGATTTCTATTAATTGTCTTTTATTTTTTATTTAAAAATGACTTACCGTAGACAGCGTTTTTTGAGGGGGAATACACAAATGCTAATGTGTACAAATAAAAGTTGAGTAAACCATAGAAAGATAAAAATTCAGCTGGTATGTCTGGACTTAAGGATAACTAAACAAGTTAATGTCATCTGAGACATGTGGAATGGTCAATAATGTGTTAAAGACTCAACAAGTGACATCAGCATTAAGTGACATCAGCATTTACTATAGAAGAAAAATCACAGGCAAGACGTATTAAAAAGGATATAGTTCTGGTAATGGGTGGACAACTCAGCCACAAAGTTGTCTTGCAGAGCCTTGGATCCAAACCTCAGGTAAAGAATCACCATGCTATAGAGTTCAGGATCGGAAAACATTAGGAGATTCCATCTAGTTTAAACCATGACCAACTTGAACAACAGCCAACCAGGGGAAAACGTGACCAAACCTTATTATTAATACCACAAACGTCAGCGCGGTCAGAAACTTCAGCCGGAGATCTGAAGACCAGGACAAGACCACAGATAATGAATATTAAGCTACACAGATAATGAATATTAATCTACATTAACATGGATCCCATACCTTAATCCCATACCTCTATGGGCAGTAGATCAGAAGAAACACATTGTTGCTTACCTGTATAGGGCATGTTCTTAAGCTCAGAACAGGCGCGAACAATGAGAAAGATGAGATATAGGATGTACAGGGTTACAACCACCAGGAAGAATATCTTCATGCCCTGAAAGCACAACATTACCTTTAATCAAACTGATGGGAGTAACACAAACAATTTGAGGTGTGTCATTTGACTTTCCCATACACATAACATTATAGAGGTTAAATGCATCACCTTGAAGTTGGTGATGTCTACTTTGTACTGATAAGTTGGGTCCTTTAGTTCATTCACCCTGTGGACGTGAAGGAAAATAAAGCTCATCAAAATTTGATTAACCAGAGGCCATTAGCCTAATACAGTGTTACAGTGTTTATTCAATTGAATATCTTTAGACTTACGTTTGCCATATCCCTAAGGTGACAGCTGAGAGCCACAAGAGGCCGACAATAATCAGTTTGGGCAAGTAAAATGTCAGGCACTTCCTCTCTCCCTAACACAGGAAACAGGAAGAGGACAGAGAATAAACAACACACAACAATACATAATGCGGTTTGAGGGTCACGGTCCATTACAGAGAAAACATTTATTGTCAACAGAAAGAAAGGTTTTAGAGGATTTGGCAAAAGATGCAACACTAATCACAGAAGAATGTAACTACATGATGAAATCACCACCTAATATTGTGCATTATGTATAAATTATGTATAAACACAAAATGTAGTTTTACTAGTGTGGGTATTACCAGTTTGCTCAAATATGTAAAAGGAGAACATTTGTAAATTGGCAAAAGGACAATAGAAGGTGCAGTATTCCCAAACACAGAAGTACAGCCGTATATCCAGGTAAAATATACACATTGCTCAAGTCATTTCTTTAGCCTGATTAGACTGAATGCATTAGAGAGACAACGCTGTGATGCCCCGGCGGTATTGGTACTGATGAGATGTTGACCATGGTGGACATCCTGTTGACCATGGTGGACATCCTGTTGACCATGGTGGACATCCTGTTGACCATGGTGGACATCCTGTTGACCATGGTGGACATCCTGTTGACCATGGTGGACATCCTCTTGACCATGGTGGACATCCTCTTGACCATGGTGGACATCCTCTTGACCATGGTGGACATCCTGTTGACCATGGTGGACATCCTGTTGACCATGGTGGACATCCTGTTGACCATGGTGGACATCCTGTTGACCTTGGTGGACATCCTGTTGACCTTGGTGGACATCCTGTTGACCTTGGTGGACATCCTGTTGACCTTGGTGGACATCCTGTTGACCATGGTGGACATCCTGTTGACCATGGTGGACATCCTGTACTATAACTGGACATTGCTCTTCTTTTGCACAACTGTATAGAAAACTAGATATTGAATCTTGAACCTGGACATTGCTCTATCATTTTCTGCAATCTGCTCACAGATCTAGACATTGGGCCATATTCTTCAATGTTTTCCTAAGTTATTTCTTAAATTCGTTCCTAAGAAAGGTCCTAAGAAAAGTCTTACTCAAATTCATGAACGTGTTCTTAAATGGTGTAATTGTTCGTACCTACGTTCCTATAATTATGAATACCACGTCTTTGTAAATGGAAAGCGCGTGTCCGTTGTTCCTAATTAGCATAGGTAAATGCCCTGGTATTTCCCATAAAAGGGCATTAAACTGCAGGGCGGAGTGGAAACTCATCGTAAAAATGTGGAGAATGCAAAAATGCCTAAACCAACATGTATAGACAATATAGAGGATCAGACGGCAAAAGAACAACTTACTTAGAAGTGGAAATACTTCTGCAATAAGTGAACAGGCAAAAATATGTAATATTTAGCAGCGTCGGTTGCAAAATCAAATACAAAAAGGATGCATGGATTTAATCATTCGTTCTGTGAGCGCTGTGTCAGGGGAAGGGCGAACCACATAAAAATGACATAAAAAATGGTTTGACATGAAGTTTGAGGGGAAAAAAGTATTGCCAAACAAAAACGAGAGATGCTGACCACAGGAGGGGAAGGCTTGCACTGTCCTTACTGAGCTGGACCGGGGCATCGGGGACATAATCGGAATTAGAGCTGCAGATCTTTGCCCAAACCCGACCGAACCGTTCGGTCTTAATGTCTATTATACACTCGAGGTCGGGTTCGGGCTTGTGCTCGGTCTTTTGCGCTCTGGATTGTGCGGTGAATGAGTGGTCAGGTACGCGTTTCATTTAGCGAATGGATGCTGAGGAGGTGAAACACGGGCAGGACTGTGGCCCATACATTTGGTTGCACTGGCCAAAAGATTAAAATCTCACTTTTAATGAAAAAAACGATCCGGTTATGCCGAATGCAAAAAAATTGACAGTCACTTAAAATATGACAGCAAAATGACCGGGTTCGGCCTTCAGGCTTTATAAAAACTGTCCGGCTCAGGTCGGGCTCGGGCCGAATTCTGTCGGGCCGGGTCTCACTTTTTATGCCCGATTACAGCTCTAATCGGAATTACCGCAATCTCGGGGGTGCCATCCACAGAAAAGCGTTAAATATCTGCAAATATTTGAAATAATTGAATATTATTCATAATGTTATTCTTCATAATATTTAAAGCAATGTACAATTGATGAAAACGCAGAGACAAATGATTTGTCACGAAAATGTCAGAGCGCAAATCTGCGCAAGAGTGCTTTTCACTGTGCGTAGATTCTGTTCTTTCCTAAGAACAAATTCCAGATAAGTAAACATTGGTGAATGTCAGAATCTTCGTGGAAACTGCATAATTGGGTTTTAAGAACAAATTTCTTCTTAAGAACGGTTGAAGAATATGGCCCATTGCTCCTTTGCACTATTCAGATAAAGTGAAGGAAGAAATGCTGATTTTGTACGTTTGCCCACTGACAAAGACATGATTTTGTCAGAGTCCTCTTTGCAGAACGTCTCAAAGATATTAAGGCTTCAAGGCTGTTTGGCAACTCGAATCTTCAGCTCCCTCAACAGATGTTCTGTGGGATTAAGGTCTGGAGACTGGCTAGGCCACTCCAGGACCTTAATGTGCTTCTTCTGGAATACCACGGCCCATTTTCAATGCTCTGGCTGAGAGAAGGAGATTCTCACCCAAGATTTGATGGTACATGGCCCCATCCATAGTCCCTTTAATGCGCTGAAGCTGTCCGGTCCACTTAGCATGCGTATAATTGCATCAACTGTTGTCACCAAGCTGCTTGGCGATGGTCTTGGAGCCCATTCCAGCCTTGTCTAGGTCTACTATCTTGTCCCTGACATCCTTGGGCAGCTCTTTGGTCTTGGTCATGGTGGTGAGTTTGGAATCTGATTGATTGCTTCTGTGGACAGGTTTCTCCTATACAGGTAACAAACGAGATTAGGAGCACTCCCATTTAGAGTTGCTATTCTGTCTCTCACTGTTAAAAAAAAATTACCATTAAAGTGTGCAGTGTGTTTTGCTCTGTTTGTGCTGTTTGTGTACGTCTTAAAATGTGTGTTCTAAATGCAGCAGCTAGTGGTTGCCAATTCCTTGTGTGTGTGTGTGTGTGTGTAAACAGACAAATAAACCTGGCAAATAAACAGGCGAATAAAGCAGAATCTGATTCATTATTTATTTTGGTACATGTGCAAACTGTTAGGAGCCCCGTGTACCTGTTAACTGATTAGCAGTTAGCATTAGCAATTGGACATGACAGTGGTTGGACATACCTGAACCCGGATGCCGTGGTAGACACAAAGCCAAAAGAGCAGCAGGGAACACAGGAAGAGGGACTGGAAAAATGCATCCAGAGTCCCCGGAAACCAGCTGTTCACCAGGAATGACAGCGGGAAAAATGGATCTGAAACAAACACCCCTTTTATTAATAGCTACACACTTGTATAGGAAATATTCTGATGCTAACATCAAAATTAGGCCTTCAGATGGGTAAACCTGTAACCTGTTTCAATATACCTCCTGGATGGTGCACAGTTAATGGTGAATTCATACCAGTGCTATATGGTCTCATATAAACCGGGTGGTTTGAATTCTGAATGCTCATTTGCTGATAGCTGTGGTATAAGTAAGAAAGAACAATACAGCACGTGGGGGTGAGGTATATGGCCAATAAACCACGACTAACCACGGGTATGACATACCACGGGTATGACATCACAGCACTTTTTACTTCACAATTACAATAAGGCCCCACAGTAGGTTGTGTTATGTTGCCAATCTGCTACGGCTACGCTCTGTCTACAGGCACATTGTGTCTATGAACAGCTTAGTCATGGTATGTTGGACAGATAACAAACCTCCCTATGCCTTATTGCTTATATACCACAGCTATCAGCCAATCAACGTCCAGGACCCAAACAAGGGACTCACCATTATACAGCAGCAACAAAGGCAGCAAAATGGACATCCACTTCTGCTCAATACCCCAGTCCCTCATGGAGAACTTCCTCAGGGAGTGAGCAAACATGCACTGCAACACATGAAAGCAAACATTTACACAAAAGGAAACAGAAATGCCCTAGAGAAACTGGCATACGTGCTATTTCAGGGCATTCTGCTGGGCTCTTACCGTTACCAAGAAGGTTAACACCACAAAGACAAAGCGGAACCAGATCTCCACCTGAGAGAACGAGGGATTATACATCTTCCACTGTAAAGGAAAGAGAACAACACTGAACTGCAGCTCAAAGCATCCCTGTGACCTCAAGAAAATGGCCAGCTGACAGTTGCTGCTCACCATGAAATTAACGCTGACTTCATAGGCGATGTTTTCCAGTCCTTTGAAGGTTACATTGATTTGGTACTGTGTGTAGTTTAAATAACCCAAGTGCACCACAATAATCTCATCACACTTCTGTAGAGAAAAAGAGGAATGAACTTAGGTTGAAATATGTCGCTATCAAAAATGTTCAGTTCATCGACTGGTTGGTCAATAATGATTCAGGGGACAGAGAAACTGGTTGATGGACCAAAGGAATTGTGTAACGATAGTCACTCACCGTGCCACAGTGCAGCGTTCGGGATCTCTGGTGCACATTGTTTCTGACGTGCATGACGCTGGCATCCTGCAACACTCCCTTCAGCTCCACGTTGATCTCAAAGTTCTGCCTAAAATCCACCACTGAACAAAGAAAAATCCCAACACCTTAAATTCAGGCAGGTTAAACCCAATTTAAAATATACACCATTGTTCAAATGTCAAGGGTCAATAAGAAATGTCCATGTTTTTTAAGTTATTATTTATTTGTCCATACAAAAAACATCAAATCGTTCATTAATAGCCATTTTGTGTCATAAATGACTAACGTAGCTGTAAACAGCTGTTTTTTTTATTGAATATCTACATAGGCATACAGAGGTACATTATCAACAACCATCAGTCCTGTGTTCCATTGCCATGTTGTGTTTGCTAATCTAAGTTTATAATTTTTAAAGGCCAATTGATTATTTGAAAACTCAAGCATAGTTGAAAACTGTTATGCTGCTAAATAAGCAATAAATTACAATCACGGCTCAAAATGGCCGCAAACAAAAACTTCTGAAACATGCCAGTCTGTTTAAGTTTTGAAAAATAATAGCTATTCCATGTGAGAAATTGCCAAAAAAAACAAAAGATCTTGTTCAATAATGCGTGCATCTCCCTTTACAGAAGAGAGCAAAGATCTAAATCAAATGGAAAGTGGAGTGGGATACAACTGAGCAAAAAGCCAAATACATTAATGTGTCTAGTTTGACAAACAGACGCCAATATGACATTCTCAACGCACATTTCGGACTGCTCCATTGCCAATTAATGGCTTCCAGCTTAAGGCAAAACATTTTGACGTAGTCGATGGGCACTCTGTGTGATTCGGTCTGCACTAAACGCAAAAGGAGTTACATCATTTCCCTAGTTAATATTTCACGCCAACATGCATTGATTTCACCAAAATATGCATTTTAAACAAATACACTTCTGTGAAAGGCATTGATGTTTATAGTGAAATCTGTGCAACGGTTGCACAAATGTGTTTTTGCAAATGTGCTTCATTTTAAATCATCACCCATTTGGCCAAGTTGAAGAAAGCTGTGGTTTTATGATAAATAACATGTGTAGTATAAATTATTGCATGCAACGCAGTACAAGCTATTTACCCAGAAATATAATTTACCATGTGTAGTTCAATAGAAACTTACCATGGCTCCTAACAGCCAAAAGGTCCTTTTGATGCGGCACTCACATAACAGTTAGTCAGTCTACCATGCAGTCTCCTCGTGACTTGCAATGTAATCGTCAATAACCGGCGTCTGAATGAACAGTTGTGAAAACTATTTAATTCTGTCGTAGATAACTCACCATTGCTGTGCTCCACTTGCATCAAACAGGTAAGCCATAACTGTTGGTTATAAGTGGAGAGGGGCGGGGACTTCAGGATGAAGGGCCCAGTCTGAAACCATGACAGGAAATGTACTCTGAAAATTACGATGCCACAGACGTGATGTAGTTTCCAACTGTAATGTTGATTTTGGACTATTTCCTTCTCACTCCCACACACTGCGCCAGTCTTACAAAGACGCTGTTACGTGTTTGTGCACTCAATAAGCCATTACCAAGGTAAAGCAAACATTGTAGGCACATTCCATGCGATTCTGGCATGATACGCTCAGTGTTCAGGTTATTGGGTAGACCCATCCTAACCCAACATCCTGAATTTCGGGTTGAATATTCATGTGTCAAACTACCCACTGTGATTGTTTGTCCAGGCACAAACAAGATGGCATCACAGTTGCTTGCAGATTGAACAGCCTTACCAAAGAGCTAACAATGGAGCATCCCCAGAATACCAATATTAGCATGTTATTAGCCTACCTATTAGTTTGCATAACTCTTGATAATCTCCTCTGATCTCTCTTATAAACATACTGTGGTCGCCCACAGGACTGGCTGATTTGAGGCCCATTTTTCTGCATGTCGGTTGGAGCAATCCATTTCTCATTTATGGGAGGGGGGGTTACTTATAACCTGCCATCAGATGTATCAATTCCTTTGTTTAGATTATCTTACCTTTATGTCCTGATTTTTTGCCAGCAGTTCATCTCCACTATATAGGATTTTGGGACCTGCAGAATAATGGGGTAAGCAAAAACACTCAGCAACAAACTCTGCACGTCTTCAGAGCTACCTGAGCATTAGCTTGAGAATTGAAGGAGGCATACTGCACCTGACTCAATACAGGTTAGAAAAGATGTTTTCATATACAAATTACACCATACAATTCACACATTACATTTTGGAACGACTGAATGCAGTGTTTTTGATAATAGATAAGATTGGTTTTTCATACATTAAATTTACCTTTCAAATGGAGAAAGAGATGCCCAATTCCCAACCAAAACATCTAGGGACATCCTTTGACTAAACCAAGTTCTTAGTCTTCGCAGCTAGATCATTTTCTTACTACAAATCTTTAATTGTTCTGCAATAGCCTTTTCACCGATTCACTTTGGTAAAAGACTAAATTAAGTTATTACCTGTAAGGATCGACATACAAAGGGATTGTGAAGATTTTCGGATTTCTATGCAGCCAAATACACAGCTTGTCAACAGACTGAGAATTTTTGGGCTGGCTAATTGGTTAACTGCTTTATAAAATAAATATGATTGATTGATTTTTCATTCACCGACTTCTAGCAACTATATAGAATGGTGCACTGCATGCTTACTGAGAGGGTGAAAATAAATATAAAATATGAAAACGACATACCTGCTATACCAATAAAGACTGTGAGGCCAAAACAGACCAAGAACGCCACAAAGACCAAAACAAAGTGTCTTTTGGAGAGTGTGTAGAGCCTCATAGGGGCTAGTCTGAAATTGAAACAGAGCTACAATCAGCTAATCTAAAGACACAAATACACAGCCACACACAACACTATGTGATCCATAGTTCTTGACATAGTTCTTGACCGACCATTGCTCAAAACATTGTTATAATAACATCAGTAATGATGATGTAACTCAGTAAATAGAGTAGGTTGGCTAGTTATCCAACTGTCTGTAGGATGCCATCTGTAGTCTAAAGTGAGGCTGCAGGCCAGCTATATTTTCCACAATGGTTTCTGGTAACATCGAATACTAAGAAAGTATTAGATAAAACGATTAATAGCATTACTTCAATGCTGTACGCACACCAGTACAATAATTTAAGACAAACAACAAACCTTCAAGCACCAAGAGGCATGCAAGCAGCAAATGTTAGGTACAGTACTAATACAGCAAACGTTAGGCACAGTATTAACACAGCAAATGTTAGGCACAGTACTAACACAGCAAACGTTAGGCACAGTATTAACACACCAAACGCTATGTACAGTACTAACACAGCAAACGTTAGACACAACACTAACACAGCAAATGTTAGGCACAGTACTAACACAGCAAACGTTAGGCACAGTATTAACACAGCAAACGCTATGTACAGTACTAACACAGCAAACGTTAGGCACAATACTAACACAGCAAACGTTAGGCACAGTACTAACACAGCAAACGTTAGGCACAGTACTAACACAGCAAACGTTAGGCACAGTAGTAACACAGCAAACGTTAGGCACAGTACTAACACAGCAAACGTTAGGCACAGTACTAACACAGCAAACGTTAGGCACAGTACTAACACAGCAAACGTTAGGCACAGTAGTAACACAGCAAACGTTAGGCACAGTACTAACACATCAAACGTTAGGCACAGTACTAACACGGCAAACGTTAGGTACAGTACTGACACAGCAAACGTTAAGCACCGTACTAACACAGCAAACTTTAGGCACAGTACTAACACAGCTACCGTAGAAAGTTACATGTGTGTCCTGGTCGACTGGATCCCACACAAACAGTAGAAACCATTTTGAGAATAAGACATACCATCTGAAGTGTCAATTCTAAAACACATTTGTACATAAAAAAATGGTGAACTTACACATCCATTTCGTGAAATTCTCACTCTAGAAAAAATTGGTCTAGGGAAAACGCACATCCGTATACATCAGTCAATGCGACAAACGAAATGCTACGTCACTCGCTAGATGGGGCGTGGCTATGTCACTCGCTAGATGGGCTTGTCTGAAGTCACGTGGGAAGCCGGAAAAAAGGAATGGGTATATCCATAGACATAATATTATATTATATATATATTATATTATTATGTCTATGTGTATATCAAGGCATCACTGATTTAACGTGTTCAGCTCACCAGACATTCAAACAGGCTATTATGCCAACTCTTGTTGCCTCTACTGAATCACTAACCGTAGCATCAAGAACCATAAAGTGTTAAAGGAGGTTAACATAATAATCAAACGTCATTCCTCTTAATTCGGTGTATTGTATGTTATTCTCAGCAACAACAAAAAAGAAAAAAAAACACTGCTTCCATTCGAAAATGGCTTTAGAATCAAATCACATTAAACCGAATGATAAAACTAACTCATATCTAACCTATTTAACATGAGACCTGCCCAACCACCCATACGAGTTCAACCACATGCGCCATGTTGTGGATGATAGATGCTGCTGCACCTATATTACAAGTACCCTGTATTGAAAGTGCAGCTATTATATTAGGCTATAGTGTAAATAGACATTGAGCAAGTTTATACTATCGTTCTGTAAATAGGTCGAATAAATTACGCTGGAGATCGAGTAAATGCACACAATATGGCTCGCAAATGCTTCGATAAACATTAACTGTAGAGACAATGATGCTGGCCCCAATTTACCTGTAAAATCGGTCTTCGCGGTAAGGGGTCAAATCCTCCTTTAATTCGTTATAAGCCTCCAGTATCTTTTTACAGAAATATTTTAGATCGCTGTAGAGAGGGGTTTCAAACCCGGAGTACTCGGTGTCCATCGTACCGGTGTCTGTCAGGTGCCAGAAAATGGCGATGGGAAAAAAACACCGCAGCCTTTACAAAGCAATGTGGGTGTCCTCTCTCTTGCTTTCCTCGTTTATTTGAAACTGCACGCAAAGCTGTAAGACTCAAAACGAGGGGGCACAAATACAGCGGCGTGAATCACGCCATGGATAGAGCGCATTACAGCAGCCTCCAATTTCTAACGCTGAATTTCTAACCCTGAATTTCCTTGGACTGTAATGTCTTGCATGTAAAAAAAAATCTGATGCATTATATCAATGCAAAAAAAATTCTGTGCTAGAAATTCAATGCAAAAAATTCCGTGCTAGAAATTCAGTTTAAGAATCTGGTAAGACAGATTTTCTTCCATACCTATGGACATACACACACAAACACAAGATACACTAAAAGATACATTGTAATTGTTTCTTCATCAGAGCTTCAATAGTTGGTACTGCCTCCTTTGGCTGAAATAACTTAATGTAGCCATTTGTTCCTTCCCCCCCAGCGAGGTGACGTTCCACGTCCCCAAAGCAAGCTTCTGCCGCCCGGGTCTGATCCGTCGAGATCCCCCACCTTCACTGCCACCCATATGACAGCGCACCCGACCCCTGCGGTTGTTCCTGTGAGTGGTGGGCCCACAGGATGGAGAGGAGAGAGATGCCACGTATCTCGTTCGGCCTGTGTCCGGCCGGGCTCCGTGGCAAACCCGGCCACCAGACGCTCGCTTTCGAGCCCGCCGTCTGGGCCTGGCTCCAGACGAGGGCCCTGGGCTTCCTCCAGGCAGGGTCTCGCTCCTTTTCCCTCTATCTTTCAAGGGTCTTGGTGAACCATTCTTAGTCTGGCCCCTCGCCTGAGACCACTTTGCCTTGGGAAACCCTACCAGGAGCATGAAGCTCCAGACAACCCAGCCCTCAGGTTCATAGGTGCACACAAACCTCTCCACCACGTTAAGGTGATGATTCCCGGGGAGAACTTGTGCGTGAGGTGGAGCGATACCAGTTGGATCTGGTGGGACTTACCTCTACGCACAACCGTGGCTCTGGAACCTTACTCCTGGATAGGGGTTGGACTCTGTTCTTCTCTGGAGTTGCCCAGGGTGAGAGGCGGCGGGCTGGTGTGGGGATACTCACGAGCCCACGGCTGAGCACGGCGGTGTTGGAGTTTACCCCGGTGGATGAGAGGTTTGCCTCCCTACGCCTAAGGGTGGTGGGGGGGAAAACTCTGACTGTTGTTTGTGCTTATGCACCAAACAGCAGTTCGGAGTATTCAGCCTTCTTGGAGACCCTGAAGGGAGTCCTATATAGGGCTCCAGTAGGGGACTCCATCATTCTGCTGGGAGACTTCAACGCACATGTGGGCATCGATGGAGACACCTGGAGAGGCGTGATTGGGAGGAACGGCCTCCCTGATCTAAACCCGAGCGGTCGTTTGTTATTGGACTTCTGTGCTAGTCATGGATTGTCTATAACAAACACCATGTTCGAACATAAGGAGGCGCATAAGTGTACATGGTACCAGAGCACCCTAGGCCGAAGGTCAATGATCGATTTTGTGATCGTATCGGCTGATCTAAGGCCGCATGTTTTGGACACTCGGGTGAAGAGAGGGGCAGAGCTGTCAACTGATCACCACCTGGTAGTGAGTTGGATCAGAGGGTGGGGAAAGACTTTGGACAGACCAGGTAAGCCCAAACGGGTAGTGTGGGTGGACTGGGAACGTCTGGAGGAGGCCCCTGTCCGAAAGATCTTCAACTCACACCTCCGGCGGAGCTTTTCAGGCATCCCTGTGGAGGTTGGGGGCATTGAACCTGAGTGGCCAATGTTCAAAGCTTCTATAGCTGAAGCTGCGGCGGTGAGCTGTGGTCTCAAGGTCCTAGGTGCCTCAAGGGGTGGTAACCCTAGAACACCGTGGTGGACCACGGTGGTCAGGGAAGCTGTCCGACTGAAGAAGGAGGCCTTCAGGGATATGCTATCCCTGGGGACTTCGGAGGCAGTTGCAGGGTACAGACAGGCCCGAAGGGCTGCAGCCACTGCCGTGTCAGAGGCAAAGCAGCGGGTGTGGGAGAAGTTTGGAGAAGCTATGGAGAAGGACTTTCGGTCGGCACCAAAATGCTTCTGGAAAACCGTTCGGCACCTCAGAAGGGGAAAACGGGAACCATCCAAGCTGTGTACAGTAAGGATGGGACACTGTTGACCTCAACTGATGATGTGATCGGGCGCTGGAAAGAGCATTTTGAGGAGCTCCTGAATCCGACCTACACACCCTCTAGTACAGAGGCAGAGCTGGAGGCTGATGGAGGGTCATCGTCAGTTTCCCTGGGGGAAGTCGCTGAGGTAGTCAAACAACTCCACAGTGGCAAAGCCCCAAGGACTGATGCGATTCGTCCAGAAATGCT
Source organism: Dallia pectoralis (assembly GCA_029465975.1). Classification (NCBI taxonomy): domain Eukaryota; kingdom Metazoa; phylum Chordata; class Actinopteri; order Esociformes; family Umbridae; genus Dallia; species Dallia pectoralis. Next base: position 20,135,157 of record CM055734.1, on the reverse strand, counting down.
AAAAGCTTTGGGTGGGGAAGGGCTGTCTTGGTTGACACGCCTCTTCAACATTGCATGGAAGTCTGGGACAGTGCCAGAGGAGTGGCAGACCGGGGTGGTGGTTCCCCTCTTCAAAAAGGGGGACCAGAGAGTGTGTGCCAATTACAGAGGTATCACACTCCTCAGCCTCCCTGGTAAAGTGTACTCCAAAGTGCTGGAAAGGAGGTTTCGGCCAATAGTCGAACCTCAGATTGAAGAGGAACAATGCGGTTTTCGTCCTGGCCGGGGAACCACGGACCAGCTCTTTACTCTCGCAAGGATCCTGGAGGGGGCCTGGGAGTATGCCCATCCAGTCTACATGTGTTTTGTGGATCTGGAGAAGGCGTATGACCGGGTACCCCGGGATCTTTTGTGGGAGGTGCTGCGGGAGTATGGGGTGAGGGGGTCTCTTCTCAGGGCCATCCAATCTCTGTACGCTCAAAGCATGAGCTGTGTCCGTGTCCTCGGCAGTAAGTCGGATTCGTTCCCAGTGGGGGTTGGCCTCCGCCAGGGCTGCGCTTTGTCACCAATCCTGTTTGTAATATTCATGGTCAGGATATCAAGGCGTAGTCATGGGGGGGAGGGGTTCCCGTTCGGTGGGCTGATGGTCACATCACTGCTTTTTGCGGATGATGTGGTCCTGATGGCCTCATCGGTCGGTGACCTTCAGCACTCACTGGATCGGTTCGCAGCCGAGTGTGAAGCGGCTGGGATGAGGATTAGCACCTCTAAATCTGAGGCCATGACTCTCAGCAGGAAACCGGTGGAGTGCCTACTCCGGGTAGGGAATGAGTCCTTACTCCAAGTGAAGGAGTTCAAGTACCTCGGGGTCTTGTTCGCGAGTGAGGGAACAATGGAGCGGGAGATTGGTCGGAGGATCGGAGCAGCGGGGGCGGTGTTGCATTCGCTTCACCGCACCGTTGTGACGAAAAGAGAGCTGAGCCGAAAGGCAAAGCTCTCGATCTACCGGTCAATCTTTGTTCCTACCCTCACCTATGGTCATGAAAGCTGGGTCATGACCGAAAGAACGAGATCGCGGGTACAAGCGGCTGAAATGGGTTTTCTCAGAAAGGTGGCTGGCCTCTCCCTTAGGGATAGGGTGAGAAGCTCAGTCATCCGAGACGAACTCGGAGTAGAGCCGCTGCTCCTGTGCGTAGAAAGGAGCCAGTTGAGGTGGTTCGGGCATCTTGTACGAATGCCACCTGGGCGCCTCCCTAGAGAGGTGTTCCAGGCACGTCCAGCTGGGAGGAGACCTCGGGGAAGACCCAGGACTAGGTGGAGAGATTATATCTCCACACTGGCCTGGGAACGCCTCGGGATTCCCCAGTCAGAGCTGGCTAATGTTGCCCGGGAAAGGGAAGTTTGGGGTCCCCTGCTAGAGCTGCTACCCCTGCGACCCGACCCCGGATAAGCGGTTGAAGATGAGATAGAGATGAGATAGTATAAACTTGCTCAATGTCTATTTACACTATAGGCTAATATAATAGCTGCACTTTCAATACAGGGTACTTGTAATATAGGTGCAGCAGCATCTATCATCCACAACATGGCGCATGTGGTTGAACTCGTATGGGTGGTTGGGCAGGTCTCATGTTAAATAGGTTAGACATGAGTTAGTTTTATCATTCGGTTTAATGTGATTTGATTCTAAAGCCATTTTCGAATGGAAGCAGTGTTTTTTTTTCTTTTTTGTTGTTGCTGAGAATAACATACAATACACCGAATTAAGAGGAATGACGTTTGATTATTATGTTAACCTCCTTTAACACTTTATGGTTCTTGATGCTACGATTAGTGATTCAGTAGAGGCAACAAGAGTTGGCATAATAGCCTGTTTGAATGTCTGGTGAGCTGAACACGTTAAATCAGTGATGCCTTGATATACCCATAGACATAATAATATAATATATATATAATATTATGTCTATGGATATACCCATTCCTTTTCTCCGGCTTCCCACGTGACTTCAGACAAGCCCATCTAGTGAGTGACGTAGCCACGCCCCATCTAGCGAGTGACGTAGCAAAAAATCAGGACATAAAGGTAAGATAATCTAAACAAAGGAATTGATACATCTGATGGCAGGTTATAAGTAACCCCCCCTCCCATAAATGAGAAATGGATTGCTCCAACCGACATGCAGAAAAATGGGCATCAAATCAGCCAGTCCTGTGGGCGACCACAGTATGTTGATAAGAGAGATCAGAGGAGATTATCAAGAGTTATGCAAACTAATAGGTAGGCTAATAACATGCTAATATTGGTATTCTGGGGATGCTCCATTGTTAGCTCTTTGGTAAGGCTGGTCAATCTGCAAGCAACTGTGATGCCATCTTGTTTGTGCCTGGACAAACAATCACAGTGGGTAGTTTGACACATGAATATTCAACCCGAAATTCAGGATGTTTGGAAGGCGTTGAGGGGTAGGACCCAAGCTTGGAGCAGCTGCGTAAATGGGTCTTCCTAATAACCTGAACACTGAGCATATCATGCCAGAATCGCATGGAATGTGCCTACAATGTTTGCTTTACCTTGGTAATGGCTTATTGAGTGCACAAACACGTAACAGCGTCTTTGTAAGACTGGCGCAGTGTGTGGGAGTGAGAAGGAAATAGTCCAAAATCAACATTACAGTTGGAAACTACATCACGTCTGTGGCATCGTAATTTTCAGAGTACATTTCCTGTCATGGTTTCAGACTGGGCCCTTCATCCTGAAGTCCCCGCCCCTCTCCACTTATAACCAACAGTTATGGCTTACCTGTTTGATGCAAGTGGAGCACAGCAATGGTGAGTTATCTACGACAGAATTAAATAGTTTTCACAACTGTTCATTCAGACGCCGGTTATTGCCGGTTACGTTGCAAGTCACGAGGAGACTGCATGGTAGACTGACTAACTGTTATGTGAGTGCCGCATCAAAAGGACCTTTTGGCTGTTAGGAGCCATGGAAAGTTTCTATTGAACTACACATGGTTAATTATATTTCTGGGTAAATAGCTTGTACTGCGTTGCATGCAATAATTGTACTACACATGTTATTTATCATAAAACCACAGCTTTCTTCAACTTGGCCAAATGGGTGATGATTTAAAAAGAAGCACATTTGTAAAAACACATTTGTGCAACCGTTGCACAGATTTCACTATAAACATCAATGCCTTTCACAGAAGTGTATTTGTTTAAAATGCATATTTTGGTGAAATCAATGCATGTTGGCGTGAAATATTAACTAGGGAATTTATGTAACTCCTTTTTTGTGTTTAGTGTAGACCGAATCACACAGAGTGCCCATCGACTACGTCAAAATGTTTTGCCCTACTAATTGGCAATGGAGCAGTCCGAAATGTGCGTTGAGAATGTCATACTGGCGTCTGTTTGTCAAACTAGACACATTAATGTATTTGTCTTTTTGCTCAGTTGTATCCCACTCCACTTTCCATTTGATTTAGATCTTTGCTCTCTTCTGTAAAGGGAAATGCACACATTATTGAACAAGATCTTTAGTTTTTTGGCAATTTCTCACATGGAATAGCTATTATTTTTCAAAACTTAAACAGACAGGCATGTTTCACAAGTTTTAGTTTGCGGCCATTTTGAACCGTGATTGTAATTTATTGCTTATTTAGCAGCATAACAGTTTTCAACGATGCTTGACTTTTCTAATAATCAATTGGCCTTTAAAAATGATAAACTTAGATTAGCAAACACAACATGGCAATGGAACAATGGATGGTTGTTGATAATGTACCTCTGTATGCCTATGTAGATATTCAATAAAAAAACTGCTGTTTACAGCTACATTAGTCATTTATGACACAAAAATGGCTACACTCTATTTATGAACAATTCGATGTTTTTTGTATGGACAAATAAATAATAACTTAAAAAACATGGACATTTCTTATTGACCCTTGACATTTGAACAATGGTGTATATTTTAAATTGGGTTTAACCTGCCTGAATTTAAGGTGTTGGGATTTTTCTTTGTTCAGTGGTGGATTTTAGGCAGAACTTTGAGATCAACGTGGAGCTGAAGGGAGTGCTGCAGGATGCCAGCGTCATGCACGTAAGAAACAATGTACACCAGAGATCCCGAACGCTGCACTGTGGCACGGTGAGTGGTTATCGTTACACAATTCCTTTGGTCCATCAACCAGTTTCTCTGTCCGCTGAATCATTTATCGACCAACCAGTCGATGAACTTAACATTTTTGGAAGCGACATATTTCAACCCAAAGTCCATTCCTCTTTTTCTCTACAGAAGTGTGATGAGATTATTGTGGTGCACTTGGGTTATTTAAACTACACACAGTACCAAATCAATGTAACCTTCAAAGGACTGGAAAACATCGCCTATGAAGTCAGCGTTAATTTCATGGTGAGCAGCAACTGTCAGCTGGCCATTTTCATGAGGTCACAGGGATGCTTTGAGCTGCAGTTCAGTGTTGTTCTCTCTCCTTTACAGTGGAAGATGTATAATCCCTCGTTCTCTCAGGTGGAGATCTGGTTCCGCTTTGTCTTTGTGGTGTTAACCTTCTTGGTAACGGTAAGAGCCCAGCAGAATGCCCTGAAATAGCACGTATGCCAGTTTCTCTAGGGCATTTCTGTTTCCTTTTGTGTAAATGTTTGCTTTCATGTGTTGCAGTGCATGTTTGCTCACTCCCTGAGGAAGTTCTCCATGATAGACTGGGGTATTGAGCAGAAGTGGATGTCCATTTTGCTGCCTTTGTTGCTGCTGTATAATGGTGAGTCCCTTGTTTGGGTCCTGGACGTTGATTGGCTGATAGCTGTGGTATATAAGCAATAAGGCATAGGGAGGTTTGGTATCTGTCCAACATACCATGACTAAAGGCTTCATTATGCTTCTGCGTCAACTCTACGGCGTAGCTACGCCGTAACTCCTACGGCGTCGTGGCCGTTTTATGGTTCTGCGTCGGGTTGCGTTGCATTTCACCGCCAGATGTATAATCTGACCAATCACAGCCCTTGTGGTCTGCGTCGCCTCGGCGTGTAGTTACAATATTTTGGAGGTGCACGTCGAGCTACGGCGTAGGGGTCGGAGAGGGGTTCGCGTCGATTCTGCCGTAGCAGATTGGCAACATAACACAACCTACTGTGGGGCCTTATTGTAATTGTGAAGTAAACAGTGCTGTGATGTCATACCCGTGGTTAGTCGTGGTTTATTGGCCATATACCTCACCCCCACGTGCTGTATTGTTCTTTCTTACTTATACCACAGCTATCAGCAAATGAGCATTCAGAATTCAAACCACCTGGTTTATATGAGACCATATAGCACTGGTATGAATTCACCATTAACTGTGCACCATCCAGGAGGTATATTGAAACAGGTTACAGGTTTACCCATCTGAAGGCCTAATTTTGATGTTAGCATCAGAATATTTCCTATACAAGTGTGTAAGGGGTAATGAAAGGGGTGTTTGTTTCAGATCCATTTTTCCCGCTGTCATTCCTGGTGAACAGCAGGTTTCCGGGGACTCTGGATGCATTTTTCCAGTCCCTCTTCCTGTGTTCCCTGCTGCTCTTTTGGCTTTGTGTCTACCACGGCATCCGGGTTCAGGTATGTCCAACCACTGTCATGTCCAACAGACTGTATTGCTAATGCTAACTGCTAATCCAGGGGTCTCCAACCCTGCTCCTGGAGAGCTACTTTCCTGGGTGTTTTCATTCCAACTTCATGTATATGCAGCCTCATTCAGCAATGATCTATCTAATTATTCCAGTCAGCTGTGCTTAATTAGGGTTGGAGTGAAAACCACCAGGACAGTAGCTCTCCAGGAGCCGGGTTGGATACCCCTGTGCTAATCAGTTAACAGGTACACGGAAATGAGTTATATGTATTATTATAAAGCGGAAGTGCGTCACGAGGATCAGTGCAAGTAGTCCATTACGGCCACATTAAAAAACATCACGCACGGAACCAGCTGTGATCAGATATGCAAGACTGTCACCCACAAAAGATCCATAAAAATACCATCACAGCCAGTTACAGCTGTTTTTGCCCCACTATGAAGACTGTTCTGTTGAAACCAGATCCTTTTTACAATGTTGGAATTGTAAATGCCTTTGACATCATTGGAAAAGTTAGAGACATTGTTGAGATGAATAGGTCGTTGTATGAACAAAATTCTGACCAATTTGATGAAGCTCAACTTCTTATGGAACAACAAGGTGATTTGGATGATGCTTGGGCACAGATTTGTACCCAGTCTGAAATAAAAACGCCTTCAATGTTTACAATCACAGGAGATTAATGATAATGATTTGGAGCCTATTCCAGAAAATATTCCAGACCTGACAGAAACCTTGCCGAACAACTGGTAACATTGAAGTCAGAAAAACGTTCATGACAGAAGAAGCAGCATGGAACATCATGAGATCACTAAATGATAAGCAAGCATGCATTTGTTTCAAACTACGTCAATGGATTTTAGAAACAATATGGGGACAAAATCCACAACAAATATAACTTTTTGTCACTGGTGGAGCAAGAACAGGAAAAAGCCATTTGATTAAAGCCATACATTATGAGTTGTCTCAAATTTGGCGCAATTATGTACAAACCCAGATGACACTACCGTGCTGTTAAAGGCTCCAACTGGTGTTGCCGCATATAACATTGGTGCTGCTACCATACACAATACTTTCTGCATTGGCACAGATGTGAGATTACCTTACCAGCCATTAGGTGAAGAAAATTTGCGGGCTAAACTCTCCAATTTACAAATACTGATCATTGATGAAATATCAATGATAGACAACAGACTGTTTGCATACCTTCATGGAAGACTTAGACAAATTAAACAATGTGGAGATCATTCTTTGTTTGGAAAAGTTAGCATTGTTGCCGTGGGAGATTTTTACCAATTACCACCGGTAAAAGGAAAACCTCTTTATAGTGATATGCCAGGACTGAACATTTGGAACGACCACAATTAACACAAGTTGTGAGACAAAAAGACTCTCTTTTTGCTGACCTGCTAAATCGCATACGTGTCCATGAAAAATCTTCTCCTATGTTGCCCACAGATGTTGAAATAATGAAGCAATGCGAAACAGGAGAAGACCTGAATGCATTGCACATTTTTGCTACAAACAACCAGGTTTCCAATTACAACTCCCAAATGCTAACCTCATTTTGCCCAGATGCTGTAACTATTGAAGCGCAAGACTTTGAGCGAAATCCAAAAACAGTACGTATGGAAAGAAAGAATGGCCATCACACCAAAGTTTTCAATAGTTGTCTTAAGCCTAAAATCAGCTTGGGAATACAAGCTCACATCATGCTGACTAAAAACATTTTTCAGATGGACTTGTTAATGGTGCCTTTGGGACAGTTGTGAAAATTATGTATGACGCTGATGAATACTTTCCCTCTGTAATACATGTTAAATTTGATGACAGCAAAATTGGACCCCTGCAAAGAGCTAGAATAACCATACGAAATAATACCATCAAAACATCACAATTATTAAACCTGTAGAGGACAAAGTCTCAAACAATGGTGGAATACATCGTCAGTATCCATTACAATTAGCCTGGGCCACTACTGTTCACAAAGTTCAAGGTCTTACAGTCAACAGCGCTGTCGTAAATATTGTCACCAGGACAAGCATATGTAGCTTTAAGTCATGTTTCTTCTCTGTTCGGCTTAGTAATTGAGGACTTCAACGAGTCAAAGATTTACTGCAACAGCAACATCAAAGATGTTCTGTCAACAATGCCTACCTTTTACTCAAAAAAACACCTTCAACTCCCCCGTTATTCACAATTGCTTTAACATTCAAAGTCTGAACGCACATTTTACCAATATGCAAGCAAACAACAGTATACTGAAGTCACAGTGCATCTGTTTAGCTGAAACATGGCTCCAACCAAACAATCCAATTGAACATTTACTTTTTTCTAACTTCACCTTCTACAATAACAGTCGTTACAACTGTTACAGTCCTATGAACATTCTCACCAATGCTTTAAAACATGAGGCAAATGGTGAAGTTGGAATATATTGTCAGGCAGATCAAAAGATTGAGGTCCACACACCATGTAATACAAATCTAGAATCATTAGTCATCCATGTTTCACAATTTCAACTACTTGCTGCAGTTTTATACAGGCCTCAAACATACCAATTTGACATATATATATATTTTTTATTAAATCTTATCAATGAAATGAATACTTTTCCAGGTGGCAAAATGATCATTGGAGACTTTAACTGTAATCTTCTAACTTCTAAAACAATAGAAACAGTATTCAATCAGCACAATTACAATCAATTAGTTCATTTTTCAACCACTGACGCCAACACTTTAGTAGATCATGTATACACAAATGATGTACAATTTCACATATCAGTTGAATTGCTATTAACATACTATATTCACCATAGTGCTATTCTAATTCACATAAAGTAGCCAAAACATTTGCACAACCACACAGGTTTAACCAAAAACAAACCCAAGCCAACTAAGCAAAATTTGACAAAATTTACCTAAAACAATGTGTAAATTGGCTGAAATATTAATTGTAAATAGTTTTTCCCATCTTCACACTAATACTTGTCGAACTGTTAGATTACAGTCAACCATCCAACATCTAAATATGTTTTTGCCCCCTATTCAACATCAGGTAAGCTATGCTACACATTACATGTTTTTAAATGGTTAAACATATAATGTACATATCACACATTAAAATGTTTATGATATACTATTCAAGAACTAGTAAAAGTTACACCTCAAAATATTGAGCTTTTATTGCTTCCATCATTTGTAGCTCTGTTCTAACCTGTTAGCCCTGCTGACATCACAGAGTCATAGTCAAGGCATACACTTGCTTATTCAGTAGAAAACTACACTTTCATTCGTTTATTTAGCTCTTTTGTTTGTAATAGTTTGCCAATACATATTGTGTTTTTTGCATTAAATCTTTCTTCTGGTTGTTTTCTAAACATTACCTCTGTGCCTCATTAAGTTAACCATCTTTGGTAATAATGTTGAATATGTCTATTGTTGTAAGGCAACCTGTAATCACTTTCTCAGGCTTATAGGATGGATGGGATTCAAGGTGCTGTACTTTGGAGAGCATCTGTACAGTGACTTGGCAGTAAGTCATAATCATCAGCATTTTTGTTTACTGATGTTGTTTGGGTAGATGAGATATTTCCCAACACATGTGTTGTTTTGTTAAAAGGCATTGGCATGTAGTCAAAGCATTGGGCTTGCTGCACTATATCTGACAGGAGGACCTGATGCTGCACCATCTCTGGCAGGAGGACCTGATGGTGCACCATCTCTGGCAGGAGGACCTGATGGCGCACCATTTCTGGCAGGAGGACCTGATGGTGCACCATCTCTGGCAGGAGGACCTGATGGTGCACCATCTCTGCCAGGAGGACCTGATGCTGCACCGTCTCTAGCAGTAGGACCTCATGCTGCGTCTTGGCTGGAGGACAACCTGGTGCTGCGTCATGGGTGGGTGAGTGTTTGCGGTGTGTCTGTGGTGTTTTTGTGTGTGTGTGTGTGTGTGTGTGTGTGTGTGTGTGTGTGTGTGTGTGTGTGTGTGTGTGTGTGTGTGTGTGTGTGTGTGTGTGTGTGTGTGTGTGAGAGCTGTATGTATAACAATTACTTTTCATTATTACACTGGTGTAGATGCATCAAGATCTAAAGTCGAAGGAAGTTCTGAAGGATAGAGGAGCTACAGTGAGTGTAGTGTTGTTGAACACTGTATGCCACAATATTTATTGTAAACACTTCATTTATCAACAGTTTTGGACCAAAATGATTTACTGTTACTTTTACAAGGTTTATACCAATGTCTGAAACTGATCTTTTTTTACTTACAGAGCTGTGACAAAACACCTGTTTAACCGACACTTTGGCCACATTTTCCACACCTGCCACAACCCCACCTTCTTTTCATGTTGCCTATGGCACTTCTCACATCTCTACATTGCATCCATCAGCTGCCTGCTGAATTACAACCCCTCCTACACCTTCTATACTCAATGCAGCCCTCTACAGTATGAGACACCCCTGTGGATGGACCAGCTTGGCACTAGCTGCTGAAAGACTATTTTTTGAAGAGATGAATCACGTGTAAAATGAAATATTATGTCTTCATCTGTTTTAATACTAAAATGTAAATAATTGGGAACGGGTATTAGCTGTTAACCTTTAATAAATATGTATTACCATTATTGTCTAAATCTGATTCTGCTTTAAGTAAGTTCAGTTCCCTTGGGAAGTCCCATGTCCTCTCCCAGGTGCAGGATGTGTTCCATGTAGTCGTGGGTTCCAGATAAGAGGAACTCCAGAGTTAATAACATGTACAGGGAGGATAGGATAACATGGGCTCCAAATTCATAACAACCGGTACAGGAGGAGGGTTTTATACTGGACACGTGTATATATAACCTAGTTCAACCTAATAATGGTTGAGCATTTCACTTGACATGTAAATGTGTTGTTAACTGCTCCAGGTTCATGAATCTTGAATAAATACATTTTCATTATTAAAAGAAACTACAGTCTCTGTACTATTCCCTTTAAAATTCCACGACATGTTGGGTCTTTCTTAAATTGGTTTAGCAGTTTTCTCCATCACATTTGCAACTATGGGGAAAACACTATAATAGCATATTGTACACATGTCTTTCTTGATACTTAATCGTTTTCAATGACATGCTTTACCACACTTATTGGAGTGAAAGTCTGCATACTAAGTCAGCTATTTTACTTTACATAAAATAGCCAATACATGATCTGCACAACAACACACTTTTAAACAAAAACAAAAGCCAACGAACTAAGCACACTTTGACCTGTGCATTTACTGACTTATTTTAGAAATGTATTTTACAAATGACAACATGACCTCACTAAAAACGTCTATTACACAAACCCCTTAATGGAGAAAACAGTTTGAATATTGACTTTAATTAATCAAATTTATTTATACAGCCCTTTTTACAACAAAGTTGTCACAAAGTGCTTTTACAATCACCCAGCCTGAATCCGACAGAGCACACAACAACAAGTTGAACAAGAAACAAGTTGAACAAGTTGATACACGGCGGCTAGGAAAAACTCCCTGAAGGTCAGATTTAGGAAGAAACCTAGAGAGGAACCAGGCTCTGAGGGATCAACCAGTCCTCCTCTGGCGGTGCTGGGCGAGTTCATGACAGTTAATATTATACAGTGCAAGCAGGCAATGTGCGAGCATCTTAAAAATCGAAATCGTCCAGGACGACCGGGAGGGTTGATGGGTATGATAGATCTGTGTCCATAGCTGATTGGTCCCACAGCGTGGCCAGCTGTTGCGGGTCCCCTTTAACAGAAGTGGACACAAACACAGGGAGAGGTTGGACACTAGTTTCCGGCACAACAATATACCAGTACAATTCTTATAGGAGACAGGGGGGTTAGTGAAACTATGGCCATGAACGGATAAACCCAGGACATGGCCAGACAGATGTAAGTAGAGACAAGACACAAGGAGAAGTTATGGCGCTTTTCCACTGCACAGAACCAGCTCGCCTCAGCTTGACTCGACTCGGCTTTTTTGGTTTTCCACTGGGTAAAAGTTGTACCTGTACCTGCTTCCAGGTACTTTTTTTCGTACCACCTGAGACGAGGTTCTGAGCGAGCTGAGGCGATACTAAAATGTGACGTGAAAACAAGGCAGACTGCTGATTGGTCAGAGAATCGTCACTATTCACCGCATCATCATTGCACGCGCCAGATGTAGTATCCTGAGTAATCCCACCATATATATATATATATATATATAAATAGTTTGGCCAGAGATTGCGTGAGAGCTGTACATATTATCCATTACGAATACTTTGGCAAACCGAAAGAATACGCAGTGAGAAACAGCCACATCTCGCGGATCAAACATAGCTATACACTCGATTTCCTCCGTTGTCTTATGTGTGTGTGGGTAGCGAGTGTTGGTAGGAGGACGTGGACCTGAATGAAACACGCTTCTCTTGCCCGGTAGATTATACAAGTAGAGCATTCTAACACGGCGCATGTAGTACGTCCGGACTCCATTCATACTACCCGGATTCATACTATATAGAACGTACTTTTTTAACGGTCGCAAAGTACGTTCTTATTTAAATGTAGTACATACTCAACATAGTACGCCGAGTCTGGCTAAGTCGAGTCGAGCTGGTTCTTTGTAGTGGAAAAGCGCCGTTATTTAGACTCCCTGATTCTCTACGTCCCCGGCACCATAGAATAGCAGCATAAATCTTAGAATGAGACAGGGGGGTCCAGTGAAGCCGTGGCCCTGAACAGGGTAAACCCCGAAATAGGGCCCGATAGGCCGGAAAACACCCACCCACTTTGCCGAGCATCAACCCAGGGACGCCAATCAAAAGGATGTCCAAAAACCTGCGTACCCCTAGCAT
>CM055734.1:19977728-20122194 GCA_029465975.1 Dallia pectoralis | reverse complement strand
AGTGGTCCTTCATATAATTTCAAAGTGCTGATGTGGCCCTTGAGCTGAAATATCTGCCCTCCCCTGGGTTAGGTCATTACAAATCTCTCTGACACTGACGCTTTTCTGTGAAAAGTAGCGGTACGCATGAAAAAGTGCTGGTACGCTTAAAACTGCGTACCGGTGAGTACCGCCCCACTTCGAGCACTGTTGGCAAGTACATTTCTCCTGTTATATACATATTTTTTTGCTAACCATTTCTATAATGCTATCCTTTGCATGGGCACCCTTACTGCTAAGTGCTCAACCAATTTACACTCTATTTAATTGTAACCAGGTGGTGGTTACGACCAATAGAAATTGTTTTAGGTTCGTACAACGGGAGCAGTATCTGTCCTGTCAGTGCGTGATTTAAGTGCGTAGTGACGTCAGCACGGCAGGAAGAAAGAGACAGGAGAAAAGTAGCCTTATCAGGAGACACGTTAGTTGATGGAGTAGGATTATTAACAACGCGAATGTTAAATTAAGAATAGCATTCAAGTGTTAAATGTTGATATTAAGACTCAAGGTCGTTAGATGTAAATAGTTATACACAAGTTTGATGTAAATGATGCGAGATTTATGAAAGATAACCAACGATGGTTAAGGATACGGGGAAGTCTGTGGTCCACGTGTGAGGAGTTGCTCCGGTGAAAGTAACGTGGGTAAGAGGATGTTAATGTTTCTCATGTTAAGAGAAATTGTGATTTATTGTCAAGGTGGTTTCACTAACATAATAAATGGTTATGATCCTTTTTGTGCAGGAGTGCCACTACCGTTTGTTATGTACATAGAAAAGTTTTATGGTTACTGAAAAGTGTGATAAGTACCGGAACGATTTATGTTTATAGATAGGTTTTATTTATACCAGTTGTAAATGTACCATTTGTAATTTTATTTTTGTTTAAAACTAGTTTCACCTACTCGAATTAATAAATCCAAGAACCCCATATTTATTTGTCTCACTGTGTGTATTTGCCCCGGTGACAAATTTTGGTACCAGGAGTGGGGTATTGCATATTTTGAGATAGGTAGGAGCTAGTATATTCAGTACATAACACGGTAGTGGCGAAGACCAGCAGAGCAGAGCGCCCTGTCAACGAGAGAGATCGGTGGAACTGAAGAGCGGACGAGGTGTCAAGCGACAAGGGCACAAGATCTGGGACAAAGTCAACAGCCAGCTCAAGACTTCAACACGTCTTGGTGTACAACTGTTATATCCTTTGTTTCTTGCTAAAGTGCATAGCCAACCTTAAAATCTGTTAAAATGTCTCATACCTCAGGTTCAGATGATGAAGTACAATGTGATGTTGATGTTCATGCACAGCTTAGTGAGTTAAGTAAGAAACACGAACAGGCAATAGAAAATATTGCAAGGCTAAGTGAATCATCAAGAAAATCATTTGTGTATGTGCCAAGGGAACGTCACATAACCCCGTTTAGTGGTGATTTTGACAAGGATGGACGGGGGGTAGATGATTTTATTGAGGAAATTGACCGTGTTTTGCGTGCCCGAAACCAGTCTGTGGACGATCAATATGACTTTGTTATGTCTTTGTTGAGGGGTGCAGCTTTAGAAGAAGTACGGTTGCGTACCCATGGTGAGACTGACCATATGAGAGATGTATATACTTATCTTAGGGAAGCGTTCAGAGATAAACGCAGTGGTCCGCAGTTGTTGCATAGTTTTTATAATCGTAAACAGAGAGAAGATGAGGACATACTTGAGTTTTCACATGCCTTTGTAAAAGTCCTGAGTTTAGTGTTAAAACAAACACCTGACGCTGTAGCCAATGAGAGGCTAGTATTAAGAGATCAGGTTGTGGAGGGAATTAGAGATCCTCTTCTTAGAAGGGAACTCCGCAAATATGTGAGGGACAAACCTGGATCTACGTTAATAGAAGTACGAGAGGAAGCGTATATGTGGACCCTTGAGGAGTCTCAAACTAGTGCACGGAGTCACAAAAATCGAACCAGCCGTTCAGTTGAAGACGCACATTGTGCTGCCGTAAATGCTGGTGGTCAGAAGTCTGTTACCTTGGAAGATGTCCTACAGGTGGTTGCAGAACAAAGCAAGGCCATTTGCGAGCTGACTAATGCGGTGAGGGACCTTACAATTCGACCACCCTCCACTCCCAGTACTCCCAGCACTAGGTTTAAATCACAGATGAGATTCACAGAGGATGGGACACCCATATGTTTCAACTGCCAGAATGAGGGGCATATTGCCAGAAATTGCCCAGCTAAGCAGAGTGGAACTCCCAGAAGAACAGCAACCCCTAGATCCCAGGGAAACCAGACCCCTCGGTTGCTGTGAGTCGGGCAATCCGAGGCCACATCCCAGGCTCAAAGAGTGACACGCCACCTAAAGAGGTGTTATTGGAGCGTGCAGTAGGAACATGTCCCGTAGTGGAGATTAAGATTTCTGGTGTTGTAGTGTCTTGTTTACTGGATACTGGCAGCCAAGTAAGCACCCTTTCAGAGAGGTTCTTTAGACAGTGTTTAGGCGGGGAGGATGCAGATATGTTGTCGACATCAGGCTGGCTTAAGTTAACAGCTGCTAATGGGCTGGATATACCCTACATGGGGTACATGGAGTTGGAGGTAGAGACTATGGGAATGAAAATTCAAAATTGTGGATTTTTAGTGGTGAAAGATCCTCAAGGTTCTCATGCATCAACCCCTGTAATTTTGGGTATGAACATTATTAGTGTCGACAGCTGGTCCATGCTGAATTTGATACTACCCTACAGGGAAAATTGAATTCTGATTGGAGGAGTACTTTCCAGAAAGCACAGACGTGTCAAGTACAGAAAAAAGCTATTGCCAGAGTTGCAGGTAAAGATCCCACACACATACCTGCTGCGTCCATGGTTACCGTCATGGCAAAAGGACATCCCAGAGGGTCTGACAAAGAGACTTTGATGTTATTGGAATCAATGAACACAGTGTTACCTGACGGACTGGTGGTCATCTCTACACTTGTTGATTGTCAGAATCATCATGTACCGGTGCAGGTTGTAAATTTTTCCCAGGAGGATGTGTGGCTTGCGCCAAGAACCAGGCTAGGTGTTGTTTCTCCAGTTGACTCAGTGAAAAGCAATGGAAAGTGTGAAGTCAAGTTTCAGCGCATCTCTGCAAGTGTTGAACAAGTTTCGGTTGTGGAGAAGGATCTGCAGACGTCGAGTCAGCTGCCGTCTGTTGTAGATAGGTTAGACATTGGTGGCACCAAGGAACAGCAAGCAGAGTTACGTGCAGTATTGGAGAAATACACAGATGATTTTGCTGCGGAGGATGAAGACCTGGGATATACGGACAAAGTCAAACATGCAATACACCTAATCGATGACGCACCGGTGACACTGCCATACCGTCGCATTCCCCCCACACAATACCAAGAGGTGAAGGAACACATTTCAAAGTTGGTGAGAAAGGGGGTTGTCCAGGAGAGCTCCAGCTCGTATGCCTCACCAGTGGTGATAGTGAGGAAGACTGATGGTAGTATACGATTATGTGTGGACTATCGGAAATTGAACCAGAAAACAAGGAAAGATGCATTTCCATTACCACGCATTGATGAGAGTTTTGATGCTCTGCAGGGTGCCAATTTCTTTTCAACCATAGATTTGGCAAGTGGATACCACCAGGTGGCAGTGGACGAGTGTGATCGCCAGAAGACAGCCTTTGCAACACCTTTTGGACTGTTTGAATACCTCAGGATGCCGATGGGGGTCTGTAATGGACCTGCAACCTTTCAGAGGTTAATGCAGGCTACCATGAACGATTTGGTGTTTCAGATAATGTTGGTTTATCTGGATGACATCATGGTGTACTCCCAGACTTTCCAAGAACACATAGAGAGAACAGACGCAGTACTAAAACGCCTTCAAGAAACAGGACTTAAAGTGAAATTGGAAAAATGTCATTTTCTGCAAACACAAGTGAAGTTCTTGGGCCATCAAGTCTCAGCAGAAGGTATAGGGACGGATCCAGACAAAGTCTCAGCTGTGATGCAGTGGCCGGTGCCCTCTAAATTAAAGGAACTCAGATCGTTTCTAGGTCTTTGTAGCTATTACAGAAGATTTGTCCAAGGGTTTTCAAAGCTGGCAGGTCCATTGCACAATTTGGTCAATGTGTGTCTCAAGTTAGCAAGTCCTGCTAAAGCGAATCAGATGTTCAGTAGCTTGTGGACTGTAGAATGCCAGACCTCGTTTGAAGCTTTGAAGGAGAAGCTTACCAGTGCACCTGTTTTGGGTTATGCAGATTTCACACGTCCCTTTATTGTGGAAACTGATGCCAGTGGTCTTGGACTAGGAGCCATTCTGTATCAAAAGCAAGGTGAAAAAAACAGAGTGATTGCATACGCAAGTAGGAGGCTGAGAGACCCTGAAAAGAACGACAGAAATTATAGTAGCATGAAGTTGGAGTTATTGGCACTAAAATGGGCAATAGCTGAAAAGTTCCGTGGTTACCTATTAGGCTCGAAATTTACGGTGATTACCGACAACAATCCATTGTGTCATCTTAATACAGCAAAGTTAGGTGCTATTGAACAAAGATTGGTAGCACAGTTGGCTGTATTTGATTTTGATGTCCAGTATCGCCCAGGGAGGCAGAATACTGCAGCAGATGCCCTCTCTAGGCAGCCATTAGCAGGGGAGCCTGATGTTTCTGGTGAGGACACAGAGTTTGACAACTGTGTGGCCATTTGTACTGGAATACACAGAGGAACAGCCCTGGAGACAGAGTTGGTCGGAGTGGGAATGGAGAGTTTCAAGGTCAGACAAATTCGTGCTCTTGAAGCAGGTGGTTGTGTTGTTGGTGGTACATGCCAAGAGAATATCCATACCCTACCCGGATACTCTAGAGAAGAGCTCCTCTCTTTCCAACAGCAGGATGCGTTGATAGGCGGATTCAGAGCTTTTTGGGAAAAGAAAAGGAAGCCTAATGGCAAGGAACGGAAAAGTCTTTCTAAGCCTGTACGGTCGCTGTTGAAGCACTGGAATCGTGTCAGAGAGCGGGATGGATTATTATACAGGGTGGTCAGTGATGTGAGACATGGAGAATGTTTTCAACTGTTGTTACCCGCCTGCTTGAAAAATCCAGTCCTGGAAAGTGTACATGACTCGATGGGACACCAGGGTATAGAGCGTACTCTACATCTGTTGAGACAGAGGTGTTTCTGGGTAGGACTTTATGAAGATGTCGAACAGTGGATAAAGAAATGTGAACGTTGTGTGCTCACTAAAATGCCACAACCAAAAATACATCCACCAATGAAATCCTTCCTGGCCACCAGACCACTAGAAGTAGTGGCTGTCGACTTTACCGTTCTTGAACCAGCCACAGATGGTCGGGAAAATGTCTTGGTGATTACAGACGTGTTCACTAAGTTCACACAAGCTTTCCCTACAAAGGATCAAAAGGCCGATACTACAGCGAAGATTCTGCTACGCGAATGGTTCATGAAATACGGAGTGCCAGAGCGGCTACATTCAGATCAAGGTCGTAACTTCGAGAGTAATGTCATAGCAGAATTATGCAAGTTGTATGGGGTCAAGAAAAGCCGGACAACACCTCACCATCCTACTGGAAATGCCCAGTGTGAAAGATTCAATCGGACATTGCATGAGCTACTACGCACCTTACCAGCAGAGAAGAAACGTAGATGGCCAGAACATCTGTTGGAGTTGGTTCATGCATACAATGTAACTCCACATTCCACGACGGGGTATTCTCCATATTACCTGCTCTTTGGAGTGGAGCCTCACCTGCCTGTGGATGCTCTACTGGGGAGAGATTCCGAGGTGGAGAACCCGCAGGACTGGCTGGTTGTGCATCAAAGGAGACTGAAAGACGCCCATGCTCGAGCAAGGGAATACTCAGAGCAGAAAGCAGAGGCAAGGATTGCTGCATACAGTGACAAAGTTTACTGTCCACCAATTGAGATGGGTAGATCAGTGTACCTCAGAAACAGACCGTTGGGGCGAAACAAGATTCAAGATGCTTGGAGTTCAACCCCGTACAGAGTAATTGAAATTCGTGACACCACCTACACAGTGGAACCTGTAGAAGGAGGACCGGTTCGGAGAGTAAACCGCGTTGACCTTCGACCTTGTGTAGAGAAGCCGGTTCCTACTCCGCGGAAGAGAAGCACAAATCAACCGTTGGAGCCAGACAGGTTGGTGCCATCACCGACACCACTCCAGATAGTGGAATCTGAATTGGAGGACTCTGAGGTTGATGGAGTAGTGGTAGAACAGCTGATGCCCAGGTGCAGTGAAAATCCACAGGTGGAGTCATCACCTTTGCTCAGGGGTCTTACAGAGCCAGTGTTGAGAGAAGCCGACCAAGAATTGGAGTTGGATTTTAGGCCTGAATGTAGTCCAGTCCCTGCTCCACGCAGAAGTAAGCGACAGCATGCAGGACACCATGCAAATCCGTACCATGAGCCCAGATCAGTTTTAGATCCCGGTGCGTTAAGCCCAGCTGTGGTTTCACAGATACTAGCCAGTTTGGGTTCAGTTTTCTTTAGAGAAGCTGTTGAGGTTAGGAATTCCTCAGAGTCACCGAGGACGGTGACATAAGCAGGGGAGAATGTAACCAGGTGGTGGTTACGACCAATAGAAATTGTTTTAGGTTGGTACAACGGGAGCAGTATCCGTCCTGTCAGTGCGTGATTTAAGTGCGTAGTGACGTCAGCACGGCAGGAAGAAAGAGACAGGAGAAAAGTAGCCTTATCAGGAGACACGTTAGTTGATGGAGTAGGATTATTAACAACGCGAATGTTAAATTAAGAATAGCATTCAAGTGTTAAATGTTGATATTAAGACTCAAGGTCGTTAGATGTAAATAGTTATACACAAGTTTGATGTAAATGATGCGAGATTTATGAAAGATAACCAACGATGGTTAAGGATACGGGGAAGTCTGTGGTCCACGTGTGAGGAGTTGCTCCGGTGAAAGTAACGTGGGTAAGAGGATGTTAATGTTTCTCATGTTAAGAGAAATTGTGATTTATTGTCAAGGTGGTTTCACTAACATAATAAATGGTTATGATCCTTTTTGTGCAGGAGTGCCACTACCGTTTGTTATGTACATAGAAAAGTTTTATGGTTACTGAAAAGTGTGATAAGTACCGGAACGATTTATGTTTATAGATAGGTTTTATTTATACCAGTTGTAAATGTACCATTTGTAATTTTATTTTTGTTTAAAACTAGTTTCACCTACTCGAATTAATAAATCCAAGAACCCCATATTTATTTGTCTCACTGTGTGTATTTGCCCCGGTGACATAATATTTGTCAAAACCCCTGTACATGGTTATCTACCAGCAATATACCAAAACGGAGCAGCCTAAATAATGTCATATTGATCGGACTTATTATTCTTATTTAGTATGTATTCTGTCATGAACTATTTTCTGCCCACAACAAACTCATTAGCTAAAAAGTCCAAAACAACTTTCTTATTTTTCCTGCTAAATAAACAATATAATTTCCATTCCATAATCTGTAGATGATTGATAAATATTCCCATGGAACAATAAGCAAAAATCTCTTGAATATGATTGGTGGATGGTTTCTTTCTCCTCCCTTCCGCAATAGTCTTAAAAGTTTGTATAACAGAGTGTAGTACGCCCAGATTAACTTGTGATACAACACCTGTACAGGTACAAAGGCTATGCTGATAGACTGGTTTTCATGTTAACTGGGGAGAGCATGGACTGAATTACGTTGGTGCTATCTAGTATAATTAGTCCCGTAACATTATAATACTAATACAGCATATTGTAACTTTGAGTTTATTTTAATTGTGGTTTACTTGTTTACCTGTTTTTGTTGTAGATGTACTTGTTGTAGTTTCCTTGCATTTTTTACAAGGTTACTGAGAATCACCTAGGGCCAGTTGTTCAAAGGTAATCTGATCGGATTTTGGTTATCGGATTGGATCAAATCTTGAAAATGGGTTGTTCAAAAGAGAAAGAAGGATTCTGAAATCTGATCAGATTACGGAATCAAATCCTAGTTTTAATCTGGATCAAAAGTTGTCAGTAGGAATTGGATAACTTTTTCTTTTTTTTGCCCGCCACCACCCCCCCTCGTTGGAGGTCAACTTTATTTTTTATTAAAATCATGTAAGATGTACCAACAATAATAATTACTCCAGACAACCACATCCACATCCTTAATAGTGTGATAGCCCTAATATTGTGAGGTATTGTGAGGAGGGAATACTCATAAACAAAAACAGAAGAGAAAAGACCAAATTAGCTTAACCACAAAAGAACATTGAAGGCCAGGCAGGAAGACAGACATATACCATCGATAAACAAATAGACATTAACATATACGGGCACTTAGGGAATTACTAACAATTGACAGACGGACACTAGTATACAAACAAGTAAATAACTGGACGAGAACAGAGTAATATTCAAATGATCGGACGAGTAGACAAACAAGCATATATATTACCATACTAATCTAGGGGAAGAGGAGAGGAAGGAATAGGTGAGGAAGGTACAGCTATGTGAATATCGGTGTTATGAAGAGCATTAATAAAACAGTTATTGCAAAGTGTGAAGAAACGTTAAAAAGGGGTCCCAGATATCTTTGAAGGCTGGTGTATTATTGTTCTTTTGAGCTAAGAGCTCTTCTGTACGAATGTATTCTGAAATTAAGTTGTACCAATGACAAGAATGACAAGAATGTCTAGATATCCAATTTTTTTAAATTATTTTCTTAGCAATTGTTACAGAGATAAGTACTTGGTATTTCAGCTTCTTTGGAATGAGAGTAGAAGTGGTGACAAAGTGTAGGGGTGAGTGGGATTCCACAGTCCAGAATGGTAGAGAGGGTACTTGTGACTGATGTCTATAGTAATTTAACAGGCTGACAAGACCAGGTGGCATGCAAATATGTGTCAATGCTCCCCAACGTGCAATGAGTGCAGATATCTGTGTCGACTAGTCCCATTTTAAAGAGTCTGCCTTGAGTGAAATGAAACCTGTGAATAGTTTTATATTGTATGAGTTGTAGGTTGGTGTTAGTGGTCATAGCGAATGTATTCTTGCAAATATTAGTCCAGAGATCTGGGGTTGGGAAAAGGGCCAGGTCATTTTCCCATTTGACTTTGGGGAGTGTTATAGAAGAGTTCGTAGAGACAATCAATTTGTAGAGTTTGGATTTTTTTTTTTGGTGGTTGGTCTGCAAGTCTTAGTAGGTGTTCAATAATGTATGTGGTTTCCAATTTGGTATTTTAGTTTTTTTAGTTTTGATTATTGCTTTCAATTGTTGATAATGAAGAAACTGATCCATTCCCACCCTAAATATTCCCACAATGGTGTGAAAAGATAAGAATTGGATGGAATTGGATAACTTTGATAAAAAAACAGGATTATCCTGATCATGACAGGGGGTAGGATTTAAAGGTGGATTCCAGGAAGAAAATGTAGTAAAACCTTAAAATTGGACAAATCATTCACTTGTTCATTTTGTGTATATACTTGTATTTATATTTTGCACTTGATTTGAGTAAACTTGTAACAGTGATAAAGTAGACATAGGCTACCAATTAAGCTATTCAGTATAATGAGGTAAAAATAAAATACAATTGTCTCCATAAAATAATCCCCCAAAACGACGCAGCGCACTATTTAAAGCAACTAAACTCCTCACACGGAGTATGGAACGAACTCTACACGCAACATAGAACAACTCCACACAAAGACAACCCGACACATAGGGAACTTAAATAGTCCTCTAATGAGATAATGGACATCAGGTGTAGTGATGACGAGACTGAACCAGGTGTGCAGGGGGAGGAGATAACGATGGCAGCTCAGAAAGCCGGGGAGGACGACCGCCGAAGCCTGCCCGCACGGGACGGCACACTGGCTTCTGAGGGAGTTCTCATCATCACTGAACCTGAATAGAAAAAATGGGATTTCCAAATCTGGATGATTTTTATCCAGATTAAATGTTTTGAACAAATGGCCCTAGAGCATTAGAAGATTAAGATGCATATACAAGAACACAGGTTTTCAATAACTTCACACCTTAGTGACCCCTATGCATTCATTTGATTTAACTTTTTTCTATATAACTAATATTAATTTTGAAATTGTGAAGCTTTGACTTATTCTTTTTAAAACTAAATTACACAAGTACCAAAAAAGGTTCCATTTGAAATGCCAACTGTACTCAACTCTTATCAGGGGATACAAAAACTGTAATTTGGCTGCTCACAAAGAATTTAAAAAATGAATCTTTATAAGACAAATATTTAGTGTGTGACCATATATAGCTGTGCTATAGAAAATACTTGATTCCTTAAACTCTTAGTTGACTGTGTGTTTTAGAGCAGATTGATGCTGAACCTTTTTAAACGTCCCATGGCTACAATCACTGTCTGTCATGATTTCCTGCTAATATTACAAAACTATTCTATAATGCAGGTCTGATTGACCTGAAACCTGGATTGACATGTTTATATTGATGCTGCAGGCAGCTATATTTAGTTTGAAATTGTGTCTGCTCCACACTCCAGGCCAGTTGGGGGCAGTAATGCGCATTTTAAGTTAGTTTCCCTGCAAGATAAAATATCCACTGTAGAGGACTACGAATTCAAACTCTGTTTTAACACGCTGCTGTTGTAGTTTGGGTTTCAAACGTCTGTATAGTTTTACATTTATTTGAGGAAGTACTAATAGAAATCTGTCGCTGAAATGGTAAGTATTTAAAAACAGCTTATTTGCGTATTTGTTCAGTTCGATATAATTCGCCGTAAAAACGTTTAAATGGCAGTGATCGTTACTGTTATTAAAAGTATATGTCTCATGTTCTTTATTAAATGTAAACGAGTGGACCTAAACCGTTATGAACGAACAGATCAACAAACTAAGTTGAAACGTTTCTATTTATTCTCCCAATATCTGACAACAGGAGGTTTTAGCGTTAGTCCAGTTCCAAATAGAAAACCAAACGACAAAGATAATTACAGCAATGGCTGATTACTCCTGAAAATGGTGGTTTGAAATGTACAAGTACTAGGTCACAAGTTACATGTTATTATGTCTATCTGAATGTCCAGGTTAGGTTGCGGTTTATGTTCTGGGGCCTCGTTTATTTCTACTCAATAGTTGGGTTTTATAAAAAGCAAATGTGGCTGGAAAATGTGCGGTCCTTCACGCATGCGCACACACAGAAACGGGTGAAATGAGAAATGGCGACATCGTTTGCAGATGGATAAAACACGTGAAAATGCCGACCTTTGTGTAAAATGAAGCGACATATTTCTTGTCATTAATAATATGAAGTATTCGCGAAGCCTTTCTTATAATTTACAGCCTACACAAACAAAAGTTTGATCGATCTGCAAAAAAAACACATTAAAACAAAATCGTAACGTCAATTCAAATGAAGATATATTTGCAAAAATAACTGAAATATGTTCTGTAATTATATTTGCTTGTTGTGCAATTCATACTCATACGGCAAACAGAGCAAAATCATGTATAGAACTGCTATTCTGTTATAATCCATAATACGTTATCTATTTGTAGTAGGCCTATTCTGTTTCACACAAAACAGCATCTATTTGTAGTATTTTGTTTCACACAATACAGTATCTATTTGTAGTATTCTGTTTTTCATAGTACAGTATCTATTTGCAGTATTCTGTTTCACATAGTACAGATCTCGTTTTTCCAAAAAACGACAGGCCCTTTTTCCACCTAATTTAAGGTGAGGGACTAATATCAGAGATTTACTAGCTATATCTCCATGTGCATGATTTCAGCCAGTCTTTTTGGAAGTAACAAAACAATGAATTTTTGAGATCGGGCTAGGAGGACCAATTGTTCAGAAAAATTATTGTTAAAACTATAAACTCGTTATAACCATTTCAAAAGGCTGCCCCCCTAGTACCCACAATGCTCTTTCAGTACTTCAGAATAAAAGTCATGTTGTATTGTTTATACAGTACATCACAAGCACTTAGGCCTTTTATAAAGCACATTGGTATGGTCTTTTATTATAGCAATCCTGCTCATCCCTAAAACATTATCAGAGTTGTCCCGAAGCCACTTTTTTGTTATATTTGCTGTGTGCTTACGGTCTCTGTACTGTTGGAAGGTAAACTGAGTTTTTCCTAGCCACCGTGTATCAACTTGTATCAATTTGCTGATGTGTGCTCTGTCGGGTAGTGATGTGCGATACCACTTAATTCCTATTTGATCCGATACCAAGTAATACCCAGGCTGGTATCGCCGATAGCAATACTTTTTAAGTATTTTATTCGTAGTGTGGTGTGACAACTATGGAGGATTATAGGGGCCAGAACGAAATAAATAAATGCATACATACTTAAATAATTGAATAGCAAAATACAAAGCTTAAATAAATGACTAAATATATAATTTAATGCCTAATTTACGTACACAATTTATAAATTCCAAATTAAATAAGACACAAAATATATAAATGTTACATGTACTTGTGTGTGTGTGTGTGTGTATATAGATTTACTTTTTCATTTCTTCACATTTATTTATTTATACTTTCATTCATCCACAGTGTAATTTGCTGCAGCAAAATAAATCTCGTCACCCAAAATTCAGGAATTCAGGGGGCGGGTTAAAGCCTAGTCAGTCATAGTCAGTCTGCACTAGTCTTCCTATTGAGAAATTTATAAGGGCTGCTGCAGCCAATAGATATACAGCGGCCGGCTCATTCACAAAGCCACAGTGCACACTAAACTGACCGGCGGAAGGATTAGTTCATTCCCCTAACCGGATATAATTAGACTTTTCCCGTGACAAAAAGTTACTTATGATAACATAAACACTCACTTTAAATTACTGAGTTTTAATATCGATATTTTTATATGAGAATCGATACTAGAGAAGGAGTTGTTGGTATCGTAAGTATCGATACTTTAGTATCGATCCGCACATCACTACTGTCGGGTTCAGGCTGGGTGTTTGTTAAAGCACTTTCTGACAACTTTGTTGTAAAAAAGGCATTATAAAATACTATTAATTCAGTGTTTCCTTTAGGATTTTTTTTAGCAGTGGGGGCAGTTCTGTCTGAACAACCCGCACGTCGCCGCCACCGCCGCCACCGTTAGATAGCCTAAACGTTGTCTTTCCCTTAAACACTGTGTAGGTAATGTGAACTTCGCATACATGGTCTTCATTAGGGCCGGAGTGGGACTGATTTTCAGCCAGGGAGATGTGTAGTCAACCAGCCCATTTTTTTCGGGGTGGGGGGGCTAATGTACTGTTTATATCAATAAAATATCAATAAATACAAATAACAGAAAGCTTTTCAATAAAGTGTTTACTTGCTTAAAGTATGTTTTGCAATGGAAGTCATTTCCTAAGAATATCCTGTAACGGAAAGCTCCATTTTAAATGTGAATATCAATAAATACAAATAACAGCACTTCTTGGCCTGTGCTTAACACATTTTAGTGTGGAGGAACTTCTCTCACATGCCAGCCCATCTAGCAACGCATGCAAAAAAAAAAACTATATCTCAACAATTACGTTCCCTGGGAACTATTGTAGGAACACGCGATTACGGTACTGGTGACAATCTGATAGAGATTTGAAGTTTCAAGGCCAAATGGTTAAACAGCTATTGAATTAATAATGTAGAGACTTGTACTTTATAGACGGTCCCTAACTATAAGCAGACGGAGGTTTGTGTCTGCTTGCGGGAAAACCGGACCTGATTTCCGTTACAGGATATTCTTAGGAAATGACTTCCATTGCAAAACATACTTTAAGCAAGTGAACACTTTATTGAACAGCTTTCTGTTATTTGTATTTATTGATATTTGGCTAATAAAATGGTGGTAAAGATTATAAAGACAGCATACGTTTTAAACAGTACATTAACCCCCCACCCCGAAAAAATGGGCTGGTTGACTACACATCTCCCTGGCTGAAAATCAGTCCCACTCCGGCCCTAATGAAGACCAGGTATGCAAAGTTCAAATTACCTACACAGTGTTTAAGGGAAAGACAACGCTTAGGCTATCTAGCGGTGGCGGCGGCGTGCGGGTTGGGGGTTGTTCAGACAGACCTGCCCCCACTGATAAAAAAAATCCTAAAGGAAACACTGACATAAATACAGAAGGATGACACACATTAAAAGAACCCTGAAAACATGAGAGGATAAACAATGATTATTCCATAAAACTTTACATGCAGAAAACAATAAAGGCATTAACATCCTATAATGCTGCGTGAGTTATATCGATATTGACACTTGGCATTCAGGCCAAAGAGTTCAATCTTTGTTTCATCAGACCAGAGAATCTGGTTTCTTATGGTCTGAGAGTCTTTCAGGTGCCTTTTGTCAAACTCCAGGTGGGCTGTCAAGTGCCTTTTTAGTCACTGAGCTCTGTCAGTGACAGTGACTATCAGGTTCTTGGACACCTCCCTGACTAAGGCCCTCATCCCCATTCCTCAATATGGCCAGGCGACTAACTCTAGGAAGAGCCCTGTTGGTTGGCCCATCAGTGGCATCACTTGACTGAAGTTGGTCTACATAGGTTTTATAGAGATCTACAATCATGTTGGTTGGCTGTCATTATAAAATTACCTGCAGTGAAAAAAGACACAATCCAATTCGTAAAAGGCCTTCAGGGATCTGAGTTAATTACCAAAAGAAAGAATAAACACTAATCAAGTGAAATATCTCTGCACTACCTATACACCTTGTGTGACCCATGTCTGCTGTTATGAATGTGTCATTGTGTTTTCTCCACATTCATCAGTCATGTATGGTTCTGGTTTGGTCCTTTTTTAGCAGAGGGAGGACAAACCCAGTCTGCTACTCACCTTCCATACTGAGATCAAACAAGAGTCACTGGATTCTGATTGTAACAGTGGAGCTCAGTGTGGATTGGTGGATTCAGAGATGGCATCAGTGAAGCTGGAAGACTGCAGTCCAACTCTGGGACTGAATGATAATATTAAAGATGAAGATGTAGTGAAACGTAATATTGGGGAATCCATTAGTAAAGGTAAGAACTTTTTTTATCAAATGGTTTAGAAATGTTAAAAAAAACAATACTGTAATTTTTTGTATTGCTCTTTATTTGCATGAGTGTTCAATATTTAACCGACTGTAATTTCTTAGATCTTAAATGAATAGAGGATAAGACAATCTTCTATGCCAGAATTCAGAGTAGTCTGTTTAGGTCCTTTAGCCAATCCTTTGTTCTACTATCCCCACAGTCTGTACATCAACCAATCATCTCCAGTTGAATTAGAAAGTTGAAATACACTTAGGTCAAATTCATTAAAGGAATAGTTCCTTTTGAAAAAAACTGTTGATATGTTTTAGCTTACCTCAAGGGCATCCAAGATGTAGGTGTCTTTGTTTCCACAGTAGTTTCAATTTTGATATTTTTAGGTAAAACCGTTCTTGTCTGTCAGTCATATAATGCAGGTCTACGGTCACTTGAGTCCCCACCTCAAAGAGCATGCACAGAGAAGTCAAAATTAAACTTAGGGATGTTAACCGGTGACCGTTTGACCAGTGGTTGACCGTTTCGACGTTAACCGGTCAAAGTTATTGTTAGTCGGTTAAAAAAAGTGATCTCTAAATTAGGCAATTATAAATATTGGAATAAACGCTACTACAGTTAGCCATCTCATTCCAATATGTTTTTTCTGTAAAGTGAAATAATCCCTCACGCAACCTTTTTCATAATCGCCTGTTTTGTAAACCAATAAAAAAAACATTTTGCGCGCCGTCACACCGTTAGAGCAGAGCAGACGACATGAAGCGTGCAAAGAAAAGTACTGTGTGGGACCATTTCACCAAAAAGAATGACAAAGATGTAAGTTGCAACTTATGTGATACTTTGTTGAAATATAGTGGCAGCACATCATCTATGATGTATCACCTGAAGACGCAACACCCGCAAGCCTCTTCGGAGATGTCATTTTCTCAAATGAGCCGCGGCAATGTTTCTAATGAGCTTCTAACGCTAGACAAACAACTTTTTTTTAAACGCGATCACCTGGCTTGCCTTGTACCCAATCTATTTCAAAACTAAGGAGCCATGTGTCCTCCGATTACATACAAGCTCCTCTGCGCCGCATTTGCGGGACATGTTTCACGCTGTAGGGGATTTAAAAAACGTGACGTGAGTGGAAGGGCGGTGCCGGGGCTGTGTGTGTGTGTGTGTGTGTGTGTGTGTGTGTGTGTGTGTGTGTGTGTGTGTGTGTGTGTGTGTGTGTGTGTGTGTGTGTGTGTGTGTGTGTGTGTGTGTGTGTGTGTGTGTGTGTGTGTGTGTGTGTGTGTGTGTGTGTGTGTGTGTGTGTGTGTGTGTGTGTGTGTGTGTGTGTGTGTGTGTGTGTGTGTGTGTGTGTGTGTGTGTGTGCCCGCGCAGAGAGATGAGACAAGAGTTGAGAAATTGCAGGCGCAGCTCGAAATGGCTGTTATTTCAAATAGCGTAGCATATTTTAAACTAAACGGTTAACCGGTTTCAACCGGTTAATGAGGCTCGGTGACTGGTCAAGAAAATGTTTAGTTTTCGCCATCCCTAATTCCACTGTTCTGCTCAGAAATTACATAAACTTTGACAATCTACTAACTGCATTGATGCTGTATGTGAATCACTGCACTAATGAACTTTTCTGATATTAATTACACAGATGATAATGCTGACGTGGATACTTTTCTTATATCTGGAGAGCAACCACAGCAAGACCACAAAGAAAAGAAGTCTTACTGCTGCTCCCGTTGTGGAAGAAGATTTCTATCTATATCACTGTTAAAAAGACATATGAACATACATACCGCAGAGCAACCTTACTCCTGTTCTAATTGTGGGAAGTGTTTCTCTACATCAGACTTCCTTAAAACTCACATGCGCATCCATACCGGAGAGAAACCTTACTCCTGTTCTGATTGTGGAACGAGTTGCAGATCATCAAGAGACCTTAAATCTCACCAACGCATCCATACTGGAGAGAAACCTTACTCCTGTTCTCATTGTGGGAAGAGTTTCTCGCATGCAAGTAGCTTTAAATTTCACATGCACGTCCACACTGGAGAGAAACCTTACTGTTGTTCTGATTGTGGAAAGATTTGCAGATCATCAAGTAACCTTAAAGCTCACCAACGCATCCATACTGGAGAGAAACCTTACTCCTGTTCAGATTGTGGGAAGGGTTTCTCCGAAGCACATAACCTTAAATCTCACATGCGCATCCATACTGAAGAGAAATCTTACTCCTGTTCTGATTGTGGGAAGTGTTTCTCGCAAATGGGTACCCTTAAATCTCACATGCGCATCCATACTGGAGAGAAACCTTTTTCATGTTCTGATTGTGGGAAGGGATTCTCGCAAGTAAGTCACCTTAAAGTTCACATGCGCATCCATACTGGAGAGAAACCTTACCCCTGTTCTGATTGTGGGAAGTGTTTCTCTACATCACACTTCCTTAAAACTCACATGCGCATCCATACTGGAGAGAAACCTTACTCCTGTTCTGATTGTGGAACGAGTTACAGATCATCAAGTGACCTTATAGCTCACCAACGCATCCATACTGGAGAGAAACCTTACTCCTGTTCTGATTGTGGAAAGAGTTTCAGATTATCAGGCAACCTTAAAACTCACCAACGCATCCATACTGGAGAGAAACCTTACTCCTGTTCTGATTGTGGGAAGGGATTCTCGCAAGTAGGTCATCTTAGAGCTCACCAACACAGTCACACTGGAGAGAAACCTTACTCCTGTTCTGATTGTGGGAAGGGATTCTCGCAAGTAGGTCATCTTAGAGCTCACCAACACAGTCACACTGGAGAGAAACCTTACTCCTGTTCTGATTGTGGGAAGGGATTCTCGCAAGTAGGTCATCTTAGAGCTCACCAACACAGTCACACTGGAGAGAAACCTTACTCCTGTTCTGATTGTGGGAAGAGTTTCTCCCAAGCACGTTACCTTCAATCTCACCAACGCATCCATACTGGAGAGAAACCTTACTCCTGTTCTGATTGTGGGAAGAGTTTCTCCCAAGCACGTTACCTTCAATCTCACCAACGCATCCATACTGGAGAGAAACCTTACTCCTGTTCTGATTGTGGGAAGAGTTTCTCGCAAGCAGGTAGCCTTAAATCTCACCAACGCATCCATACTGGAGAGAAACCTTAATCCTATTCTGATTGTGGGAAGGGGTTTCTCTGATCCTAGTAGCTTTAACCCTGTAAGACCCAAATTTATAAAAACCTAAAAAAAATATTTTACCTTTAGATGTTGTTGTAGGAGGTCTTTGATGCAGAAATTAAAGAGTTTTTTTTAAATGTTTTTGGAAGTTTTTAGAGAAATGTTGTAATATTGCAACATTGGGCTTAGCTGGGAGCAGAATTTCTGTAATTGTACTCACATTGTCTGAACAACAATTCAGAACAACTAAGGGTTTATTTACAGGTTTGATTGCTTACTTAGCCCCATAAATGTATATAACTATCATAATAATCACAGTCATATTTTTTTATGAAGTCATTTTTTTTATTAAACAAGATAAAACTTGCTTTTTCTAGCAACTTCTCCATTCCTTTTTTTCTTTGCATGACTGACTTTCATTGGTTGTGAAAACCCCAAAACAGTTCTTGTCCTCTGAAAAGCAAAGGTGAACATCCCACTTGCTGCATTGCGTGTTGGTGTATCCCTTTATCGTGTTGGGACTGATGAAGTCTTTTCAGCCAGCGATACCTGTCACGGGACATGGTGTGTTTGTTTGTTTTTGGCTCGATGTCCACGTAATTATCAGCTGGACAGTCCATGGGTGGTTGGTATTCTTTGTCCACTTGTTGAGAGACATCTTCATCTGAGTCTTCATCACTCTCATCAGTGTCATTGAGTTCCATCTCAACTTCACTCTCCCCATTTTGGATGATATCAATCACATCCTGCACACTGTTTCGCTACTTTCACCTTGCTAGTCGCATTCTGATAAAAATATCATGTATAAATATTATTTTTATATTGTAGTACATAACCTGAAGTAATAGATAGGGTGGTGGACCAAGTGCTAAGGGTACACATGTTTTCCAGGCAGACAATACTGTCTGCTTATTGTAAGTTGCTGTAAATGGCTTAGCCTATGCTCTCTCCTTATCATGCTAAATTAAACATGCATCCCAATCACCAGCCATTTAGTCACACAATACTGCCTTGACATAACAATACTGCTTATATGCTCTCTAATTGTCACACTAAAAGGAAAACATGCATACCCCCACTTACATCCACACCCCACATTCAGGAACATTTTCACCTTTCCCAGAACGGAATTGTCTGTTTATATCCTCTGGAATGTTAGGTCTGTCTGATCAAATTAACTACATTTTTTAGAGATACAACTTTTAAATCAGTCAAATTTGAATTTAAAGCAGTCATGGGTAGAATGTATACTGCCAATATATTTAAAAAAGTATCTGTTTCAGGCAGTGGTGTAGTGGAGAGAATACAACCTGTTTGAGCCCACTACAACAAGCCTGCTAGTTTGACTACCACACTCACCCAATGTTGTATAATTGCAACAAATATTTAACGAGCTCTAAATGGAATTTGATGCATATATTACAAAATAACTACATATGTACATGCTCTAGACATTATAATAACAACCAAAAAATATATAAAATACATTTTACTTACTTGAATCTGATGAATCCCGTCCAATGAAAAAAGTAGATGTTGTTCGAAGGAAACCTTGAGAGGTTGTGTGAGTTCATGGCCGTACAGCGGGACTTATAAACAAATTTACTATCCAAAAGCATTGTGAGACTGAACAATAGGACCCAAAGACTATGTAAATGCGGTAAAAAATAAGTGTTTTTAAGGATGGCTAAAGGTAACGTTGTAATGTGTTACAGGGTTAACTTGATCTTTACAGGCGTCGCGTCTGCGGGATCATTGCAGTACCCTATACAACCAATCGGGATACTTGCAGTACCCTTTACAACCATTACAACCTCTCATTGCGAATTCAAAAAACGTCAGTTTAATAATATACTACATGCTTATATTGTGCACCAAGGTTAAAATCTCCCCTTTCTAACAAGGTTTTCCATTTTAAAATGGCTAAAACACAGTCCGTTTTATTAGCAATTGAAAGGACTGCTAATGGCGTCATCATTGTTGTAAACACTTTTTAACCATAGCGATAATATTAGATAATATTGTACTTACTTCAGCCAAAGTCGATCGTTTTTCTTTTCCTATAGTCCCAGGGATATTATTAGCATTGTTTATGACCCATAGTAATCCATAATAATCCATATTCAGGTTGGTCTGTTTCACTCAAACCGGCAGCCTCCATGAAGATTTCACTGCCTTATCGAAGGGAAAGTCTTCATTTCCCATAGGGCTTTGCTCCCATTCGTCTACATAGTAATCTGAACGTGTAGGAGCTGATTGCGTCACTCACTAGACAGAATGGAAAAAAGACCAGCTCTCAGTAATAACTTTGGCTGATGTAAGTACAATATTATCGTATTTTATCGCTTTGGTTAAAAAGTGTTTACAACAATGATGATGTCATCGACACCATTGGCAGTCCTTTCAATTGCTAATAAAACTGTCTGTGTTTTAGCTATTTTAAAACCAAAAACGTTCTTAGAAAGGGGAGTTTTTAAATTTTATGCACAATATAAGCATGTCGTATATTACCGTCAACTTCCTAAAATAATGGCCTAGGTAATTTTTTCACGTTTTTCAGAAAACACAACAAACTGAACCAAATATTGAGTAAATTATATTTATAAATAATTTCACTCAAAGGTTATGTCAGTAAATGGCTATTGACATTCTAATAACAATGTGTTTCAATTATTTAACATAAGAGGAATACATGACTTTTGATGAATGACTTAAATTACTTTTTGAACAGGCCTTTGTGACTTAACAGGGTTTCCGCGGGTCAATTCAAAGCATGAAATGTCATTAAATAGATTTTGTGAAAATTTAGGCATGAATTGGCATGAAAAAGCGTGAACTTTGATGTTCAAAGGCATTAAAAATTATGTAAACTTGATGGAATAAAAACATTGTTTTTCACGATTTATTTTGACTATATAAACATCTAAATCAAATTTTGATCGAATGTATAGTGTAATGGTTGAAAGACAGAACGTTTTAATTGGCTGTTTTGTACGGCTGGTGCATGAAGTCGCAACACCTGACGCTAGTAATGCAACGTGCGGTGAGTGTGAGTCTGTTGTCTATCGAGTGAGTGAGTGTACGCTGTGGTGAAAGAATGGAGGAAATATCAAATGACGAGAGAAATGGGAAAATGCAAGTAAATAAATAAACGGAATGAATATAGACAACTAGAGACTTCAACAAAATATCGTTTTGTATCGAATATAAACGAATTATCAATAGGCACACAGAGAAGGACGTGACATGTCTGTTGATGAACTCAAAGCCTTTATTGCGGGGCACATACCGCAGAGAGCATGAAACTGGACCCGTTTTGTTCCGCTCTGTATGAAACTGGACCCGTTTTGGTCCGTTCTATATGAAACTGGGCCCGTTTTGGTCCGTTCTATATGAAACTGGACCCGTTTTGGTCTGTTCTATATGAAACTGGACTGGTTTTGGTCTGGTCTAGCCAATATGGACTGGTTTTGGTCAGTTTTAAATGAACACTGTGCGCAATGCAACCGCGGTTAGTTTGCGTGCAGTGGATGGATGGTGATGCTGCGGTTGAGAATATATTGGGATTATTCGTATGTTAACGAGGCTGGCGGGCGCGGGGCTCTGGCGCTTAAAGGAGTGAAAACAGCTCTGGCGCTCCTAGTGTTAAAATTATTTGAATGAGAAAGGGAATGGCAGTACTGTGCTCCAAAACGTATGTGCTAATTGTCGGAAGAGGAGTCATGTGTATCTGTGCTTGATTGCTCTTCCTTCATCTAGCTGGATGTCGATCACAGTAATTTGAATCAGAATTTTTAGATCTGAATTTGAATTGTGATAACTGAATGTGTAGATATATAAGAGTGGAATTTTCCGTGACGTTTAAATTTGATTGCACTTCAGTTTCAAACAAATAAATTCAATTTCAAATTATGTGATTCAAATTCAGATTTTCAATGCATGTATTCAAGTTTAGCAATTCAAATATAAATGATTCAAATTCAGTTTCTGGTGGCACATATTTCTGCCCATACTGATACCCGACAGAGCACATATCAACAAGTTGATAAAATAAACTCCCTGGTGTGCCCAATTTAGGAAGATATCTATAGAGGAACCAGGCTCTGAAGGGTGGTCAGTCTGGAGTTTAAGTTAGTGAAAAGTTTCGGTCCCCTATTTGTGTGCGCGTCCGCGTGTGCGTGTGAGCATTTGTAGTAAATATATTTATCAGATCTGCTATGATAGTGCTGGCATTTAGAGATTTAAATTCTAGCCTACTAGCCTTTCACACAACCCTACTCCACTTTTATGAACTCATTATCTGCTCAACGGAATCTGAAAATCGCCTAAAGATCTTTCATTTAAAGTTTCAGCATTTCATTTTTCCATCAGACATCCTACTCATCTCTGAATCCTCCATAGTTTAATCCATCTCTATATTTTTTGTTTGTTTCCTCATACTGTTTTTTTTCTTTTCGATGTCTTTCTCCGGCTGCTGCTCAACCTGTTTGGCCACAGGGCCTGAGGGGCTAAAATACTAAATTCTCAGTGACATGTACCACTACAATATGCTACAGATGTTACATTCCTATTAGAAATGCATGAAGAACATGTATGCTATACTATTGAACTACTCTTCAAAATGCTGTTAAAACTGTTAGCATACGACTCTGGAGCAACTGATTGTCCGGACCATGGCACTTTGCATAGGCTCCAGCGTGTCCTCGAGTGCATTTCTTTGGGTCTGTGCATCGTCAAACAGCTTTGGCAGCTTATTGGAGCTTTTATCGAAGACCTCGCTCAGCAATTCCAGGTCACGCTGGCGGTTTTTCAGATCGTCCAGCTCAGCGTTCAATGTGCTCCAGTCCCTGAGCATTACGTTCATCAGCGTGTGAGCATCCTGGTCCGTCCTTTTGACTTTTGACTTTTTTTGACCCGTATCTTGTTCTTGGTAAACCGTTGGAAGCATTCCCCACTTGCTGGCTAAAGGGTCCGGAATGAAACAAAATGATAAGAAAAAGCTGCACACTCTAAACTCAAATGCAATTAATATTTAATACCAACGTTTCAACAGGCACGCTGTCTTCATCAGGGTACAATACAGGGTACAGTTGAAGCAGTACCTCAAAAAGTGGGCAAAAATGCTTCCTTGGTGATGTAAGAGACAAAATGGCAGGTACAACAAATGGCTACATTAAGTTTTTTCAGCCAAAGGAGGCAGCACCAACTATTGAAGCTCTGATGAAGAAACAATTACAATTTATCTTTTAGTGTATCTTGTGTTTGTGTGTGTATGTCCATAGGTATGGAAGAAAATCTGTCTCACCAGATTCTGAAACTGAATTTCTAGCACGGAATTTATTTGCATTGAATTTCTAGCACAGATTTGTTTTTGCATTGAAATTATGCATCTGATTTTTTTTACATGCAAGAAATTTCAGTCCAAGAAAATTCAGTGTCTAAAAATTCCGTGTTAGAAATTGGAGGCTGCTGTAATGCGCTCTATCCATGGTGCTGATGTCTGTCACGTGATTCACGCCGCTGTATTTGTGCCCCCTCGTTTTGAGTTTATTACTTCAAACCGGCACAAACAAAACCGCTTTGCGTGCAGTTTCAAATAAACGAGGAAAGAGAGGACACCCACATTCCTTTGTAAAGGCTGCGGTGTTTTTTCCCATAGCCATTTTCTGGCACCTGACAGACACCGGTACGATGGACACCGAGTACTCCGGGTTTGAAACCCCTCTACAGAGATCTAAAATATTTCTGTAAAAAGATACTGGAGGCTTATAACGAATTAAAGGAGGATTTGACACCTTACCGCGAAGACCGATTTTACAGGTAAATTGGGGCCAGCATCATTATGGCTGCGTCCGAAATCGCGTACTATGTTGAGTATGTACTACATTTAAATAAGAACGTACTTTGCGACCGTTAAAAAAGTACGTTCTATATAGTATGAATCCAGGTAGTATGAATGGATTCCGGACGTACTACATGCGCCGTGTTAGAATTTTCTACTTGTATAATCTACCGGGCAAGAGAAGCATGTTTCATTCAGGTCCGCGTCCTCCTACCACCACGCATAAAGCAAAACCGCTTTTAAGTCAATCGTTTACTTATATGATGTTAAACAAATACAATTTAACCACAAAGAAATAAAAAGTGTTTTCTAAAGTAGTTACACTTTTTATTTTTATTTATTAACATTTCTAAAGTAGTTACACTTGAAGACTGCCGCGCCTCCACCATTTTTAAATGTAACGAGAACTCCTCTCTCTTGTTGCATCATGGGATAGTAAAGTGTCCATCGTATGCACACTTCAGAATCTCGCCGGAAGTAGTAGGTCATCCGGGTACTTTTCGCATACTGTTTTTCGAATACTATGATTTCGGACATACTACTCTGCTCGCGTACTGTTTTTCGCATACTATAAAGTATGGAAGTACGCGATTTCGGACGTAGCCTATGTCTCCACAGTTAATGTTTATCGAAGCATTTGCGATGCATATTGTGTGCATTTACTCGATCTCCAGCGTAATTTATTCGACCCATTTACAGAACGATAGTATAAACTTGCTCAATGTCTATTTACTCTATAGCCTAATATAATAGCTGCACTTTCAATACAGGGTACTTGTAATATAGGTGCAGCAGCATCTATCATCCACAACATGGCGCATGTGGTTGAACTCGTATGGGTGGTTGGGCAGGTCTCATGTTAAATAGGTTAGACATGAGTTAGTGTTATCATTCGGTTTAATGTGATTTGATTCTAAAGCAATTTTCTAATGGAAGCAGTGTTTTTTTCTTTTTTGTTGTTGCTGAAAATAGCATACAATACACCAAATTAAGAGGAATGACGTTTGATTATAATGTTAACCTCCTTTAACACTTTATGGTTCTTGATGCTACAATTAGTGATTCAATAGAGGCAACAAGAGTTGGCATAATAGCCTGTTTGAATGTCTGGTGAGCTGAACACGTTAAATCAGTGATGCCTTGATATACCCATAGACATAATAATATAATATATATATATAATATTATGTCTATGGATATACCCATTCCTTTTTTCCGGCTTCCCGCGTGACTTCAGACAAGCCCATCTAGCCAGAGCCATAGAGAGATGGCTCTGCATCTCAAGAGTGTACATGGCTGCAGCCCGAAGCCTCCGGTCTCATGCCCTCCCGTCTCATGCCTGGGCGTGTCTAACGGCAAGTCCAGAGGGTCAAATCGCTGTTGCTATCAATTGAAAACCAAATTTATTTTGTGTGTGGTGCACTTATAGTGACATCTTCTGAAAATGTGATAATCGCGAATTATTTACGTTTGTTGCTATCAATTGAAACCGAATTTATTTTGTGTGTGGTGCACTTATAGTGACATCTTCTGAAAATGTGATAATCGCGAATTATTTACGTTTGTTGCTATCAATTGAAACCGAATTGATTTTGTGTATTTTGTGTGTGGTGCACTTATAGTGACATCTTTTGAAAATGTGATAATTGTGAATTTTTTACGTTTGTTGCTATCAATTGAAACCGAATTGATTTTGTGTGTGGTGCACTTATAGTGACATCTTCTGAAAATGTGATAATCGCGAAATTATTTACGTTTGTTGCTATCAATTGAAACCGCATTGATTTTGTGTATTTTGTGTATGGTGCACTTATAGTGACATCTTCTGAAAATGTGATCATCGTGAATTATTTACATTTGTTGCTATCAATTGAAACCGAATTGATTTTGAATTGATTGAGGTGTTTCAAAGCAAAGAGGGTGAATATTCATGCAATCAATTTAGTATGATAATAATATGTTATATTCCACATCCTTTGGCTTTGGGCAAATTACTATTTATAGTTCCACCCCGTTTGAAAGTAAGTCAACATGACGAGGGACAAGTATCTAGTGTTACTGAAATCATGCTTTCATTAACCTATAATGTGTATTACAGGCAACCGAAATCATGCTTTTATTTACCTTTTTAGACGCATACAAGACTTGATGGATTTTTTCCAGTGAAAGCCCATGGAACTTCTTTATATAAAAACTATTTAAATGACTGATTAATGTCAGAGTGGCCTAAATTACTTAAAGACCTGGTAAAAAAATAAATAAAAATAAAGTTAAAGCTCTGGTAAAGGCGCGCCCTCTAGCGGGAATAATACATATTTCAGGTTTGAATGTATGTAAACACGTCAATTCTGTCCACGATTTTGACAATGAATTGCAATAATGTGTTTTTGTAAGCAGTAAATGTAGCTATTTTGTGCACTTCACAGTTAAAAAAATAGAATCAAAATGTATTTGTTGAGCCCTTTTTACATCAAGTGCACCACACACAAAATACACAAAATCAATTCGGTTTCAATTGATAGCAACAAACGTAAATAATTTGCGATTATCACATTTTCCGAAGATGTCACTGTAAGGGCACCACACACAAAATACACAAAATCAATTCGGTTTCAATTGATAGCAACAAACGTAAATAATTCGCGATTCGGGCTGCAGCCATACCCGTCTCCTGCATAGACATAATATACATAGACGCCACATCCGCTGCTGGGCTCAAGAAATGCGGCCGCCATCTTAATGCGGTCGAACTCCTAGTTGGTAGCAGCAGAATATATAAGCACTACAGCACTGTGCAGCATATTCCTGCTTAAATCGGCGGACCATCGCCAGCTGGGCTCGGGGGATTACCTTTCACAAGTAAGATTTAATATTTCGGTATTATTGGTTGTGTTTTGTGAAAAGAATATTACCAGAGAGTAGAGAAGGAGTAAGTATCTTAGATATTACATTACTGTACTGAAATCTAAGTATGCTAGCTTGGCTATGTTTACTTCCCAGGCCGGTGTTCACCCGATTATGAACTGAGACTTGATAATTAATGTAACACTTAGATTACAACTGACACAATAATGCTATTGTAGAAATCTAACCTATTATTACTGGTATAACATTGGCCATTTACACAGCACAGACTGTATTATCAGATTGTATCAGAATGGATTATCAGACTGTATTATCAGACTCTATCATTAGACTGTATCATCAGACCGTATTATCAGAATGGATTATCAGACTGTATTATCAGACCATATTATTAATGTTGTATTATCAGTGTTGTATCATTAGACTGTATCATTAGACTGTATGATCAGACTGTATGATCAGACTGTATCATCAGACTGTATCATCAGACTGTATCATCAGACTGTATCATCAGACTGTATCATCAGACTGTATCATCAGACTGTATCATCAGACTGTATCATCAGACTGTATCATCAGACCGTATCATCAGACTGTATTATTAGTGTTGTATTATCAGTGTTGTATCATTAGACTGTATCATTAGACTGTATGATCAGACTGTATTATCAGACTGTATTATCAGACTGTATCATTAGACTGTATTATTAGTGTTGTATTATCAGACCGTATCATCAGACTGTATCATTAGACTGTATTATCAGACCGTATCATCAGACTGTATTATTAGTGTTGTATTATCAGTGTTGTATCATTAGACTGTATGATCAGACTGTATTATCAGAGTTGGGCAAGCGCTGTGTGCAGTTGCTGTGAGCACTGTATAAATCGCTATATAAATATGCATTTTTTTAAATATTAGGTTCTGAGAGGTGCAGAGAGGGTGATCCGCCGAGCTTCAACAATCCAAGCTCCTAAGGTGTCGACAGTCACACACATTGTCCGAGAGGAGATTGGAACAAAGGATGTTTTTCTGCTGGGGAACACATTGAAGAGACCCAGATTGG
Source organism: Dallia pectoralis (assembly GCA_029465975.1). NCBI lineage: Eukaryota > Metazoa > Chordata > Actinopteri > Esociformes > Umbridae > Dallia > Dallia pectoralis. Next base: position 20,094,201 of record CM055734.1, on the reverse strand, counting down.
CATCGACAACCATCATTCAGACTTGTTGTCATTGGTTGTGTTTGTGTTTCTCAAGCTAAGGCAGAACCACGTTGCCAAACTCACCTCTTTTGAACTGCAAAAAGGGAGCACGAGAAAGAAGCTCTGCAAAACAGTCCTCTTCCAGGGGTTTTAGTGGTGTGTGTGAAATATAAAAAGCTTAAAGTAGAATATAATATAATTATGTATTGTTTTTTCAACGTATTAAATATCTGACTTTACTGCCACTAACTGTTTCTGCTTCTCTATCATAATTATATATCAGAATATTATATTACTGTTAAGCCCACTATGAATATTAAAATACGCTGAATCATGTGTCCTGTGTCATAGCTACATGTATGACTTTTGCAGCAAAAAAAACATGTGAAAATCACCCAGGTAGCAATGATGTGTTGGCCAAGTTTTGTGTAGCGGCCCAATGTTGGCGTTACGTTGGCATAGCATTGTCATGGTGCCCTTTTACCGACCAATTCATAGTTGGTTATACGTTGGCTAATAGAAACTGCCAACGTTGTTGTTGTCATGGTGCCCTTTTCCGGACCAATTAATTGGCTAATATAAATCCCAAAAATTACACAATGAAATCCAAGTCAAATGTATTTATTTTGAATGTATTTATTATTGAACATGCACGTTTAATATTAGCTTCTGTGGGCATCTTCTAATCTGTAAAAGAAACAAACGATTACATGTTTTCCCAAAATACTAAGAATACCATTATTCAGGCATGAAAACGGGTCAGGGGTGAAAAAGGTGAGAAGGATATTACCCCTATAGGGGGGTCCGGGGGCATGCTCCCCCGGACAAAAATGTCTAATATTCCACATGTGAAAGACCTTTGTAGACAATATAAAGTAAATTGAGGTTTCCAAGTGGTTTCATGAAAAAAAATAGATTTTTACAATTTTTTATGTTTATTAAACATCTCTTACACAATTTCCTTAAAAAAACAAAGCAGTACAAAATGTGGGTGTCCTCTATAAAAGAAGATCTGAAAGTGGTTTGAAGTTTCAAGGCCAAATGGTTAAACAGCTACTGAATTCATAACTTTAAGACTTGGACTTTATTGACGGTCCCTAACTATAAGCAAGCGGAGGTTTCTGTTGGTTGATCACGGGGTGTAGTGTGGCTGAGTGCGGGGAAACCGGACCTGATCTCGGCCTCCGAATATCCGTTGAATATCCAATATCCAACCAACTTTACCTCGGTCTGAGATGAAGCAAATATATTTGTTCGGGAATTTCTCGCACTATAAAAACTAACCTTGCGGGAATGGTTTAAATGATGCGCAATCCCGCACCGAAATTCAAGCCCTGCAGATCTTTAGCTGGCTAACATTGCGTTCTCTCCTGCTGTGTATAATGACTAAATTCATCAACCTGTATATAACGTTAGCTAAGCCTATCGCAACAGAGCTTCTGAGTTACTATTGAAACCATCACTCACCAAATTCAGTCGATTAAATCGCAGAGGCCAGGCGGGCTTTTCAGCTTCTGAATTTGATGTGCGCGCTCTTGTCAGCACGAGGTAACGGTATTCTCCTACCTTCCCAGAGAAGGAAACTGGTGATGCAAGGCCCTTTGCACTAACATTTTCATGCACTCGCGCACCTGTTCGTAGTTCACTAAATCTCTGGTACCTAACCCCCCCAAACATTTTCTCATCGAATCTACACGATTCACGTAGGTCACCTATTCTGGTTTCAAAACGGCGAATTTCGCCGAAAGGTGAGTGATTTTCATGCCTGATCAATGGGACCAGATAACTGTTTTAGATACTGACATTCTTCAAAATATCTTGCTTTGTGATCAGCAGAAGAAAGAAATTCATGCAAGTTTGAAGCCACTTGAGGGTGTATACGTAGCGCGACACGATAAGATGCCTCTGTCGCCTTTATGTTAACAGTGCCAAATGACTGTATTATTGTTTTTTTGTGACAGCAAATCATCACGCTTCCTCACAAAAAACTCAACGGGCTTGTTAACTAAATTTGTGTGCTTGGTTTCAATGTGACGCCGAAGTTTGTATGGTCTCATGCTGTCATTAGCCAGCACCTCCTTGCAGACCACACACTGCGGGAGAGGAGCAGCCTCGGAGCCCGACCAGGTGAATCCTAACTAAGTATTCAGGATCATATTTCCTACGTTTTTTGCTGGGTCCTGTCTCCTCCCTTACTGCTGACTTCTGTTGACTTGGGACAAGGAAACGATGCATTTTATTAAAGCTGCAGAGTTATGAATGCTGTATGAATTCACAACTTTCCCGAAAACCTTTCAAATGATCACTATGACAACGTAGAACAACAAGCCGATAACAAACTTCCGGTCTACGTTAGCCTGAATTACTGATATCAGTGCGATCTGACCAATCATAGTAGATTAACATGGGAGGATTTTTGAACTTGAGAAAAATTACTACTTGTCAATCAGTCCACTCGTTTGTACCGCGCCGCGAGTATCCCGCGTAGCTTTTACCCAACATACCGCAACGCCAGTAGCTATGGTATGGTTTGTTTTTATTTTTTCTTCACATGTCGCGCCTCCCCTGTGGCTCTTTGGCGCCCCCCAAGGGAGGCGCACCTCACCTATTGAAAACCGCTGATGTAGACGAATGGGAGCAAAGCCCTATGGGCAAAGCCCTATGCCCTATGTTAACATGAGATAGGGTGCAGGTCAGGCAGCAGGCTGTTAGCCAGCCTGCTAGTCTAGTGGGATCTGCTGATAGCATAGCCAGAGCAGTCAGCAAACCCTGCACCATCGACACCGTCATTAAAAATAGGCTCAATAAAATAAAAAAAGGTAGTGTTAATAAAAGCAACCTTGTTAATATAAGCCCCTCAATTAGTCCAGTCATAAATAAAACTGACATTAACATCTCATATCTAAAAATAGGTCTCCTAAATATTAGATCACTTACCTCAAAAGCAATTACAGTAAATGAATTAATTACTGATCATAAATTAGACCTAATTGCCCTGTGTGAAACCTGGCTTAAGCCTGATGAATTTATTCCTTTAAATGAAGCTTCCCTCCAGGTTACACCAGTGATCAGATTCCCCGTGCATCCCGTAAAGGGGGTGTTGCTAATATTTATGCTACACAATATAATCTTTCATTAAAACAAATCACTGGGTTTGTGTCTTTTGAAGTATTACTTATGAGAACAAATCAGGGCAATACCTCGTTTTTGATAGCTACTATCTACAGGCCTCCTGGGCCGTACACATTGTTCCTAAGTGAGTTTCCAGAATTCTTGTCCAACATTGTAGTCATGGCAGATTCAATTTTAATCGCTGGTGATTTTAACATCCATATGGAAAATACCAATGACCCTCTTCAAAAGGCATTTAATGCCATAATTGACTCGGTAGGTTTTCTCCAGCACGTTTCAGGACCTACGCACTGTCACAATCATACTTTAGATTTAGTGTTGTCAAAGGGAATAAATGTAATTGATCTAACTATTTTTCCTCAAAATCCTGGTTTATCTGACCATAATCTTATAACATTTAGCATTAAAACAAGTGACACTTTTGCCCCCCAGGTAGGGATCTTTAAAACCCGTTGCATAAATTCTATGACTACTAATAAATTTATTGACGCACTTCCAGGCTCGTTCGGCCTGCTAAATGATGGTAGAGCTACATCATCTATACACAATCAAATAGAGGATCTAAACGATATACTGCATAAGACTTTAGATGCTGTGGCACCCCTAAAAACAAAAACAAAACCAATACGAAATAAGAAACTTGCTCCCTGGTACACTGACACTACTAGAACACTTAAGCAAGCCTCCAGAAAATTGGAGCGAAAGTGGCGCTCCACGAAGTTAGAAGTATTTAGACTAGCCTGGATTGATAGTACTGTGCTATACCGCAAATCACTTATAAGTGCTCGATCAGCCTACTTATCTAATCTAATCGACACAAACAAAAATAATCCTAAATTTCTTTTTGACACAATTGCAAAACTCACTAAAAAGCAATGTTTAACCAATGAAGTGGGTCTTCACTTTAGTTGTGATGAATTCATGAACTACTTCGATGAAAAAATAATGAACATTAGAAAAGAAATTGCAAATTGTACCCTTAACTGCCTTAGTTCTCAAAAACTTTGTTGTACTGTGAGCCCGCAGAGCTGCCCTGATTTAGTTTCAATGGCGACTCTTGAATCTTTTGTACCTGTGTCTCTTGAAACATTTACAAAATTAATAAATAGTTCAAAATCAACCAACTGTCAACTAGACCCAATTCCAACTAAATTACTTAAGGAGTTACTTCCTGTGCTTGGCCCATCAATGTTGAACATAATAAATTGCTCCCTGTCCTCCGGATCAGTGCCAACCTCACTAAAAATTGCAGAAATTAAGCCTCTGCTAAAAAAATGTAACTTAGACCCAGACATCCTAAAAAACTACCGACCAATATCAAATCTCCCGTTTCTTTCAAAAATCCTAGAAAAATCTGTCTCACTACAACTTACGGCCTTTCTGAAGACAAATAATATATATGAAAAACTTCAGTCCGGTTTTAGACCCCATCATAGCACTGAGACTGCACTTGTTAAGGTGGTAAACGACCTTTTATTGGCTTCTGACAAAGGTTCTGCATCTCTCCTATTGCTTCTTGATCTTAGTGCTGCCTTTGACACTATTGATCACTCCCTTCTCTTGGAGAGATTAGAGACCCTTGTTGGGCTAAGAGGACATGTTCTCGATTGGTTTAGATCTTATTTATCAGATAGACTTCAGTTTGTTTGTGTAGATGGCTTATCCTCTAACAAATCAAAGGTATGCTTTGGTGTTCCACAAGGCTCAGTCTTAGGACCACTTCTGTTCTCACTCTATATGTTACCTTTGGGTAATGTAATTCGAAAACATAATGTCAATTTTCACTGCTATGCCGATGACACGCAGCTGTATATTGCTATGAAACATGGAGAAGCCCCTAAATTAGCCACTATGGAAGCTTGTGTTTCAGATATACGAAGGTGGATGACAGAGAATTTTCTGCTCCTAAATTCAGATAAAACTGAAATGCTAGTTTTAGGACCTAAGATACAGAGAGATTTATTGACAGACCTTACGCTGAACCTAAACGGATGTATAGTCATTTCACAAAAAAACGTCAAAAACCTTGGAGTGACCCTTGACCCGGATCTCTCATTTGACGATCACATAAAATATATTTCAAGGACAGCATTTTTCCATCTTCGGAATATTGCAAAAATCAGAAATTATTTATCAAAAATTGATGCAGAAAAACTAATCCATGCTTTTGTTACCTCAAGATTAGATTATTGCAATGTTCTATTCTCTGGTTACCCTGATAAATCAGTAAACAAACTTCAATTAGTACTTAATACGGCTGCTAGAATCTTAACTAGAACTAAGAAATTTGACCACATTACCCCAGTTTTAGCCTCTTTACATTGGCTGCCTGTTAAGGCTAGGGCAGACTTTAAAGTACTACTGTTAACATATAAAGCTTTACATCAACTTGCTCCCACCTACCTCGCTGAATTAGTCCAGCCATACATACCCACGCGTAACCTTAGATCAAAGGATGCCGGTCTCCTAATTGTACCTAAAATTTCGAAACAAACAGCTGGAGGTAGAGCCTTCTCCTATAGAGCTCCTCTATTATGGAATGAGTTGCCAATCTGGGTTAGAAATGTAGATTCTGTTCAAACCTTTAAATCACAATTAAAAACATATCTTTTCAGTAAGGTCTATGGTTGAGTGTAATATGGCCCAGGGTACGAAGGTTGAACGGAAGGCTCGGATCTCATTCCGCCCTGCTGTCTTTGCCTTGCGGGTTCACATCTCCCCTGGGGTGTCCTCTCGATTGCTGCCTGGGGGTGGAGTCACTGGCTCGCTATGGTTCCCTGTTGTTGCCTCTCGAGTAGCTTTTTGAGCAAAAACGATACCTCCAGGCTGCTGCCTGGGGGGTGGAGTCACTGGCTCGCTATAGCTCTCCTTTGTTCGCTCAATCCGAGTAGCTAGTGAACAAACTCTGATTATCCCAGTTAACTGTGGGGAGGAGTCACTGGTTCGCTTAGCTCTCCTTTGTTCGCTCAATCCGAGTAGCTGGTGAATTAAACTCTGATTATCCCAGTTAACTGTGGGGAGGAGTCACTGGGTCGCTATAGTGCTCCGTTGCAGCCTCAATTCGAGTAGCTTTGTGAGCAAAAACTAAACCTCCCATATGCTCCTCGGAGTGTGGATGTCACTGGCTCGCTATAGCTCTTGTTTGTTCCACCAGCTCGAGTAACTTTGTGAGCAAAAACTAAACCTGCCCGAGTGGTCATGGTCGATTGGCGTCCCTGGGTTGATGCTCGGCATAGTGGGTGGGTGTTTTCCGGCCTATTGGGCCCTGTTTCGGGGTTTACCCTGTTCATGGCCCCAGCTTCACTGGACCCCCCTGTCTCATTCTAAGATCTATGCTGCTATATTATGGTGCCGGGGACGTAGGGAACCAGGGTGTCTAATGTTTCCTGTGTCCTGTCTCTACTAACATCTGTCTGGACTTGTCCTGGGTTTACCCGTTCATGGCCATTGTCTCACTAACCCCCCTGTCTCCTTTTAAAGTATTATGTTCGGTATACTATTGTACAGGGAACTAGTGTCCAACCTTTCCCTGTGTTTGTGTCCACTTCTGTCAGGGGGACCGCTCCAGCTTGGAGCATATGCCGGATCCTCCCTGGGGCCCCTGACTGTGCGGCTGACAGAACAGCTGGTGCAACCGGAGCTTCTTCCTCCAAGTCCTATCAAATCCATCATCCCTCCTTGACATCCCGGACTATTTTGCGTTTTAAGTTTTCACACCTCGCTTGTTGTACTGTCATAAACTGACCCAGCCCAGCCAGAAGAGGACTGGTGATCCCTCAGAGCCTGGCTCCTCTCTAGGTTTCTTCCTAAATCTGACTTTCAGGGAGTTTTTCCTAGCCGCCGTGTGTCAACTTGTTCAACTTGTTGATGTTTGCTCTGTCGGATTCAGGCTGGTGATTGTAAAAGCACTTTGTGACAACTTTTGTTGTAAAAAGGGCTTTATAAATAAATTTGATTGATTGATATGGGAAATGAAGACTTTACCTTCGATAAGGCAGTGAAATCGTCATGGAGGCTGCCGGTTTGAGTGAAACAGACCAACCTGAATATGGATTATTTTGGATTACTATGGGTCATAAACAATGCTAATAATATCCAAGGGACTATAGGAAAAGAATAACGATCGACTTTGGCTGAAGTAAGTACAATATTATCTAATATTACCGCTATGGTTAAAAAGTGTTTACAACAATGATGACGCCATTAGCAGTCCTTTCAATTGCTAATAAAACGGACTGTGTTTTAACTATTTTAAAATGGATTAAATTAGATTTTAACCTTTGTGCACAATATAAGCATGTAGTATATTATTAAACTGACGTTTTTTGAATTCGCAATGAGAGGTTGTAATGATTGTAAAGGGTACTGCAAGTATCCCGATTGGTTGTATAGGGTACTGCAATGATCCCGCAGACGCGACGCCTGTCAAGATCAAGTTAAAGCTACTAGGATCAGAGAAACCCTTCCCACAATCAGAACAGGATTAAGGTTTCTCTTCAGTATGGATGCGTTGGTGAGATTTAAGGAAGTCTGCTGTAGAGAAACTCTTCCCACAATCAGAACAGGAGTAAGGTTTCTCTCCAGTATGGATGCGTTGGTGAGATTTAAGGTTACCCACTTGCGAGAAACTCTTCCCACAATCAGAACAGGAGTAGGGTTTCTCTCCAGTATGGATGTCCATATGACGTTTAAGGTGACCTACTTCCGAGAATCCCCTCCCACAATCAGAACAGGAGTAAGGTTTCTCTCCAGTATGGATGCGTTGGTGAGATTTAAGGTTACTTGACGATCTGCAACTCTTGCCACAATCAGAACAGGAGTAAGGTTTCTCTCCAGTGTGGATGCGCATGTGAGTTTTAAGGAGGTCTGATTTAGTGAAACACTTCCCACAATCAGAACAAGAGTAAGGTTTCTCTCCAGTGTGGATGTGGATGTGAGCTTTAAGACTACTTGCTTGCGAGAAACTCTTCTCACAATGAGAACAGGAGTAAGGTTTCTCTCCAGTGTGGATGCGTTGGCGAGATTTAAGGAGGTTTAATGTATAGAAACACTTTCCAAAATCAGAACAGGAGTAAGGTTTCTCTCCAGTATGGATGCATTGGTGATATTTAAGGCCACCTGCTTGGGAGAAACTCTTCCCACAATCAGAACAGGAGTAAGGTTTCTCTCCAGTATGGATGTGTATGTGGGCTTTAAGGTTACATGCTTGGGAGAAACTCTTCCCACAATCAGAACAGGAGTAAAGTTTCTCTCCAGTATGGATGCGTATGTGGGCTTTAAGGTTACATGCTTGCGAGAAACTCTTCCCACAATTAGAACAGGAGTAAGGTTGCTCTGCGGTATGCATGTTCATATGTCTTTTTAACAGTGATATAGATAGAAATCTTCTTCCACAATGGGAGCAGCAGTAAGACTTCTTTTCTTTGTGGTCTTGCTGTGGTTGCTCTCCAGATGTAAGAAAAGTATCCACGTCAGCATTATCATCTGTGTAATTAATATCAGAAAAGTTCATTAGTGCAGTGATTCACATACAGCATCAATGCAGTTAGTAGATTGTCAAAGTTTACGTAATTTCTGAGCAGAACAGAACTGTACTGCAGGATACAATAAAGCTAAACCTTGGCTTGTATCTAAATGTTGAGCAAGCCCAACTGACCTTGATTATGGGTCAAGTTGTTAAGAGTAATGGATTTAAGTGACATTGATTGGGTCTCGTCCAGGGTGACAATGACTCCATCCACAAGACACAAGTGGTCATTGAATGATGGTTTAACACTAGGAGCGCCAACAGCCCGCGCCAACAGCCCGTAATTAAAATAAATATATAATGTTGAAAAGCTACAGCCTCGTCCTTCCATGACTTTTCCTAAATACGTGCATTTTACCTTGTCCCGATTTCAGAATTTTAAAATCACATACCAAATACTATATAAAACTACTATTTACATCTTTTTTGATACCTAAACTGCCTTCCTGTCACCAAAATCCCACGCCGCTGGGTGTTGGTACCCAAGAGGGGCTAATTGTGGTACCCAGACACCGATCACACCTCACTGGGCTTATGACGTCAATGGTTGAATGGGCGATACACAGACAATAGACTGAGAGATACACAGACAATACAATCAATAGACAATGATTGTAGGGATGCACCGAATATTCGGCAGCGCACGGAGCGGCAGCGCACGGAGATCAGAGCGCAGAAAAAAAGACTTGTCTCTCTGTACCAGATGAGGGGCATGCACCCTCGTCGTCTGATATGTTCAGTGAAATCCTGCAAGAAAGTGCCTCACATGGGCGTAGGTTTAGGGGGGGACGCTGGGGACATGTCCCCACCAACATTTTAACATGACTAAATTGTCCCCACCAATATTTTAGCGAACTCCGTTATGAGTTTGTGAAGCGATTTGGGTCAATTCCGACCGCAGCGCCAGAGGACGGTACTAGAAACACCGTAATTTGATTGGCTAAAAAACTTAGGGGGGGGTTATCTGACACGCTATAAGTACACAGGAGAGCGACTGAAGACAACGGTAAAGTTACCAGGGAGAGATGTCCCCACCAAAGCTGAGACCAAACCTACGCCCTTGGAGCCTCATACCCATAAATGCAATGGTACTAATAATTGGCATAATTTATTTCGGTGTTTCGGTTTTGGTTTCCTCTTTTTCGGTTTTGGCCAAGAATTTTCATTTCGGTGCATCCCTAATTGATTGGCTTGGTTGAATTTGAATGAACTAGAAAAAAGAGGTACGTTTATAAAGAAATATGTTTCACTATGTATATAGCCCATTCATTTAATTTTTGTCATGCGCCTATTGCACTCAATAATGGTCCGATCTATATAAACGGTAAATGATGCTGTACAAAAGGATCATGGGATTGAGGAAGTTGTTTATGGACTGTTTGGAGAGCAATGCGTTATGGACCCTTTTTTCAGTGTTTAGAGAATAGGATATGAAGGGTGACAGGTGATTTATGTGCAGCCTTTTAAGAGTTGGAGTTTTTGCATTCGGTTTAAGTTGGTGTGCGTCCGTATGTGAATGTGAGTACATATTATTTACCTCTCTGTAATTACGTTGACTAATACGATGGTGAATGTTTTCATTCCATTTATGCGAAAGATAGTAGCGCGTCACGGGTGCCTATGTTAGTCTTCGTATATATGATGGGCATGTATTTTCGTAATGTTTCATTTACACTACTCGCATTTCTACGGATGTAATTAATGATCCGGTTGGACGTTGAACATATTGCAATTGAAAAGGTGTATTTGGGCAACTTGTTATTTAGTAATATACATGTTCATGTTGTGATGCCAGTAACATGGTATATGTTTATCAGTGATGTTACCATTAAGATTAGTCTCTATTTAGATTTTCTACATGCTAGGTTATTAATGTATTTGATTTACTGTTTCAGACCACATCTACTTATGCATTACATAGACCAACCCATGTGAATTTGTATTTCTACAAGCAAGTTATAACTACAAATTAAAGAAGTCAACTGGCACACCTTGGTTTGTTTCTGTGCTCTTACCGGCACACGGGAGAGAACACCTTGAGACCCTATAAGTGAATACAGTCCACGAAAGCTATCTAACATTTGGTCCTTCGGGCCGGATCTCACACGTGTTTCCTCCCGGATCAAGATGGAAGAGTATTATGCCAGTGAAGCTGACGCACGAGAAGCCCGTCCGCGACGCCAGACGCGTCCCCCACAACATCTCCATGATTACGAGGTCAGCTATGGGAACCATAGACCGCACCTTTCGCCATACCATAGCGTAGTAGAGCATAACTCACCTGAGCGCCAAGAGGAACAGTATTCTCACCAAGAAAGAGCAGCCAAGATGGACTCCTTCACTTCGTTGCGTCTGACTCCGCCCACCTACCAGGCTCAGTGGGATGCCGTCCCACAATGGGATAACCCAAGCCATCACCATGGAGGATATGGCCCGGAAATGCAGCTAGCCCACAGCCGGCAGAGGGGGGGGGGGGGGGGCCAGCACAACGAGGAGATCAGAGAAGCCACGCCTCATTGGGAACACTGGAAGAAGTCGGCAGATCATCAAGCAGAGCTAGATATGATCCGCTACGAAAACAACAAGTTGCATTCAACCCGACTAGCCATAACAGGACAAATGGCTGAACTAGAGAGAGTTAAGTATGAAATGATGAAGTTAATGGATAAGGCCTCCAGCCTCCATCCACACTCGGATGCAACGGGGAACCACTACACCCCCGCAAAGTCCACCCGACAACCGCCAGCCCAAACCACATGGTTCGACTCAACCCTTCCACCATCTATTCCCCCATCTGTTTCGGAAGAAGGGTCGAATGAGAGCGAAGAAGAGTACAATGAGGAGGAATATAGCAAGTGGCCTGAACCACCACCATGGCCTACAGAAGTGAGACCAAAGCAACAGGAAGGGGAACAAGTAGTTGAACTCCTCAACAGGATGATGGGTGAGCTTAAAGTCATAAGGGACCAAGCAATCCCGGTGGTAGCTAAACCAAGCCAAACACAAGCGGTAAACGCTCCAGGCCACACTTGGCAACACCCGAGAGGGCTAAACCACCAATATGGGGGCTATAGCCAACCCCTCCAGCAGGTTAGTGAAGCGCCTCCACAGCACTACTCTGGCACAGCAGGCCAGAGGTTTATCCCAGCTAGGCCTGACCCTCCTGTGGCGGCCTTTGGACCGCCAGACACCGCCCGTCAAAGAACAGTAGAGTACCAGGTCCCTCGTCCTATACATGCTTCATTTCCATCTAGGCCAGAACCCCAACCTCAGTGGTGCATAGGCCCCGCCTACAACACACCACAAACCTACAGAGGGCCGAGGCCAACTATCCCCAACTTTAGCAGCCGAGACCCGAGTGAGTTTGCTCGCCTAAAGATTGCCTTAGAGAACCTCCTGCCCCCAGACGGGAATGAACGCTTTAAGTACCAGATCCTTGCAGATCACCTTAAGCTAGAAGAGGCCTGCCTGGTGGCCGACTCATTCCTCAACTCCACAACACCCTACTCCGACACCATGGCAGCCCTAACTGAAAAGTTTGGTCAGCCACACCATGTTGCCCTAAAGAAAATAGCCAGCGTCATGGACTCACCAGATGTACGTCGAGGAGATACGGCTGGCTTTGAGAAGTTTGCATTGAAGATCCAATCATTAGTGGGAATGCTCCGAACCCTAGGACAAGAAGGCGACATCGAGCTTAGGTGTGGATCGCATGTGGCACGCTTACTCAGCAAGCTAACCCCGGAGATGAGATCCGATTTCCGTCGTCGCATGTTTCACAAACCGGGTACCACATACACTTTGCTGGAGTTCTCCGAATGGTTGAAGTATGAGAGCTGGTGCCAAGACTACGACAGCCAATCACCTGGCAAAGTATGGAGAGAAAAGCCTGGACCAAAACTGGAAGTGCGCCAGGGAAAGCGGACCGTTTCCATTCTGCACGGGACTAAAACGCACCCAGAGAACGCAGTAGCTCCCTCAGTAGCCTATCGCTTAACCACTGACAAGAAGGGCAGAGCAAAACCATACTGTCCTTATTGCAACAACTCAGAGCACTATCTCAACCAGTGCTCAGCAATACAGTCGCTCAACAAGGAAAAGGTAACAGAATGGATAAAGACCAATAAGAAGTGCTGGCGTTGCGGAAGAGACCACCAGGCCTCTCAGTGCACCCTGAAGAAGCCCTGTGGTATATGCCAAGGACCTCACCTACAGGTCCTCCACGAAGTCAACATCAGGCCCCCAAAGGAGGCGGCTAAGGAAGAGAGCTGCCTGGTTAACACAGCCACAGAGGTCCTTTACCTAGAACGACCAGTCGACTGCAACCGTGTCCTGTTGAAAGTGGCAAGGGTGACTTTGTACCATGGGAACCGGACCCTAGATACTTACGCTATCCTAGACGACGGGTCGGAGCGCACCATGCTTCTCCCCGAGGCTGCACAGAAGCTCGGAATACAGGGCAACCCAGAAGAACTGGCTCTCAGAACTATTCGACAGGACATCCAGACCCTTAAAGGCTCATCAGTCTCCTTCCGTATCTCTCCAGCTTGCCAGCCCAAGACCACTTTCCCGATAAGTGGGGCATTCACAGCATCTCGAATCGGGCTAGCCGACCACACCTACCCGGTGGCTAGCCTCCAGAAGAGGTACAAACACCTGGTTGGTATTCCATTACAGTCGTTTACCAACGCCAGACCCTTAATCCTTATCGGGGCAGATCACCCCCACCTGATTAACCCGATAGAACCGGTAAGGTTAGGCCTCAGGGGCGGACCAGCTGCCATCAAGACTAGACTAGGATGGATGCTACAAGGTCCGGTCAGATTCACGGATCACCCTTTACGGCCACGTCAGTGCCTACAGACCTCTATCATACCGCCAAGTGAGGAACTGCTCAGAAATGTCGAGAAGCTCTGGCAGGTTGACACACTACCCTTTAGGAACGAGAAGGAAGTGACTCGATCAAAGCAAGACCAGGAAGCCATCAGCCTGCTCGGCGAAAACCATACGGGTTGACATAGATGGCGTGCTCCGCTACGCCACCCCGCTATTGCGTAAGAAAGACATGCCTCGCTTCCAAGCGCCAAGGGAAGCGGTGATCCCCAGCCTTAGAAGCACAGAGAGGAGGCTTGCCAAGGATCCAGAGAAAGCTGCAGCTTACAGAATAGAGATGGAGAAGTTAGCACAGGCAGGTTCCATTAAGAAGTTGGGCCCGGATACGCCCACTCAAGAGAGCGAATCGTGGTATATTCCCCACCACATGGTGAGCCATAATGGTAAGAACCGCATTGTGTTCAACTGCTCATACCAATTCAACAATCAGAACCTGAATGACTCTCTCCTACCTGGGCCCCCGTTGGGAGCCTCACTACTAGGAGTACTGCTTCGCTTTGGTGAGCACGCGGTTGGGATCAGTGGAGACATCAAAGGGATGTTTCATCAAGTCCAACTATTGCCCGAAGATAGGCCGTTGCTGCGTTTCCTGTGGCGCCAGGAGAAGGAGGAACCCCCTGACGTATTCGAGTGGCAAGTACTTCCCTTCGGAACCACTTGCAGCCCGTGCTGCGCGACCTTGCCCTTCAGCGTCACGTCGCAGAAAACAGCGAACCTGGGGAGGATGTGCGGGTTTCCGTGGAGAGATGCTTCTACGTGGATAACTGTCTCCAGAGCTTGCCGAGTCCAGCAGAAGCTAGACAATTGGTGGATAAGCTCCGAAATATCCTGAAATCTGGCGGATTTGAGTTACGTCAATGGGCAAGCAACGACCAGAGCGTAGTCAGCCATCTTCCCAAGGAAGCCAGATCCGACAGCCTTGAACTGTGGATTACACAAGAGAAGGAAGAACAGCCAGAATCCACATTGGGGCTCAGTTGGCACTGCCCAACAGACACCTTAGGCTATAAACATCGAGCGGTGAAATACGGTACGCCGACCATGCGGAATATATATAAAGTTCTCGCCAGCCAGTACGACCCCCTTGGGTTTATCCTCCCGTATACTACCCGAGCCAAAGTGTTGGTACAGCGGCTGTGGGATAAACGTCGGGACTGGGATGACCCGCTCCTTCCTCTGGATCTTCTACAGGCTTGGAACTCCTGGGAAGAGGAATTGCAGTCTCTACCAAGCATCAACCTGCCTAGGTGCTACGAACCAAAGCAAGTAGATCTCTCAAACGTCATCCGAGAAGTCCATGTGTTCTGTGATGCTTCAGAGAAGGCCTACGGGTCCGTCGCCTACATGAGAACCGAAGACAGTAATGGGAAGCTCCACCTCTCCTTCATTATGGCTAGGTCTAGGGTCGCTCCTAAGCAACTGCATTCCATGCCAAGGCTAGAACTCTGCGCAGCAGTTACAGGAGCACAGCTGGCCAAGTTGTTAGAGAAAGAGCTTACCTTGAAGATCGACAAGACTACGCTGTGGACAGATTCAACCACTGTCCTAACATGGTTGCAATCAGAGTCGTGTCGCTTCAAAGTTTTTGTGGGAACCAGAGTGGCCGAGATCCAAGAGCTTACCAACTGTCAAGCCTGGCGTTACGTCGATTCGGCTAGGAACCCTGCAGATGACATTACGAGAGGCAAAACCCTGCAGGATCTCGCAAAGCCCAACAGATGGAGCCAGGGACCACCATTCCTTCTGCAAGACTTAGAGCAGTGGCCGGTAATGCCACATACTGGCACTGAAGAAGATACTGCTGAATTACGGAAATCAGCATTCTGTGGTCACACTTCGGTGTCTCCAAATCCTCAAGGCTCCGACGAGATACAGTGTACTACCTGGAAGGAACTCTTAGAAGTCACGACGCGAGAGCTACATGGGGCGGCAAGCCAAGGTGGCGACCCTAAAGCTGAAGACTATAGGGAAGCAGAGGCTCATATCTTCAGGAGAATCCAACAAGAGTGTTTCCCCGACGAGCTGCGCCTACTTAAGGCCGGTAAGGCTGTTGGCACCAGTAGCCGCCTACTCACCTTAGCCCCGGAGCTGGATGATACCGGAGAGCTCATCCGAGTTGGTGGTAGGTTACGCCGAGCCGAGAACCTAGATTATGCTACAGCTCACCCTATCGTCCTTGACCCAACTCACCACTTCACCAGACTCCTAATAAAGGATTACGACAGCCGCCTGTGCCACCCGGGCCCTGAGAGAGTGTTCGCTGAGATGCGCAGAACGTTCTGGATTCTCCGTGGTAGAGAAGCCATCCGGCGCTTTCAGCATAGCTGTACGGACTGTCGTCGATGGAAGTCCCGACCTGTGGTTCCCAAGATGGCTGACCTACCAGCAGCACGACAACGTCTTTGCAAGCCAGTCTTCTACTCCACAGGAACAGACTGCTTCGGGCCCTTTCAGGTTAAGTTGGGAAGGAGGCTTGAGAAGAGATGGGGGATCTATTTAAATGTCTAACCACAAGGGCAGTCCACCTGGATATCTTGAACAACCTAAGTACCGATTCCTTCCTGATGGCTTTCCGGAGATTCATTGCCCGCCGGGGACACCCTCTGAGATATTCTCGGACCAAGGAACGAACTTCCGTGGAGGAGAAAGAGAGCTGCACGAAGCATTCAAGGATTTATCCCCAGACCTGCAGGCACAGCTTGCAGGGCAAAGGTCTCGTTTCACTTCAACCCGCCTGCTTCACCACACTTCGGAGGAGTCTGGGAAAGGGAGATTCGTTCTGTGAAAACTGCCTTGTATACTACGGTGGGAGCCCAACCAGTTGCAGAAGAGGTGCTGAGGACGGTCTTCATTGAGGTGGAGGGTATCCTTAACTCGAAGCCTTTGGGCTATGTGTCTTCGGATGTCACCGACTTGGACCCCGTGACTCCAAATCTCCTGTTAATGGGTCGCCTTGATGGTTCCCTTCCCCAGGTAGTGTACCCGGAGTCTGAGATCCTATGTAAGCGCCAATGGAGACACAGCCAAGTTTTATCGGACCACTTCTGGTCTAGCTACATCAGGCATTACCTACCCAGTCTACAGGTACGCCAGAAATGGCACACCAGCCCTGCCGACCTCAAGGAGAATGTGGTGGTTATGTTGGTAGACCCCCAGTTACCAAGAGCTCTCTGGCCTATCGGTCGGGTCCTTAAAGTTCATACTAGTGCAGACGGGCATGTTAGGTCCGCAGAAGTCGAGATAAAGGGTAAGACTTACACACGTCCTGTTGCCCGACTGGTAGCCCTTCCCGCCATTCCAGACAGTGGACCTACAACAGACCCGGTCCAGAAAGTCTAGCCCTTCAGGAGCAAATTGGCATTGCAATTTGGGGGCGGCTGTACAAAAGGATCATGGGATTGAGGAAGTTGTTTATGGACTGTTTGGAGCGCAATGCGTTATGGACCCTTTTTTCAGTGTTTAGAGAATAGGATATGAAGGGTGACAGGTGATTTATGTGCAGCCTTTTAAGAGTTGGAGTTTTTGCATTCGGTTTAAGTTGGTGTGCGTCCGTATGTGAATGTGAGTACATATTATTTACCTCTCTGTAATTACGTTGACTAATACGATGGTGAATGTTTTCATTCCATTTATGCGAAAGATAGTAGCGCGTCACGGGTGCCTATGTTAGTCTTCGTATATATGATGGGCATGTATTTTCGTAATGTTTCATTTACACTACTCGCATTTCTACGGATGTAATTAATGATCCGGTTGGACGTTGAACATATTGCAATTGAAAAATTGTGTATTTGGGCAACTTGTTATTTAGTAATATACATGTTCATGTTGTGATGCCAGTAACATGGTATATGTTTATCAGTGATGTTACCATTAAGATTAGTCTCTATTTAGATTTTCTACATGCTAGGTTATTAATGTATTTGATTTACTGTTTCAGACCACATCTACTTATGCATTACATAGACCAACCCATGTGAATTTGTATTTCTACAAGCAAGTTATAACTACAAATTAAAGAAGTCAACTGGCACACCTTGGTTTGTTTCTGTGCTCTTACCGGCACACGGGAGAGAACACCTTGAGACCCTATAAGTGAATACAGTCCACGAAAGCTATCTAACAGATGCGCTTTTATATAGCTCTTTTATCCAAAGCGCTTTACAGATCCTGCGTCACATTCACCCATTCATACACTGACAACCGAGACCATGCAAGACAACCGACTCAACCCGCTGAGCCACTGCCGCCCCTTGAAACTGGACGCGTTTTGGTCCGATCTATATGAAACTGGACTCGTTTTGGTCGGATATATATGAACCTGGAAATACACATAGACAATAGATTGATTGGCTTGGTTGAATTTGAATGAACTAGAAAAAAGGGGTAAGTTTATATAGACAAATATGTTTCACTAAATAACCAGAACGAAAACATAAAATGAAATAGATTCATGCATCTCCCGCATAACAGCAGAATAGCCGACCGTGGCCAATACACAACCTGCGTTCTAAAATACGTGTTTTATTGTCTACAGCGCCTTACTGTGCTGTCACGCTATTGGTCCATTATTTGGCATTGGGGTAACAGAGGAGACAGCGAGATTACGCATTTGTAAAACATTACAACATTATAACAGAAACTCGATACTGGCGATATAGGGATTTTACATTTACTGCTAAATGAGAAACTCGATAAATCGCCCAGCCCTACTTCTGACCCAATGGAATTGTGATATAGTGGCCTTTTAGTGAAATAACGTGCCTAAACATGAAATCAGTGAAAAATGCTCTTTGAGGTGGGGACTCAAGTGACCGTAGACCTGCATTATATGACTGACAGACAAGAACGGTTTTACCTAAAAATATCAAAATTGAAACTACTGCGGAAACAAAGACACCTACATCTTGGATGCCCTTGAGGTAAGCTAAAACATATCAAAACTTTTTTTCAAAAGGAACTATTCCTTTAATGAATTTGACCTAAGTGTATTTCAACTTTCTAATTCAACTGGAGATGATTGGTTGATGTACAGACTGTGGGGATAGTAGAACAAAGGATTGGCTAAAGGACCTTAACCGACTAATCTGAATTCTGGCATAGAAGATTGTCTTATCCTAGATTCATTTAGAATCTAAGAAATTATAGTCGGTAAAATATTGAACAGTCATGCAAATAAAGAGTAATTCAAAAAATTACAGTATTGTTTTTTGTATTAAACATTTCTAAACCATTTGATAAAAAGAGTTCTTACCTTTACAAATGAATTCCCCAATATTATGTTTCACTACATCTTCATCTTTAATATTATCATTCAGTCCCAGAGTTGGACTGCAGTCTTCCTGCTTCACTGATGCCATCTCTGAATCCACCAATCCACACTGAGCTCCACTGTTACAATCAGAATCCAGTGACTCTTGTTTGATCTCAGTATGGAAGGAGAGTAGCAGACTGGGTTTGTCCTCCATCTGCTAAAAAAGGACCAAACCAGAACCATACATGACTGATGAATGTGGAGAAAACACAATGACACATTCATAACAGCAGACATGGGTCACACAAGGTGTGGCCAACTATAAACGTGTATAGGTAATGCAGAGATATTTCACTCGATTAGTGTCTATTCTTTCTTTTGGTAATTACCTCAGATTTTCCTGAAGGCCTGTAAATTACGAATTAGATTGTGTTTTTTAACTGCAGGTAATTTTATAATGACAGCCAACCAACATGATTGTAGATCGCTATAAAACCTATGTAGACCAACTTCAGTCAAGTGATGCCACTGATGGGCCAATCAACAGGACTCTTCCTAGAGTTAGTGGCCTGGCCATACTGATGAATCTGGGGATGAGGGCCTTAGGCCCAATCTGAATACTCCCCCTTACCCCTTCCCCTTAGCCCTACCCCTCAATTTACCCCTTCCCCATGGCCCTCGAAACCGAGTGATAAGGGCTACGTTCCCCTACGAATTGGGACACCACTCGGTTTTGGCTACGTCATCATACATCGTCGCTAGCTGACTGCCACGTCACCAGAGGCGACACAAATGTTGATCTCAAACTTCCGAGATGCAAAAAGAGTCAGGAAAGGTGTGTATGTCGATTGCGTGGATTTTAGTAGTTATGTTTTTGCGATTGTCTGCAACAAATCGCAGAAATCAAGCGAGAAGAGGTCTACGACGCCTACGAATGCTGGTAGTTTAACTTATGGTATGTATCGAGTGGTTGCAATCAACATTACCGTATTGTATTTAAAGTTCACGGAACTAACCAACAAGGTAGCAAACATTTTTCCCAACTCAGCCATTAATGGTGTAAAATTGTTTTATTTTCCAGACTGGTGGTCCAACAAGATACTGTGCCATAAACCCCAACACGTCTATACTGCGCATATGGTTCGATGTATGTAGTAGTTATTTGTTTACTTTGGTGGCGGTGCATATGGATGCAGATGTTCTTCTGTGTACTATTGTTTTTAATGTTTTTGTAAAGCACACGTGCTATATAAATAAACCTGCTTGCTTACTACTGAAGGCTGTTTTCAATAAATATTTTCATCCACATTGCATTGTGTTTTGTATATCTGTTTCAGTGATCACTGTTTTGAATGTCATTGATCGATGTTCAGAAACCCTTAATCAAAAACCTGTTTGAAAATTGAACAACATTGTAAAACATATACAAATGTTAAATAACAGTGCTATTTAAATTAAATGTGCAAAACTCACAACAATGTGCAAAGTGCAACAACAAACAAACTACAGTTTATCAAACATTTTTTCAAAGAGGCCCAATAACCTCTTTGTCTTGGACTCACCAGTGTCCTGTATCATATCCAAATTATGTTGTACACCTTCATAATCTACAGTCTATGGTTGTACAGCATGAAACTTCGGGGGTTTTTTTCTGCCCAAAAGCGAATTATTTGCCGGGTTTCCTCCGGCGTCCCTGTGTGATTCGGGACGGTATGGAAAGCACTTTTATCGCTATTCCAAAAGCAACAGGTTATGTTATGCACTGATATGAATTATCAGCTAAAAGAGTTAACTGTAGACAAACATGCATTGAGTAAAGGCTAGTCAGAGAAATACGGGACAAATTAGCAATGTATCTTTGGCGTTTAAAACTGGCAAAAAGTAACGATTTTTTTAAAAAAAAACTTCAATTATTAAAATGGTTAAAAATATATATGTACAGGACTGCGTAGATCACAAAACAATTGTGTCGTAATTTTTACATTTGTTATTTAATCCGAAAATACTACATTTATGGGTCTCTTTTGCTGATCTAGCAGCCATTGTAGACGTCTCGCAATGTGTTCTGGGTACCCCTTGGTTTCAAGGGGTATAAACCCCTACGTCTTACCCCTTCGTCTTGATCAAAATGAGTATTCGGACAGCACTTGGTGTCGCGCGAACGCGCAAAACTAAAGGGAAGGGGTAAGGGGGAGTATTCGGATTGGGCCTTAGTCAGGGAGGTGTCCAAGAACCTGATTGATAGTCACTGTCACTGACAGAGCTCAGTGACTAAAAAGGCACATGACAGCCCACCTGGAGTTTGCCAAAAGGCACCTAAAAGTCTCTCAGACCATAAGAAACCAGATTCTCTGGTCTGATGAAACAAAGATTGAACTCTTTGGCCTGAATGCCAAGTGTCAATATCGATATAACCCAATAATCATTGTTTATCCTCTCATGTTTTCAGGGTTCTTTTAATGCGTGTCATCCTTCTGTATTTATGCATGTATTCATGTATCACATGTTTAAGTGTTTATAACCTTCCGCTGTTTTTAGATATTAATTACGCAGATGATAATGCTGATGTGGAAACTTTTCTTATATCTGGAGAGCAACCATGAGAAGACCACAAAGAAAAGAATCTCACTGCTACTCCCTCATTTCTGGAGGAAACCAGCCACCGCTCTTCATCAATCCAAAAAATGATATTCAGCGGCAGGAACTGGCAGACTAGTTAGGATCGAGAAAAAGATGAATGCAGCAATTTACAGAGACATCCTGGATGAAAACCTGTACAGAATCTTCTGACAGACATTTCCGAGCATCTAGGGACATATATCTGATGCAGCGCGGTGGAAATCTCGGCATGCGTTCTACCATCCTCAAAAAGATGGCAAATAAAGTCATAATATTCTTCCAGTCCGGCCATGTCACTACTTCTACTACTACTTCTTGTCTTGACCTTATAAAGGTCACATCCGGGTCATGCATGTTGCGTCAAATAAAGTATAAAAATGGGATGAAACGGGGTGAAACGCTCGTTATCCGTTTTTTCATTTGAGCACAAAAATGTAAATGGGAAAAACGAGTTGTTATCCGTTCTTTCCTTTTGGTTTTGGAAACGAATATTGAGGAAACAAGTCATTTATTTGTTTTTTGAGTTTTCGGTTTACTTTGAAAAACAAATTAACGAATGGTACACGGATTCAGAACCGCACGGTGGGAAATGGTTAGAGCTACTACAACAAATATAGAAAAATAAAGACAACGTAAATTCGACCCATTATTTCGTTTTAGTTTCCTTGTTTATTATATTTCCCGTTTCGAGCATAAAGCAATGAATCAAACATCAGTTTTCAATATTTTTGTAAATACAGAAAAAGCGAAAAACAAAATATTGATTCGTTATTTGGTTTGCCAGATTAAATTGAATAATTGAATGATCGGATCATACACTGACCATTTAGGTATTTATGGTGCCATAATACCACACAAATAATTTTAAATTAACAAAAATTAACTTGACGTATATTGTAGATATGATTGAGTTAACATGAATGATATGAAGTATTTAATTCATGTGACGCACACATGAGAAATGTATGGTATTCCCACACAAAGACACAACCTAAAAGTATTTATCATCTGTAATGTCTGTTCAAATTAATCGAGCAAAACATACATCTCGCATTCAATACTAAATACCTTGTTGTAATACTATATAACTTTGGTTTAGGAAATTATGATGATAAAATTAATTATAATATAACATGAATAAACAGACTCGCGAATTGTCGGCATCATGGGAAGCTCAGCCTGAAAATAACATGCTTTGGTTGTGGACTATATAAACCTAAGAGCCGCATTCATGTAACTCTCTCATTTTGGCCCAGATAACACTAACTATATCATATGAAGCCATTATCCCACATAATCAAGCCTGTGAGCGTTTTAACTGTATTTTATTAATGAGACGCAGACGAATACATGTATGTTATGTAAAGACACTGCCCCCACATAAAATAGCCTGAAGTTAGTACCCGGCAGCTGGGGCGTGTGGGCCAAACGCATTGCATTGTAAATGGAGGGGATTTGCATGTGAATGAAGCCTAAAGACTGAAGACCGACGTTTCTAAACTTGCTGAATTATTTTAGATTAAGAAACAACACCAGCTGGCATTGCGGTTATTAATTAAAATAAGTACCGACTATAATTCCGTTTTTTCACGTCGGGTGGGGAAGGAAGTAAATCATCAGCAGTTTGGTCAGTGTCAGCTCACAAATATAAAGTTACTTTTAAATTAAATTATTTAATACAAAACTATGCTTGTATTCCTATGTGAATTGCAATGACACTTTATATCCGATTCACTCCATGAGTGAATCGGGGGGTGATTTTCTTTATAACTCATCCGTTTAGTTGATTAATATTTAAAGTTCTGCATAATTAAGGGTGTGTCCAGCGGATTCCCGCATTACCGGATGCCTGCATTTTCATAAATTGCGTAACATTTAATAACACTGATTATATTTGGAAGAATATTTTGACATGTACTCAAAGATATGTGTAAGAAATTGGCCTATAATTACTCAGTAAACAGCATCTCTTTGACCATTTTCGTTTATCCGGGAGTGACGCGCTGCCAAGATGGCGACGGTCGGCTACGCCCACTTTAGGCTTCAAAAACGGTCTTCAGAAACCTCCGGTTGACGTCACGGATACTACGTCCATATCTTTATACAGTCTATGGATTCCCCCTATCCTTCTGTGAGAGGCGTGGTTCTGCGGGAATCCCCCCTATCCTTCCAACCATTCAGCTGTGAGAGGCGTCCGCTGGAACTCCGGGACTATGCGGTCTCAGATCTCAGCGCAGCCAGTCATTGTGTGCGTTCTCGGTTGTACTGCCCACGTTCAAAAAGTCATTTCTCCGGCACACATTATCTGATTTACTCCATTCAAAGCATGGGTGATTCTGTGGGACCTCCTCTATGCAACTCTACCAGACATGACTCGGTGGCTAGTAGAGTCTAACGAATAAACATCAGTGTATTGATATAGCCTACAAGAATCTTCAACAAAGTATTGTTGTGTATCGAAATGAAACGAATAAAAACATCAATATGCTTACGACATTTTGTATATTAATATCCCTATACCCCTATATCCCTAGTATAATTTTAAGTTTTCTATTCATGTTTTATTTATGCACCTTCCTGCCAATGTAAATTCCATGTCATGGCGAAACACTTCTCTGAATAAATAAATATTCAGTTCACGTTGGACTATTGTCTAAAATTAGGTTATATACCATCCAACAACTATATACCTAAATAATGTAAACTAAAAGTTGGTAATAAGAATGCAATGCCCGTTCAAATCAATGATGAGGTACAACTCGCATTCAATATCAAATGCCTTGTTGGAACTCCGATATAACTTTATTTTAGCAAATTATGAATATAATGACACAAACGTAGCTGAATAAGACAATATACCAACTTTGACAATGTGGTGGAGACCGTGGTCAATTATTATTTTCATTTCTTGAAAAGTTACGGTTTCCAAGATTCCGTATTTCAACAGTAGGACGTTGCATCGGCTACATCGCTATCTAATTAGTTTAATGTTATCAATGCAATGCAATAATGCATTATAACAGAATATAACTTTTCAGCGTTTCAACTTCATATATTGATTTACCTTGATGCTTCGATGGCGAAGCAACAGAACGATATATCAGAAAATTTACCGCATTTACCTCAATATTATAGTCTGCAATACGTCTAAATTAATTTGGTTTAAAATAATCAATGTGATAATTTCTCATCTCATCTCCAACCGCTTATCCGGGGTCGGGTCGCGGGGGTAGCAGCTCTAGCAGGGGACCCCAAACTTCCCTTTCCCGGGCAACATTAGCCAGCTCTGACTGGGGAATCCCGAGGCGTTCCCAGGCCAGTGTGGAGATATAATCTCTCCACCTAGTCCTGGGTCTTCCCCGAGGTCTCCTCCCAGCTGGACGTGCCTGGAACACCTCTCTAGGGAGGCGCCCAGGTGGCATTCGTACAAGATGCCCGAACCACCTCAACTGGCTCCTTTCTATGCAAAGGAGCAGCGGCTCTACTCCGAGTTCCTCTCGGATGACTGAGCTTCTCACCCTATCCCTAAGGGAGAGGCCAGCCACCTTTCTGAGAAAACCCATTTCGGCCGCTTGTACCCGCGATCTCGTTCTTTCGGTCATGACCCAGCTTTCATGACCATAGGTGATGGTAGGAACAAAGATTGACCGGTAGATCGAGAGCTTTGCCTTTCGGCTCAGCTCTCTTTTCGTCACAACGGTGCGGTGAAGCGAATGCAACACCGCCCCCGCTGCTCCGATCCTCCGACCAATCTCCCGCTCCATTGTTCCCTCACTCGCGAACAAGACCCCGAGGTACTTGAACTCCTTCACTTGGAGTAAGGACTCATTCCCTACCCGGAGTAGGCACTCCACCGGTTTCCTGCTGAGAGTCATGGCCTCAGATTTAGAGGTGCTAACCCTCATCCCAGCCGCTTCACACTCGGCTGCGAACCGATCCAGTGAGTGCTGAAGGTCACCGACCGATGAGGCCATCAGGACCACATCATCCGCAAAAAGCAGTGATGTGACCATCAGCCCACCGAACGGGAAACCCTCCCCCCCATGACTACGCCTTGATATCCTGTCCATGAATATTACAAACAGGATTGGTGACAAAGCGCAGCGCTGGCGGAGGCCAACCCCCACCTGGAACGAATCCGACTTACTGCGGAGGACACGGACACAGCTCATGCTTTGAGCGTACAGAGATTGGATGGCCCTGAGAAGAGACCCCCTCACCCCATACTCCCGCAGCACCTCCCACAAAAGATCCCGGGGTACCCGGTCATACGCCTTCTCCAGATCCACAAAACACATGTAGACTGGATGGGCATACTCCCAGGCCCCCTCCAGGATCCTTGCGAGAGTAAAGAGCTGGTCCGTGGTTCCCCGGCCAGGACGAAAACCGCATTGTTCCTCTTCAATCTGAGGTTCGACTATTGGCCGAACCCTCCTTTCCAGCACTTTGGAGTACACTTTACCAGGGAGGCTGAGGAGTGTGATACCTCTGTAATTGGCACACACTCTCTGGTCCCCCTTTTTAAAGAGGGGAACCACCACCCCGGTCTGCCACTCCTCTGGCACTGTCCCAGACTTCCATGCAATGTTGAAGAGGCGTGTCAACCAAGACAGCCCTTCCCCACCCAAAGCTTTAATTTCGGTGAACAATATTAATTTGCAGTCTAAATTAGTCTATGTAAGTTACGGCTTTTTTCACACAACGTACATCGTATACACACAAAATGTATTATATGCTCTACAATGCCTAATATATTTTATGTATCAACAATTATTAATTGCCTATTATTTCAGTAGGCCATTATTATTTGAAAAGCATCTTTGAAAGTGATATGGTTGGCTGTGATACACAAGTTTGTTGTTTAGAACTTCCCTGATGCCGCATCTTATACAGAAGCAACAGGCTTATATTCATGTCATTCATGTTAACTCAAAATTGTCTACAATAAGTAAATAATTATTTGGTGTAATAAAAATAATCATTGTGGGTATTTTTGTGTTGGTATAATAATATCATGTTACATCAGGGGTGTCCAAAGTTTTTTTAGTGAGGGCCAAATACAGAAAAATAAACAAAGGGCCGGGCCGCACACTAGAGGTGACATATTAACACATGAATACTGTGTGTATTTCTAACTCACCTATAATGTGAAGAACTGTGCTGTCCTCTAGCTCGAATTATGTTGACAGTTTTTACGCCCGTCATGGCCGGAGCTCCATCCGTTGTTTCTCCACAGAGTTTGTCCCATTTAAGCCCCATCTTTCCAACTGCTTCCGACACAGCTTAAAAATATCTCTGCCCGTCGTTGTGCCTTTTAGGCTCATCATATCATGCAGCTCCTCCGTACAGCAAAAATGACCATCTACTCCCCGCAAAACATTAACAGCTGCGCGGTGTCTGTGGCATCTGTGCTCTTATCGCTAACCCTATCAATTACCAATCGCATGCTATCGAGTACAAATCAAAAGCACTAGCTTTCTCTCTCAGCTGAAGTTTCCAGTTAGCTGACAACAAGTCCTCGATTCTCCGCATCACTGTATTTCTGGATAAGCTCACGTTGTTGAAATCCGGAACTTTTTCCGGGCACATTATTGCTGTGACTTTGAGGCACTGCTTTATGAAATCACTGTCTGAGAACGGTTTGCCGTGCTGGGCCATATGTTTAGCGACCTTATAGCTTGCTGTTGTGGCGTTTTCCTTTATTTTGTTAGCACGAAAAACACCTGTTGTTGAGCTTGCATGCTAGCTGCCATTTGCTTGACTTTCTGCCTTCGTTCGGCACTGGTGTACTGATGTGTAGCTCTGATGTTTGGTCTCATAGTGCTGACGGACATTATACTCTTTCAGCACAGCAACATCTTCATTGCAAATCAAACAGATACACTTTACGTTGATTTCTTTGAAGAAATATTCATGTTCCCACTGTGTTTGAAATCTTCTACACTCACTTGCTATTTTGCGTTTCTTTGGTGCTGCCATTTCTGGTGACTCGCAGTAAAAGTTTTTGTTTGCTTAATTTTGTTTAGTGGAGAAGCACCGTTTCCATGGCTGGCTCCAACTAGTGTTGAAACTGAGAAGTGCAACAGAGTTGAGCTCAATCTTCTTGTGCCGGCCATATTCAATTATATTTTCAGAATTTGCTGCGGGCCAATAAAAACTGGGCCGCGGGCCGCAGTTGGCCCGCGGGCCGGACTTTGGACACCCCTGTGTTACATGATATTCACTTGCAGGAAATACGACTTGGTTTTGGTGTTTCAAGCGCCACCTGGTGACAGACAACAAGATATATTGGTGAAAAAAATACAAGCACAATAGCGGATAGCCACTTAGCACATAACTTCCGCAAAATAGCTTTAAATTCGCATTTCCAGTGATTATTTTAACAGGGGAAAAAAACAGGGAGACAGAGCATGCATATCTAGGAGCATATCTAAAAGGATTTTTCTGAAAGGTAATAGAGTGCCGCAAAAATATTATTTTTTTACGTGCCTCTGGGTCTAATGACCCACTTCCGGCAATTCTAGTGCTAGATGGGCTTGTCTGAAGTCACGTGGGAAGCCGGAAAAAAGGAATGGGTATATCCATAGACATAATATTATATATGTATATATTATATTATTATGTCTATGGGTATATCAAGGCATCACTGATTTAACGTGTTCAGCTCACCAGACATTCAAACAGGCTATTATGCCAACTCTTGTGGCCTCTACTGAATCACTAATCGTAGCATCAAGAACCATAAAGTGTTAAAGGAGGTTAACATAATAATCAAACGTCATTCCTCTTAATTCGGTGTATTGTATGCTATTTTCAGCAACAACAAAAAAGAAAAAAAACACTGCTTCCATTAAATTGAATTTTGTTGGACTGAAATTTCTTGCATGTAAAAAAAATCAGATGCATTACTTCAATGCAAAAAACAAATCTGTGCTAGAAATTCAATGCAAATAAATTCCGTGCTAGAAATTCAGTTTCAGAATCTGGTGAGACAGATTTTCTTCCATACCTATGGACATACACACACAAACACATGATACACTAAAAGATACATTGTAATTGTTTCTTCATCAGAGCTTCAATAGTTGGTGCTGCCTCCTTTGGCGGAAATAACTTAATGTAGCCATTTGTTGTACCTGCCATTTTGTCTCTTACATCACCAAGGAAGCCTTTTTGCCCACTCTTTGAGGTACTGCTTCAACTGTACCCTGTATTGTACCCTGATGAAGACAGCGTGCCTGTTGAAACGTTGGTATTAAATATTAATTGCATTTGAGTTTAGAGTGTGCGGCTTTTTCTTATCATTTTGTTTCATTCCGTACCCTTTAGCCAGCACCTCGTCTATTAAGGTGTGCGTTGCTTCTACCTTTTTTTAGCATACTGCTTCAACTGTGTCATGTTCAAGGGCTTTTTTTTTACATGTGCAGCCTGCTTTAATTCACCTAACAGCATTTCAATAGGATTGATATATGGGCTGTGACTTTTTGACATTAATGAGCTGCCCATTGAAGACATCAAACCAGATTGATGTGTTCCCCGATGTCCATCCAGAGAAAGACGAGGCGGAGGAGAAGCCAAACCTGAACGCCTCTCTGGATGAGTGCCCGTGGAGGATCAGTGAAAAGCTGTCAACCATGGACGTTATCTTGAACTACGGTCGGAAGAAGTACAGTGATGGACCAGAGAATGAACTGTACAATATCGACCGTGTGGAGGAAAGTGGGAAATGCTTCCAACGGTTTACCAAGAACAAGATACGGGTCAAAAAAAGTCAAAAGGACGGACCAGGATGCTCACACGCTGATGAACGTAATGCTCAGGGACTGGAGCACATTGAACGCTGAGCTGGACGATCTGAAAAACCGCCAGCGTGACCTGGAATTGCTGAGCGAGGTCTTCGATAAAAGCTCCAATAAGCTGCCAAAGCTGTTTGACGATGCACAGACCCAAAGAAATGCACTCGAGGACACGCTGGAGCCTATCCAAAGTAGTGTTGCACGGTGCACCGATACTTGAAAAGTGTCGCGATACTTGGAAATTAAAAACGTCACGATACCTACATTCATCAGTATCGATACTAAAAAAATAAGGACGTATGTGTTTTTTTTCCTGACGCACGCAGCAAATGAGCTGTAGCTGTCAGTGTGTTACAACACTACAGCGACAGCAAGATGGCTGCATGTGCGAGCACAAGTGACACTGCCACTGTGGCCGCCGGTCTACGACTCGTAGGAAAAGATGACGCGAGGAGTGAAATACGGAAGTACTTTGCCTACCATAAGTTGAGACCTGTTTGTCGTCACAGCAAGAAACAAATACAAACAAAAGGAGCCAACACTTCGAACCTGGCGAAACACTTGGCAGACAAGCACGCCGAGTTGCACAAGGAGTTTAAAGACCGACAGGTTAGTAATACTAACTTAGTATGCAAAAGATAACATGATCACGTTCATGCCTTTATTTCCAATGAGAAGGCTATGGTTAATTTAGTGAAGTAATTATTTGGCACCACCGTAGTTTGACGATCTATCTAGAGAAATAGTAGGCTAAGTAACGTTAACGATGGGCATCCTCATGGATAACAAATAGCCTGCCTACGGCTAATTCAACATCTCTGAAAACGCAACTTTCATAGATAATGTTAATAATTTGCAAGCTGATAAAATAAAGCATACAAAACATCAGCTAAAATTATCTATAGGCTATATGATTATAATCAGAGAATGTACATGTTTTGCCGATCTCATTAAAATGCGTATCTACCATATAGAATGTTATTTCTCGTGTCAACTTGGTTATTACAGCATTTAAAGAGCACAGACCTACGCAAAGAAGGTGTATTTGTGAAACGCCTTGTAAGAAATATGTACTCAAATATAAAGTTAACCATCAAAGAAATCAGACATTGAAGTACATGAAACATTAGCCTATATTAACCCATATACGCTATCACAGCTTAAATAACATTAGGATATTATTTAGGCTCATTATTTCCTATTAATTATGGTAATGTTATGGTAGAGTGAATGTTAGCAGTTATTACTATAACCACTGCATATAGAGATGTCACAAGTCATTGTTACTATCACACAAACTATTTAGGTTCTCCATTTTGACAAATTTATAACCATCATATTTTAAATATTTAAATTTTCTTCCGCTACAGAAGTCTGCAGCCACGGGCTCTGAAAGGGCAACTCCTCAAAGGCAGCAGCCAACCCTCCAAGCTATGTTTGAGCAGCAGAACAAGTACCCCAGGGAGTCCGAGGGGGTAAAACGGCTTAACAGGGCAGTAGCAGAATTCATCTGTCTGGATCAAGTGCCAGTTTATATAGTGGAAAAAGCTGGGTTCAGAAACCTTGTTTAATATAATCGCTGTTCATATTTTTATTCAAATTTCATATTGAATCAAGATAGTTATTACCGGTAACTCTTATGTTTCTTATGATAACTTTAGCAGATATTGCTGCTAAATTTATAATTGTTTTAACTTGAATGTCATTGCTCTATTTTAGTTTATAAATTTTGATATTTCATTTTTTCCCCCCAAATGTTTAATATATCTGCTGCTGTTCATATATTAGTGTGTTATATGATTAGAATGTTATCCTGGTTTTAAAATAAAGCATTTGAAAAAATAAAACATTTGTTTAGGACTGTTCACCCTTTTTAGGAAAAGTACCGAAAAAGTATCGAAATCGCAATACTTGACTTGGTATCGGTATCGAAACAATACTTTTGGTATCGTGACAACACTAATGCAAAGTGCCATGGTCCGGACAATCAGTTGCTCCAGAGTCGTATGCTAACAGTTTTAACAGCATTTTGAAGAGTAGTTCAATAGTATAGCATACATGTTCTTCATGCATTTCTAATAGGAATGTAACATCTGTAGCATATTGTAGTGGTACATGTCACTGAGAATTTAGTATTTTAGCCCCTCAGGCCCTGTGGCCAAACAGGTTGAGCAGCAGCCGGAGAAAGACATCGAAAAGAAAAAAAACAGTATGAGGAAACAAACAAAAAATATAGAGATGGATTAAACTATGGAGGATTCAGAGATGAGTATGATGTCTGATGGAAAAATGAAATGCTGAAATTTGAAATGAAAGATCTTTTTAGGCGATTTTCAGATTCCGTTGAGCAGATAATGAGATCATAAAAGTGGAGTAGGGTTGTGTGAAAGGATAGTAGGCTAGAATTTAAATCTCTAAATGCCAGCACTATTCACATAAACAACCAGGCCATCATAGCAGATCTGATAAATATCTTCAAAACTTCGAATGCTCACACGCACGCACGCAAACACACAAATAGGGGACCCCAAATTCGATTGCTTAAGAACTCCATCTTTCGTAATCCTCTCGAAACTTTTCACTAACTTAAACTCCAGACTGGCCACCCTTCAGAGCCTGGTTCCTCTATAGATATCTTCCTAAATTGGGCCCACCAGGGAGTTTTTTTTAATCAACTTGATAAAAAGATATGTGCTCTGTCGGGTATCAGTATGGGCAGAAATATGTGCCACCAGAAACTGAATTTAAATCATTTATATTTGAATTTGAATTGCTAAACTGAAGTGCAATCAAATTTAAACGTCACTGAAAATTCCACTCTTATATATCTTCACATTCAGTTCTCACAATTCAAATTCAGATCTCAAAATTCTGATTCAAATTACTGTGACCGACATCCGGGTAGTTTAAGGATGAAGGAAGAGCAATCGAGCACAGATACACATGACTCCTCTTCCGACAATTAGCACATACGTTTTGGAGCACAGTACTGCCAGAAATGGAATGTCTAATGAAGACTGAGGACATTGAAACTCTACGCCTTATTGCCATTCCCTTTCTCATTCAAATAATTTTAACACTATGAGCGCCAGAGCTGTTTTCACTCCTTTAAACGCCAGAGCCCCGCGCCCGCCAGCCTCGTTAACATACGAATAATCCCAATACATTCTCATCTGCAGCATCACCATCCATCCACTGCACGCAAACTAACCGCGGTTGCATTGCGCACAGTGTTCATATAGAAAGGATCAAAACGAGTCCAGTTTCATATAGGCTAGAACGGATCAAAACGGGTCCAGTTTCATATAGATCAGACCAAAACGGGTCCAGTTTCATATAGAACAGACCAAAACGGGTCCAGTTTCATGCTCTTTCTGCGGTACGTGCCCCGTACAAAAACTCAATGAAGGCTTAGAGTCCATCAACAGACATGTCACGTCCTTCTCTGTGTGCCTATTGATGATTAGTTTATATTCGTTTAATTTCGATACAAAACGATATTTTGTTGAAGTCTCTAGGGGTGGGAATCGCCAGAGGCACCACGATACGATATTATCACGATACTTAGGTCACGATACAATATTATTGCGATTTTAAACATATTGCCATATTCTGCGATATATTGCAATTTATTTTTCCAACTTCATTATTATGTCCCAGAAGGAAAACTAACCCTAACTCAAATAATGGACCAATTGCGTGACAGCACAGAGGTTATCCACTAATCACAGCACAGCGGTTATCCATCCACCAATCACAAACATTTGAAAGCCGGTCTCCATTAAAACGGGGCGGGTTCAGTTGAAGTGTATCAGCTGTAAGAGCGAGCACGGAGCACCTCCTCTTCTAGTGAGGAAGAAATCACCCAGAGAAAGCGAAGCGATGTTTCTGATGTAATTTGGAAGTTGTTCGGCTTTAAAAAGTTTGATATTGAGCAAATTAACGGTGTGTAAAATTTGTCAAAAGGCCATTCCTACTAAATACAGCAGTACAATCGATCTCTACCGTCACCTAAAACCGAAACAAACGGTGGATGAATGCGTGAAACTATGAGACGCTGATTGTGTCCCAAATCAACATGTCTGTTAAAAGACACATTTCGGCCTACTATTAAACACTGATAGTGTCCTGAATCCAAACAAGTAGAAAAAGACCGGCTTTAAAAAGGTGCAGTTGACCGTAAATATCAGCTGCCGAGTCGCAAGTATTTCACGGTAAAAGCCCTACCGCAAATATACATTGATACGAGCGAAATTTTATGCTGTATTGATTTTTCCCCCACCCCTAGAAGTCTCTAGTTGTCTATATTCATTCTGTTTATTTATTTACTTGCATTTTCCCATTTTTCCGTCATTTGATATTTCCTCCATTCTTTCACCACAGCGTACACTCACTCACTCGATAGACAACAGACTCACACTCACCGCACGTTGCATTAGTAGCGTCAGGTGTCGCGACTTCATGCACCAGCCGTACAAAACAGCCAATTAAAAGGTTCCGTCTTTCAACCATTACGCTATACTTCCGATCAAAATTTTATTTAGATGTTTATGTAGTCAAAATAAATCGTGAAAAACAATGTTTTTATTCCATCAACTTTAAATAATTTTTAATGCCTTTGAACATCGAAGTTCATGCTTTTTCATGCCAATTCATGCCTGAATTTTCACAAAATCAATTTAATGACATTTCATGCTTTTTATTGACCCGCGGAAACCCTGTTAAGTCACAAAGGCCTGTTCAAAAATTAATTCATCAAAAGTCATTTATTCCTCTTATGTTAAATAATTGACACACATTGTTATTAGAATGTCAATAGCCATTTACTGACATAACCTTGGAGTGAAATTATTAATAAATATAATTTACTCAATATTTGGTTCAGTTTTTTGTTTTCTGAAAAACGTGGAAAAATGACCTAGGCCATTATTTTGACGGGAAGTTGACGGTAATATACGACATGCTTATATTGTGCATAAAACTTAAAAACTCCCCATTCTAAGAACGTTTTTGGTTTTAAAATAGCTAAAACACAGACAGTTTTAATAGCAATTGAAAGGACTGCCAATGGCGCCGATGAGATCAAAATTTGTTGTAAACACTTTTTAACCAAAGCGATAAAATACGATAATATTGTACTTACATCAGCCAAAGTTATTACTGAGAGCTGGGGGGTGTTCTCCGTACGTCGCTTAATACATCCGAGATCAAATGAGACATCCAAGATGACATTATCCGGCTACTCATCATCCGTCTAATTCGGTTCTCCGAACACACCTGCTGTTTACGATGAGTATAGCTGGTCTGAGTCAGCTGAGATAAATGCGCGTTCACGTTTCGTTTAAAAGGCGACATGTATCGATAGTAGAAACCTTGATCAGCAACACTCCTATTGGCTAGTCATTATGGCCAAAGATCACGCCCACTTTGTCTCCTCAGCAGAACCAGAGATATTGATGGAAGGTTATGCGGAACTTGAATGTTTAATTAAAACGCAAGGGAACACCGCAAAGTCTGCAAAGCCAGGAGAGGGCTGGCAAAAAGTAGAAGACAAATTAAATGCGTTTAGTGGTCACTATGTTATGGTTCTATCAATTGTTACGGTATTTATTTTAATAATGTCATAAATTAATTTCATATTTTCTAAATGTCAGAGCCACCACAGGACAGTACATTTCTTCCACAATTCCCACTGCATAAAATACGATTTCTGCCCACATTTATTCATACAAACTCTAACACACATGTTCCCATGTTCTAGTCGGTCCATGAGTAATCCCCTAATTAAATGGTAGTCTTTACTACTTATATTGTTCTTAGTCACCTAAGTCTCTTTTAAAGCAGGTAAATGCATGTGTTTCGATCGCCATGAATGTGTTAACAGACAAGGAATTTACTTTGGCAGTAAGGTGCGTATACATAAAACATATGAATATAACAATATAAAATATACTAAGGAGCTGAGGGGGTATATGGATAAGTAATATACAAAGTACTGTACCAAAATACAGTATTTTGTCATTTGTTGCTGCATTAAATTAAGTATACCTATAATCCAAATGACTGGTACAGTAATTTCAGCTGTTAAACATTGGGTAATGATAAATTGCTTTCACTTGTGAAAGTCAAAACTGTAGGAATGTAAAAATATGACCACACTTTTCCCCCACGTTTTTCGCATCTACAATAAAAGGAACGAGCCACTCGCAAATGATATTATGGTTATGCAAACGGTATAACGGTATATCCGACGAGTCGAACATCTAATGTGTGGATCCAAAAAATTAATTATGTATTTGACACCCTAACGGGAAAACCGATACATCTCAATAGAGTTTCGCTCTGCATTAAATGGTATTGTCTATCTCACAATACGGAATTATTTAATAAGCTCTGAATGTGATTGTTCTTCTCTTATCGTACAGGACATGGCTGTGAATGACTTCCCACGTCACATCCGCCTATAAAGCTGCTATATAATCGTGTTTACATGAAATAAGCCTGCTCCGGAGCAGGTTCAAGCTTACGCACCCGTTGCTATGACAACAAGTACAGGATGAGCTTCGGAGAACCGAACTATCCAGGATTATGCCAAATCGACAACAATCAAATCTGGCTAACTGAGTTAGCGACGTACGGAGAACACCCCCAAGGTCTTTTTTTCCATTCTGTCTACTGAGTGACACAATCAGCTCCTACACGTTCAGATTACTATGTAGACCAGGGGTTTTCAAATTCGGTGAATGTGAGCCTCCCCTTAGAGTAGGTAAGGACAGCCGAGCCCCCCCTTCCCCAAAATCCCGTCCGCCTACCCTAACCCACACACGCCTCTGCAGTAAATGCCATCTTCTGTGTGTTCCAGGCAATGACGAGTTACAATAAGTGATAAAATGTAAATATTTTTTAATATTGTATTTTATTTCCACTTTATGGGAAATTCATTAATGATTCTCTGCAACAGCAAATAACTTCCAACTTTATGCAGGCCTAATTGAGGCTACTTTTAAAAATCACAGAACATCAGTAGGCCTAACCATAAGTCAACAAAACATGCTTAACATGGGAATGTTACAAATGTGAAACTTGTGTGTCTGTGCCTCAAAGGGATAGTTCACTTTAAAATGAAAATTCTGTCATAGGCTACTTACCCTCAAGTTGTTTCAAACCTGTATGTATCAATGGGACCAGATAACTGTTTTAGTTACCGACATTCTTCAAAATATCTTGCTTTGTGATCAGCAGAAGAAAGAAATTGATGCAAGTTTGAAGCCACTTGAGGGTGTATACGTAGCGCGACACGATAAGATGCCTCTGTCGCCTTCATGTTAACAGTGCCAAACGACTGTATTATTTTTGTGACAGCAAATCATCACGCTTCCTCACAAAAAACTCAACGGGCTTGTTAACTAAATTTGTGTGCTTGGTTTCAATGTGACGCCGAAGTCTGCATGGTCTCATGCTATCATTAGCCAGCACCTCCTTGCAGACCACACACTGCGGGAGAGGAGCAGCCTCGGACCCCGACCAGGTGAATCCTAAATAAGTATTCAGGATCATATTTCCTACGTTTTTTGCTGGGTCCTGTCTCCTCCCTTACTGCTGACTTCTGTTGACTTGGGACAAGGAAACAATGCATTTTATTAAAGCTGCAGAGTTATGAATGCTGTATGAATTCACAACTTTCCCGAAAACCTTTCAAATGATCGCTATGACAACGTAGAACAAGCCGATAACAAACTTCCGGTTTACGTTAGCCTGAATTACTGTTATCAGTGCGATCTGACCAATCATAGTAGATTAACATGGGAGGATTTATGAACTTGAGAAAAATTACTACTTGTCAATCGGTCCACTCGTTTGTACCGCGCCGCAGGTATCCCGCGTAGCTTTTACCCAGTATACCGCGACGCCAGTAGCTATGATATGGTTTGTTTTTATTTTTTCTTCACATGTCGCGCTTCCCCTGTGGCTCTTCGGCGCCCCCAAGGGGAGGCACGCCTCACCTATTGAAAACCGCTGATGTAGACGAATGGAAGCAAAGCCCTATGGGAAATGAAGACTTTCCCTTCGATAAGGCAGTGAAATCTTCATAGAGGCTGCTGGTTTGAGTGAAACAGACCTACCTGAATATGGATTATTATGGATTGCTATGGGTCATAAACAATGCTAATAATATCCCTGGGACTGTAGGAAAAGAATAACGATCGACATTGGCTGAAGTAAGTACAATATTATCTAATATTACCACTATGGTTAAAAAGTGTTTACAACAATGATGACGCCATTAGCAGTCCTTACAATCGCTAATAAAACGGACTGTGTTCTAGCTATTTTAAAATGGAAAACGTTGTTAGAAAGGGGAGATTTTAACCTTTGTGCACAATATAAGCATGTAGTATATTATTAAACTGACATTTTTTGAATTCGCAATGAGGGGTTGTAATGGTTGTAAAGGGTACTGCAATGATCCCGCAGACGCGAAGCCTGTCAAGATCAAGTTAAAACTACTAGGATCAGAGAAACCCTTCCCACAATCAGAACAGGATTAAGGTTTCTCTCCAGTATGGATGCATTGGTGAGATTTAAGGCTATCTGCTCGGGAGAAACTCTTCCCACAATGAGAACAGGAGTAAGGTTTCTCTCCAGTATGGATGCGTTGGTGAGTTTTAAGGCTACTTGCTTGCGAGAAACTCTTCCCACAATCAGAACAGGAGTAAGGTTTCTCTCCAGTATGGATGCGTTGGTGAGCTGTAAGACTGGCTGATGTAGAGAAACACTTCCCACAATCAGAACAGGAGTATGGTTTCTCTCCAGTATGGATGACCATGTGACGTTTAAGGCTACTTGCTTGCGGGAAACTCTTCCCACAATCAGAACAGGGGTAAGGTTTCTCTCCAGTATGGATGTCCATGTGACGTTTAAGGTTTCTTTCATGCAAGAAACTCTTCCCACATTCAGAACAGGAGTAAGGTTTCCCTCCAGTATGGATGTCCATGTGACGTTTAAGGTTTCTTTCATGCAAGAAACTCTTCCCACATTCAGAACAGGAGTAAGGTTTCCCTCCAGAATGGATGAGCATGTGAGTTTTAATGAGGTCTGATGTAGAGAAACACTTCCCACAATCAGAACAAGAGTAAGGTTTCTCTCCAGTATGGATGCGTTGGTGAGATTTAAGGCGATCTGCTCGGGAGAAACTCCTCCCACAATGAGAACAGGAGTAAGGTTTCTCCCCAGTATGGATGCGTACGTGGACTTTAAGGTTACATGCTTGCAAGAAACTCTTCCCACAATCAGAACAGGAGTAAGGTTTCTCTCCAGTGTGAATGCGTTGGTGAGATTTAAGGTCACTTGATGTTCTGCAACTCTTCCCATAATCAGAACAGGAGTATGGTTTCTCTCCAGTGTGAATGCGTTGGTGAATGTTAAGGCTATGTACCTGCGAGAAACTCTTCCCACAATTAGAACAGGAGTAAGGTTGCTCTGCGGTATGTATGTTCATATGTCTTTTTAACAGTGATATAGATAGAAATCTTCTTCCACAACGGGAGCAGCAGTAAGACTTCTTTTCTTTGTGGTCTTGCTGTGGTTGCTGTCCAGATGTAAGAAAAGTATCCACGTCAGCATTATCATCTGTGTAATTAATATCAGAAAGGTTCATTAGTGCAGTGATTCACATACAGCATCAATGCAGTTAGTAGATTGTCAAAGTTTACGTAATTTCTGAGCAGAACAGTGGAATCATGGTTCCCCCAGGTTTCCACAAGTTAAATTTAAGACTTTTTAAGACCTTTTTAAGACCATTTATGATGACATTTAAGACCAACTTCAGCAGCCATACCGGCAAAAATATAAAGGATAATGGAAAATTAGAAAGGATTTAACACCAAAAGAATTACATACCAAATACTTGACTTGAATAAAATGTTTTATAATAAATCTCAATAAAACAATAACAAAAATATGTGCATTTGCTGCATAAAGGTCCTCTTTGAACGCAGATGAAGGTCTAGCTGTTTCGTCTTTGTGGTTTTGTTGAGGCTTTCGTCAAACATGACAACAAAGCAGGTGGCGTCGTTGACTTGGTCAGTCAGTTGTTTTGTGATGAACGGAGCCAAACCAAATTTGGTGATGTACGCCGTCTTGTTGCTCCCACATGCGAAAGAAGACGCAATCTTAGAGTCTGGAAACATTGTTTTGAATATTGTGGCAATTTCTTCATTTGAAGAATATGAGTGGTGGGCCGAAATGGTTTTCAGTATCCAAACCACCTCTGCCCGTAGAGTTGGCGTAGATCCACAATGAGCCTGCAGGTTCACACACGGAGGCTGCACTACCGACGGTGCGATGTCTTCACTGCTGCTAGCAGTAGCCACCGTGCCTGAGGTTGCTGACGAGCTTTCACAGAACTGTGCTATAGGCACCTGCTGCTGGCGGGCTGTAGCAGTGGCAATGTGCTTCACGCTTTTCATATGAGAGTCCAAAGCTAAAACTCCCATTGTCCCCAGTTTAAAAGACTTTCGGCACCAACGGCAATGAGCCTCGCGGTCATTGCCTGGAACAGGTTTAACCCAGTCATATTTTATATTATTCTGCCATGTTGGTTTAAATCGACACTTTCCCATTTTGAGCTAATTCTATGGTATGGACGTGACAGACACGTTTACTGCCAAAAGCGTAAGGCAATACATTTACGTAAACAGTAACGATACTGTCGAAAACTGACGTAACATAACTGAACGAAACTATCGTAACAAAGTTATTTATGACATTAAGATATTTAATTTTATGAAAGGACAATACAAATTTAAGACCTTAGTAAACTAAATTTAATACTTTATAAATGATATTTAAGACTTTTAAGGCCTTATTTTTCGAATATTAAATTTAAGACTTTTTTAAGACTTTTAAGACCCCGCGGGTACCCTGGTGGAATGTTAAAATACTTTTAAATATTTCAGTACAAGAATACATGTATTAATAAGGAAAGATGACAAGTATGAAGGTAAAACAGCGACATACGTTTTTTTCTTGTAATTCGTTTTTTTCTTTTGAAACTAGTTTTGTACAAAAGTTTTTCTTGTAATAGGTTTTGTACAAAAAAACAAAGCGCAGAGTTTTGTCACTAAAATTCCACTAGCAACTGTGACAAAAGTTTTTGTGTCTTGTAAATCAGTCTGTGCCCGAACGTTTCACTGCGTTTCCAAACAGAAATCCTAAACGTATTCCATTCAACTGTACTGCAGGATACAATAAAGCTAAACTTTGGCTTGTATCTAAATTTTGAGCAAGCCCAACTGACCTTGATTATGGGTCAAGTTGTTAAAAGTAATGGATTTAAGTGACATTGATTGGGTCTCGTCCAGGGTGAGAATGACTCCATCCACAAGACACAAGTGGTCATTGAATGATGGTTTAACACTACACTCTCACAAAAAATGGTTCATTAGGGTTCTATGTAGAACCCTAAGGTTCTATATCCTCCACTAAAGAACCATCTGTCTAAAATGGTTCTATAAAATATCTAAGAACCTTTTTACATAGAAAAGGTGCTTAAATCCTTCATAGAATGTGCGCGTGCCACACAGTTGAGCGGCACTTGTGGTGACAGCTGGAAACCTGCCGTTATTTTCCAACAAACTAAAGGTGAGTAAAAAGACTGACAGAGTTTTATAAATGCGAATAATATTTGTTGATAAATGTTATCTGTTTTATCATGGTGTTTGTTTGAACCATGGCAAGTGTCTATTATAATGTTATATATAACAAATATACCTTAAATCTTCTTACACTATAAAGTACAGTAGGCTACGTCTTTTAACGGTTTCTGCTAGCGTTACGTTAGACAAATTACGTACAGTGCTTACCGGTCTAAGGATGATTGTTAGCTTGGTGAATAAATGTGTAGTTACGGATATAGCTATTTTTTCAAAACATAGAGTTAATATCATATCTATGGTTAAGATGAAATCAATGAGCCACAAGAGTCCGTAGTTTACAGTGATTTCAGATCACCTCAGAGAGCGCGTTAGGCACGACGTCTGTTAGGCAAGACCGCGTTTCCACATAAGTAAGCTACTGTACATTTTATAGCGATACATTTGATCTAGTAAGTGTATTGAAAACATTTACTCCTGCCTATATTGTCTAATCTGATTAAGTTAGGATATTATTACTACCATTATCCTGTTTTATATAGCATATAAAATTAACATATATACATATATATAGCCTATATATACAGTGAGGAAAATAAGTATTTGAACACCCTGCTATTTTGCAAGTTCTCCCGCTTAGAAATCATGGAGGGGTCTGAAATTGCCATCTTAGGTGCATGTCCACTGTGAGAGACAATCTGGAGAAAAAAAATCCAGAAATCACAATGTATGATTATTTTAACTATTTATTTGTATGGTACAGCTGCAAATAAGTATTTGAACACCTGTCTATCAGCTAGAATTCTGACCCTCAAAGACCTGTTAGTCTGCCTTTAAAATGTCCACCTCCACTCCATTTATTATCCTAAATTAGATGCACCTGTTTGAGGTCGTTAGCTGCATAAATACACCTGTCCACCCCATGCAATCAGTAGGAATCCAACTACTAACATGGCCAAGACCAAAGAGCTGTCCAAAGACACTAGAGACAAAATTGTACACCTCTACAAGGCTGGAAAGGGCTACGGGGAAATTGCCAAGCAGCTTGGTGAAAAAAGGCCCACTGTTGGAGCAATCATTAGAAAATGGAAGAAGCTAAACATGACTGTCAATCTCCCTCGGACTGGGGCTCCATGCAAGATCTCACCTCGTGGGGTCTCAATGATCCTAAGAAATGTGAGAAATCAGCCCAGAACTACACGGGAGGAGCTGATCAATGACCTGAAAAGAGCTGGGACCACCGTTTCCAAGGTTACTGTTGGTAATACACTAGGACGTCATGGTTTGAAATCATGCATGGCACGGAAGGTTCCCCTGCTTAAACCAGCACATGTCAAGGCTCGTCTTAAGTTTGCTAATGACCATTTGGATGATCCAGAGGAGTCATGGGAGAAAGTCATGTGGTCAGATGAGACCAAAATATAACTTTTTGGTCATAATTCCACTAACCGTGTTTGGAGGAAGAAGAATGATGAGTACCATCCCAAGAACACCATCCCTACTGTGAAGCATGGGGGTGGTAGCATCATGCTTTGGGGGTGTTTTTCTGCACATGGGACAGGGCGACTGCACTGTATTAAGGAG
Organism: Dallia pectoralis; assembly: GCA_029465975.1. Lineage (NCBI taxonomy): Eukaryota > Metazoa > Chordata > Actinopteri > Esociformes > Umbridae > Dallia > Dallia pectoralis. The sequence continues at coordinate 20,051,742 of CM055734.1, read as the reverse complement.
AGGATGACCGGGCCATGTATTGTGAGATTTTGGGGAACAACCTCCTTCCCTCAGTTAGAGCATTAAAAATGGGTCGAGGCTGGGTCTTCCAATATGACAATGACCCGAAGCACACAGCCAGGATAACCAAGGAGTGGCTCTGTAAGAAGCATATCAAGGTTCTGGCGTGGCCTAGCCAGTCTCCAGACCTAAACCTAATAGAGAATCTTTGGAGGGAGCTCAAACTCCGTTTTCTCAGCGACAGCCCAGAAACCTGACTGATCTAGAGAAGATCTGTGTGGAGGAGCGGGCCAAAATCCCTCCTGCAGTGTGTGCAACCCTGGTGAAAAACTACAGGAAACGTTTGACATCTGTAATTGCAAACAAAGTTTACTGTACCAAATATTAACATCGATTTTCTCAGGTGTTCAAATACTTATTTGCAGCTGTATCATACAAATAAATAGTTAAAAAATCATACATTGTGATTTCTGGATTTTTTTTCTCCAGATTGTCTCTCACAGTGGACATGCACCTAAGATGACAATTTCAGACCCCTCCATGATTTCTAAGTGGGAGAACTTGCAAAATGGCAGGGTGTTCAAATACTTATTTTCCTCACTGTATATATATATATATATATATAGGCGTATACCGATATAATATATGTATTCGTGTGTGTGTGTGTGCGTGTGGTCATATCTTCAAGATGCTCTCAATGTGCTGACACCCAACATCCTAAGGGTGGCTCATAGTGGGAATCAGAGGGGCCTCCTGTCAAGCCTGCTGGGAACTGAGACTAACCAAGGTGGTGTATGCATGTACATGTACTTGCATTCTCACACACACAGTTGTATTCATTAACATGGTTTTAATGCAGAGATAATGTATTTCCTTTGAAATTTCAGACCTGCAAAGGAGCGCAGCAATTCTGATTGTCTATTCAAGGAGAGCTCCAAGTTGCTTTACTGTTTAAATGAGGTATGTGTTGAATATTTACCATATCAGTTTACATTGTCAATTGCATACAGTATATAGCTATAGCTTTAATTCTATGTGGAGGTTCTTTACATTATGTTTCTTTTACTTATAGGAACCAACAAGCTCATTCCCAACCATCACCTTCCATGATGCAGAGAATCCCCTCCTTGCTGTAAAAGCATCCATAAAGATGGATGGAGTCACCATCACAAGTGGAGAAATTGATGTTAATATTTTGCAATGTAGCCTACAATATATATTGTGTATAGTTATTTTTGACTATTTTTGGATGATCAATACTGTCAATTTGAAACCCCCTTTCTTGTCTTTTTCTTCTATTTGCAATAGGTTCCCAGATAGCAGGTGACTCCGTGCCAGATCCGTTTTCAAACAGGCAAATCCGCGTTAGAGTCACCTCCGGGACCCAGACTGCAGGTGACTCGGAGCCGGATCCGTGTCTAAAGCGGCAAATCCGCGTTAGAGTCACCTCCGGTTTCCAAACAGCTGGTGACTGCTAGCCGGATCTGTCTTTAACCCGGCAAATCCTCGTTACAGTCACATCCGGTTCACGGATCTAATACGGATCATTCGCAAAGCAGGCACGAGCCTGTGAAATGAGCGCGGTTTTCATTCTTAGAAGAGGAGGCTGAAGCGACAGTTGGCACTTTGGTACCCTATTCACAAGGTAAGCCACATAGTATTAAATAATACATATGTAAATGACGAACTGCTCTAATTATTATTATAATCTATTATTAATGTATATTTTTAAAATGAGCTGCTTGGTTATGTCAGTGATAGGCTAGCATTGCGTTACTTATGTCAACCCAACTTGGCTAAAGTAACGTCTCACGCAGACCCTCATTTTTGAAGAGATTTTACCTGTCCAATGTTTGGAAACGTGTACATTTTTTTACGTTTTTGAAAGAAGACTATTCAACAAGAATGAATTTGATTCAGTATTCGGTATCTTTACAAATACCTTACACCTGTAATAACGGTTAATATTGGTACTATTTTAATATGGTTCCTATCACAGGACCTTCGTGTCTCGTTATAGTCGGGGAGAAGTAGATCCGGCTACAATGTCATAATATTATTTTGTGCTATATTGTTTACAATAGCCCAAATACAGTCATTATGACTAGCCTATATAGGTCAATTTATAGTCAATCAATCGCCTGTGTGAATGCTGCTTCAGTAAATCTCAACAAAACTAACAGCTTTCTTCTTGGGGTTATGTTTGCAGATGCCTCATTGGAATTATACAGCACGTCTGAAGACCGTTTGCAGCTCCATGGCTGATGTGTTGGGTTCTTTTTTTCATTCTGTTTTTTCATTCTGTGAAGTGACCTCACTGTTTGGTGATTATAAAAACACCAACAACTATTGATTTTGTGTGAATACAACATTGATGTGTGTGCGATTTATAAAGACTATAAAAACTATTTTTGCCCAGTCTTGTGTATTCATTTGTATTTAAATGCTAAATAAATTGAAGATGGATCAAGGTATAAAAGCTTTGAATACAGCATTTATTCAGCACACATTTATTTAAAATGTAATGTAATTTACAGGGAAGTAGTGGCTGCTGACTTAGCACTAACACTAGTTTATCAGGTGACCACGAATCTGTGCCGGTATTTAGTGTAGAAAAAAGTGCCGGCCCAGATCCGGCCCAAAACTGGTACACACTTGGCCCAGATGTGGGCCGGATCTGACAGTATCTGGTCCGGAGCCGGCCCAGTGCTGGTCCGGATGACTAAAGCGGATCCCTGCCGGTATTGGCCCGTTGTGCCAAAAGACACCGGCCCAGGTCCGTTTTGCGGATCTGGCCCAGAACTTACGAATGGTCTGGGCCAGATGATTTTTGCTATGTGGGTTGGTAGTGGCAAAGGGCACTGTTATTGTATTGTAGTGAGCAATATAAACACACTTCATATCAGTATTACATTATATTATTATACTAGACTCAGTATTGTAACAGTAATCAGGTAGTTCTGCAAAATTATTAAAATGTTGTGGCCAACCAATGCAATATGTCAATATATTGATTAAACATAAAAGGTTGTATAAAGAACCATTTTGTTTAGCAACAAGGGTTCCTTCCTAATGAACCCTCTGAAATGGTTCTATATAGAACCTTTTGAGGGTGCCAAATAACTACCAAGCTATAGAACCCTTAAAGGTTCTATATAGAACCGCTTATTCTTTGTGTGTAGGAGCGCCAACAGCCCACGCCAACATCCCACGCCAACAGCCCGTGCCCGCAAGCGTTGCACTTAGTAATTAAAATAAATATATAATGTTGAAAAGCTACAGCCTCGTCCTTCCATGACTTTTGCTAAATACGTGCATTTTATCTTGTCCCGATTTCAGAATTGTAAAATCACATACCGAACACTATATAAAACTACTATTTACATCTTTTTTGATACCTAAACTGCCTTCCTGTCACCCACATCCCACGACGCTGGGCGTTGGCACCCAAGAGGGGCTAATTGCGGTACCCAGACACCGATCACACCTCACTGGGCTTATGACGTCAATGGTTGAATGGGCGTTACACAGACAATAGACTGAGAGATACACAGACAATAGATTGATTGGCTTGGTTGAATTTTAATGAACTAGAAAAAAAAGAGGTAAGTTTATAAAGAAATATGTTTCACTAAATAAACAGAACGAATTAATCCAATTACATCTATGTATATAGCCCATTCATTTAATTTGTTGTCATGCGCCTACTGCACTCAATAATGGTCCGATCTATATGAAACTGGACAGGTTTTGGTCCGATCTATATGAAACTGGACTCGTTTTGGTCCGATCTATATGAAGCTGGATATACACATAGACAATAGATTGATTGGCTTGGTTGAATTTGAATGAACTAGAAAAAAAGAGGTAAGTTTATATAGAAAAATATGTTTCACTAAATAAACAAAACGAAAATATAAAATGAAATAGATTCATGCATCTCCCAAGTAACAGCAGAATAGCCGACCGTGGCCAATACACAAACTGTGTTCTAAAATACGTGTTTTATTGTCTACAGTGCCTTACTGTGCTGTCACGCTATTGGTCCATTATTTGGCATTGGGGTAACAGAGGAGACAGCGAGATTACGCATTTGTAAAACGTTACAACATTATAACAGAAACTCGATACTGGCGATATAGGGATTTTACATTTCCTGCTAAATGAGAAACTCGATAAATCGCCCAGCCCTACTTCTGACCCAATGGAATTGTGATATAGTGGCCTTTTTATTGAAATAACGTGCCCGAACACAATTGTTGGAATGATTACTTGTGACATGCACAAAACTAAACATGAAATCAGTGAAAAATGCTCTTTGAGGTGGGGACTCAAGTGACCGTAGACCTGCATTATATGACTGACAGACAAGAACGGTTTTACCTAAAAATATCAAAATTTAAATAACTGCGGAAACAAAGCCACCTACATCTTGGACGCCATTGAGGTAAGCTAAAACATATCAAAACTTTTTTTCAAAAGGAACTATTCCTTTAATGAATTTGACCTAAGTGTATTTCAACTTTCTAATTCAACTGGAGATGATTGGTTGATGTACAGACTGTGGGGATAGTAGAACAAAGGAATGGCTAAAGGACCTAAACCGACTACTCTGAATTCTGGCATAGAAGATTGTCTTATCCTAGATTCATTTAAGATCTAAGAAATTACAGTCGGTTAAATATTGAACACTCATGCAAATAAAGAGTAAAACAAAAAACTACAGTATTGTTTTTTTATTAAACATTTCTAAACCATTTGATTAAAAAAAGTTCTTACCTTTACTAATGGATTCCCCAATATTATGCTTCACTACATCTTCATCTTTAATATTATCATTCAGTCCCAGAGTTGGACTGCAGTCTTCCAGCTTCACTGATGCCATCTCTGAATCCACCAATCCACACTGAGCTCCACTGTTACAATCAGAATCCAGTGACTCTTGTTTGATCTCAGTATGGAAGGTGAGTAGCAGACTGGGTTTGTCCTCCCTCTGCTAAAAAAGGACCAAACAAGAACCATACATGACTGATGAATGTGGAGAAAAAACAATGACACATTCATAACAGCAGACATGGGTCACACAAGGTGTGGCCAACTATAAACATGTATAGGTAATGCAGAGATATTTCACTCGATTAGTGTTTATTCTTTCTTTTGGTAATTACCTCAGATTTTCCTGAAGGCCTGTAAATTACAAATTGGATTTTGTGTTTTAACTGCAGGTAATTTTATAATGACAGCCAACCAACATGATTGTAGATCTCTATAAAACCTATGTAGACCAACTTCAGTCAAGTGATGCCACTGATGGGCCAATCAACAGGACTCTTCCTAGAGTTAGTCGCCTGGCCATAATGAGGAATCTGGGGATGAGGGCCTTAGTCAGGGAGGTGTCCAAGAACCTGATAGTCACTGTCACTGACCGAGCTCAGTGACTAAAAAGGCACATGACAGCCCACCTGGAGTTTGACAAAAGGCACCTGAAAGACTCTCAGACCATAAGAAACCAGATTCTCTGGTCTGATGAAACAAAGATTGAACTCTTTGGCATGAATGCCAAGTGTCAATATCGATATAACCCACGCAGCATTATAGGATGTTAATGCCTTTATTGTTTTCTGCATGTAAAGTTTTATGGAATAATCATTGTTTATCCTCTCATGTTTTCAGGGTTCTTTTAATGCGTGTCTTCCTTCTGTATTTATGCATGTATTCATGTACTCACATGTTTAAGTGTTTATAACCTTCCGCTGTTTATAGATATTAATTACACAGATGATAATGCTGATGTGGAAACTTTTCTTATATCTGGAGAGCAACCATGAGAAGACCACAAAGAAAAGAATCTCACTGCTGCTCCCTCATTTCTGGAGGAAACCAGCCACCGCTCTTCATCAATCCAAAAAATGATATTCAGCGGCAAGAACTGGCAGACTAGTTAGGATCGAGAAAAAGATGAATGCAGCAATGTACAGAGACATCCTGGATGAAAACCTGCGCCAGAGCGCTCTCGACCACAGACTGGGGCAAAAGTACATCAATCAATTAATAGTATTTTATAATGCCTTTTTTACAACAAAGTTGTCAGAAAGTGCTTTAACAAACACCCAGCCTGAACCCGACAGAGCACACATCAGCAAATTGATACAAGTTGAACCACGGTGGCTAGAAAAAACTCTGTTTACCTTCCAAAAGTACAGAGACCGTAACCACACAGTAAATATAACAAAAAAGTGGTTTCGGGACAACTCTGAAAATGTGTTAGGGATGAGCAGGATTGCTATAATAAAAGACCATACCAATGTGCTTTATAAAGGCCTAAGTGCTTGTGATGTACTGTATAAACAATACAACATGACTTTTATTCTGAAGTACTGAAAGAGCATTGTGGGTACTAGGGGGGCAGTTCACTGTAAGTTTGGATTTGTCAAGAGTTCTCAGAACGACCCCTGGTGTGTATAGTCTGATTAAACAAGTTCATAGAAATCATGCACATGGAGATATAGCTAGTAAATCTCTGATATTAGTCCCTCACCTTAAATTAGGTGGAAAAAGGGCCTGTCGTTTTTTGGAAGACGAGATTGAACGAGAAGAAAAACAGGTTGGTTGGTTTCTTCATTCATAGAAAATGCATGGAATGAAATGTTAATTTACACGTATATGATAACACGTAAGTCCTAGGCGTGTAGAGATACTGTACTATGAGAAACCGAAAACTACAAATAGATACATTACTGTAATATGGATTATACAAATCTATACATTCGATGATGCCTGGGATTTGGTCAAGACTAACCATCTATCCATCCATCCATCTGCTCCATCCGACAGTGACATCCACAAGAATAACAGTTCAATACATGATTTTGTTTGGTTTGCCATATTAATTCTGAGGATGAATTGCACATCAAGCAAATATAATTACAGAAGATGTTTGAGTTATTTTTGCAAATATATCTTCATTTGAATTGACGTTACGATTTTGTTTTAATTTTTTCTTGCAGATCGATCAAACAGTTGTTTGTGTTGGCTGTTAGTTATAAGAATTGCTTCGTGAATTCTTCATATTATTAATGACAAAAAATGATTCCCTTTATTTTACACAATGGTCGGCATTTTCACGTGTTTTATCCAATTTTCATTTCACCCGTTTCTGTGTGTGCGCATGCGTGAAGGACCGCACATTTTTCAGCCACATTTGCTTTTTATAAAACCCAACTATTGAGTAAAAATAAACGAGGCCCCAGAACATAAACCGCAACCCAAACTAGACATTCAGATAAAAATAATAACATGTAACTTGTGACCTAGTACTTGTACATTTCAAACCACCATTTTCAGGAGTAATCAGCCATTGCTGTAATTATCTTTGTCGTTTGGTTTTCTATTTGGAACTGGACTAACGCTAAAACCTCCCGTTGTCAGATATTGGGAGAATAAATAGAAACGTTACAACTTAGTTTGTTGATCTGGATCTGTTCGTGCATAACGGTTTAGGTCCACTCGTTTACATTTAATGAAGAACATGAAACATAACTTTTAATAACAGTAACGATTACTGGCATTTAAACGTTCTTACGGCAAATTATATCGAACTGAACAAATACGCAAATAAGCTGTTTTTAATCACTTACCATTTCAGCGACTGATTTCTGTTAGTATTTCTATAAATAAATGTAAAACTACAGATGTTTGAAACCTAAACTACAACAGCAGCGTGTTACAACAGAGTTTGAATTCGTCGTCTTCTACAATGGATATTTTATCTTGGAGGGAAACTAACTTAAAATGCGCATTACTGCCCCCAACTGGCCTGGAGTGTGGAGCATCTTCTTCTTTTCGTTTAATGGCAGATCGCAACCAACTTAAAGGTGCATATACCGCCACCTACCGCACTGGAGTGTGAGGCCGGTCACGGCCAAGACAGCCCTTCCCCACCCAAAGCTTTTAGCATTTCTGGACGAATCTCATCAGTCCCTGGGGCTTTGCCACTGTGGAGTTGTTTGACTACCTCAGCGACTTCCCCCAGGGAAACTGACGATGACCCTCCATCAGCCTCCAGCTCTGCCTCTGTACTAGAGGGCGTGTAGGTCGGATTCAGGAGCTCCTCAAAATGCTCTTTCCAGCGCCCGATCACATCATCAGTTGAGGTCAACAGTGTCCCATCCTTACTGTACCCAGCTTGGATGGTTCCCCGTTTTCCCCTTCTGAGGTGCCGAACGGTTTTCCAGAAGCATTTTGGTGCCGACCGAAAGTCCTTCTCCATAGCTTCTCCAAACTTCTCCCACACCCGCTGCTTTGCCTCTGACACGGCAGCGGCTGCAGCCCTTCGGGCCAGTCGGTACCCTGCAATTGCCTCCGGAGTCCCCAGGGACAGCTTCCCTGACCACCGTGGTCCCCTCAATTTCGTTCCTCCCATAAATGTGCCATTTTGTGCTCAGTCAGGGGCTCTCTGTCTGCGGGTAAGGTGAGCGTGTTCACCTTGTTGGGATTTGGAAACGTAGTGTGCGGGAGATTTAAGTGTGCTTGTTTGCCTAAGTTTTTAATTGTTATCATTAAGAACTGTATTTTGTGTTTTACTATCTTGAATTCTGTTCTTTGTTTCCCAGGGGGAAAGGGGACGCACTTGGGAGTGTGTAGGTCAGAGCTGCCCTGGGGTATGCACCACCCATAGGGAAACTCCTGTGTCTACACACACACACACACTAGGTTAGATCTGGGCGGACCACCCCCTGTATTTGGTTAGGGCGTTTATTCAGGGGCCAGTTAGTGTGTTGTGGCTTTGTGTTTAAAGGGGGGGGGGGAATAGACAGGAAAGCGGGAAGTTATATTTTATTTCTTTGGTCCTGTCCAGCCCTTCCTTCCAAGCTATATTATTTACTAATTCTGTGGGCAAAAATAAAGCCACTATAATCAAACCTTGCGTGTCTGTGTCCTCCCTTACTCGCACCACTTTGCAACTTTAATTGCTGGCTACCACTTGGTCAGTTTACCATGTCACACTCTAGTCCAGTGGCCATCTCCCCCTACTTCTCACATTCATTTCTCTGTGCCCTTAGGCTGATTCTGAAAGAGGGCAAAGTAATTGTAAACAAACCACAACCCGCACAATAGTCTAATCCTTCACTGCTATCAGTTAGCTTGCTTAAAACATTATTCAACCATTTCTGAGTGATCACAAATAATCCATAACATTAGACAAAGATGTACTGTTGAAACTACAGCATAATATGTTGAATGAAGTGCATCATTATTTGTCTCAGTCCATTGTTAGTCACTTGACTAGAAATTAAAATGTGTTAAAGAAAGAACAGTTTAAACAACTGCAGTGTTTTCAGCATTGGGATGCTGTTCTGAGTATATAATATCAATAGACCTCCCATCATTAACTTCCTTATATATTTACTAATTCACTCAAATCCAACCTGTTGACCAACAGTGTTCAGATAATGGATGAGACAGCTGGTTTTGAGGGGATTTATTGCCCGTCTCATCCTGGGTGTCAGATGTTAACAGTTACGTTAAGTGGAAAATAATAGAGCACTCAGTTGAGTCAAGGGAGAGACGCATTCAGTCAATTATTGGAACTGCACCATAGTTGTCCTAATATATACATCATGTCATCATTAGATGGTTGTTCTGAGGTTGACAAACTGACATATGAGAATTAGACTAGATTCAACTTCCTTGTCATTAAACAGTATCCATGTTCTTTTGTTCCTTATCGAACCAAACTGACTTGTAAGAAAACATAAATGAATTAAAAACAGTACATTTATAATATAAACTTCACGGATATTAATCCTAAATCATGTCAGAAAGCACAGGCGATTGTGAATCAATGTCACCAGTGTTGTTTCAAATAAAAGTGTTCTGGAGAGGTAGTTTGGTTAGCAGATGGTTTCCACAGACAATTGCACTCTCATCCTTAACCACTTCTTGACAGGCTTCCCGCCGACGGGATCGTAGCAGTACCCTATTCAACCACTAGGGATACTTGCAGTACCCTAAACCACCTATTCTCAACCATAGGGCCGCGGCCCACACTTGGGCCGCGAGCGCCACCTGGAGGGCCGCAAAAAACTTTACGTTTTTCACCTGTGGGCCGCGAGAGCCGCGGGGCCAAACAAGTTATCACTTTGGCTAAGCCCCGCCCCCCTTAGTTACTGTTGCTACGTCCCACAACTTCATATGGGCTCTGGTTTGGTATCAACATTATGCTGTGACAGCTCTTCCTGCTGAAATTGTATCAAACTTTTATAAAGCAGCAAATAAAGTGTCCGGTAGAAGTAGGCAAGCGGGCTGCAATATGCGTTTGAAGGCTATATTCAAGACATACAGGTGAAACAAGGCATCCAAAGAGGTAAACGCATGCCGGTCACAGTGAAAAAATGAACCACCGCATATCCTATTAATCGAGACGGAGGCTGGGACTAACAATATCAAGGAGCAACACTGTTCATGCAAAGCTGGGTAGGTCTCTATTCACTTATATAATCGTTATTACAAAGCAAACTGACTACGCGAGTATAACAACGTTTAACTATATTCAAATTTACGACGTTAATAGCCTGCCGAGACCAGAAATATGAGATGGCCCATGTTAAAGTCAATGGAGCGCTGTGAAAAACTCCTCTGCCCGAGCTCATTCTTGGCTGTGCTGTGATTGGTCAATCTACATTCTAGGGTGTGGCTTAGCCAAAGGCGAATTAAAAGACAAACCATAAATTTTTGGAAAATAATGATGGATTTGGGATATAGCGTTTCCGAAAAAAATAATAATATGGAATTACAGCGTTTCTAAAAGAATGACCACTGTTATCCATGACAGTGAATTACGTTACAATACACCAGCACTTCTCAAAGTCCGGACTCCGGTCCGGACCCGGAGGGAATTCAATCCGGACCCGCCTCCATTTCGTATTTCAACAGCAGGAATTATGTGTAAGAAATTAAAAGTATGGATTTCCTACTTTGATAAACACATGCCTGTCATTTTTTGTGTTAATATGCCTGATTTGAGCCTTTAAATTTGTTCCTGCAGATTGATTTGTTCCATGAATTGTTGTATGTGCAGGTTTACATACATAAATAAACTGTTAAACTGCAGGTGGATTTCGTTTAGTTATTGAGTACAAATCAAACCCATCAATAAACCAAGTGCTAATATTTGAATGAGCCCTGGGCCACTTTGTACTGTAAAATTTGGGCCCCGTCATCAAAAAGGTTAAGAACCCCTGCCCTAAACAACGATTACAACCTCAACGAAAAGAACGTAAATTCAAAAACGGCCGTTTAATAACGTAACCTTCCTAAAATAATGGCCATTTGACAAAGATGATTGTTTTGCCGAAATCCTCTCCTGGTGATGCTTGGCTACCTCTGGTAAAATCGCCTACATCCTCAGTTAAACAGATCATGTCAGTCTACCCCTGTAGTATAACGGCCTATGTCAAGAGTTTGACTTAGGCTGTTTTAGTTAGCAAAAGATAATGTGACTTAGGCAATTTTGCCAACTTTTTAAAATGGCCGCTGCTTCAGGTACAACAATATTTTACAACTCTATCCCTGAAATTATTTAGATGATTCAGGGTTCAACCCCTATTGGTAAGTGATAACATTTACTATAACATAGTCTAGTAGTGTTTTTAATCTGTGGCTGGTAAAAGTGATAGGCTTTCTGTTAACCCTTTTCAATCTTTTCAAACAATATTTCCATGCCGTTCAGTTTTTGTCATGTTTACCACATTACAGGATCTAATTAAGAAAGATTTGAATACCATTGTAATCTAACAGCTAGAAATTATGTGTATAATTAAAATAATAAAAAAGAATCCTCTATACGTTTGTGTTTTTAGTGAATGAAAATCTCACTATAAACATAATATAACATCATTTGACCAGTATCAGTGTTTCCCCATACATTTAGATATTTATTTATTATTTTTCTCTCTCAATTCAATTCAATTCAAATGAGCTTTATTGGCATGACTGTGTACAATAGCACAATATTGCCAAAGCATTTAGACATACACAAATACATAGGCCTACATGGGTAAAAAAAACAAAAAACATTTCAATGTTATGCATGTATAAATCACCAAATAAATAAATAAGGAGAACACACTCTTCTTTCTCTCCCAGAATATAAGACAGTTTGTCTAATAGGTTCGCTTGTTGGAATTGAGGTAAAATCTGTTCTATTTGTTTGAAATAAGTGTCTCTGATGTGTTTATACTTGCTGCACTCGGTGAGGAAGTGCAGCTCGTCCTCTACGACTCCATCAGAGCAGTGTGAACACAGTCTGAGCTCTCTGGCTCTCCAGCTCTGCCCATGTCGGCCCGTCTCCACACACAGACTGTGCTCACTTATGCGATATCTCGTCAGGAGCTTTCTCTGACCATAATTTCTTATTTCGGTCAGGTATGGTGCCAATTTATAATCAGATTTTATTTTGTGGAAGTATTTTCATTTATTTACTTGTGAGACCTTTATCTGCCATTCTTGTATGTATTCTTCTTTGGTTATGCATCCTATTTCTTTTATTTTTGAGTGTCTGAACTGAATTGTTGAATTAAGTTGATGTTTTCCCACTAAATATTGCATGGGGTCGCTCTCTGTGTGTGCTGCCCTGTATCTGAAAGCGCTGTGATGGCAACTCTCTGTCTGCGCATCTGATAGATCTTTTCTGGATTTCAGATAGGAGCGGGAATCTGCCTAATTCTGCACGGCATCCCAGATTTGGAGCGTTTCTGTGAGTTCCCAGGATGTTTTTGCAGAACTCAAGGTGGAAAATTTCAGTTGGGGTTTGTCGTGGAAATTTAGACTTTAATCGCTGAATTCGAACTTAAAGTAAGACGCATGAGATTATGTTACAGTTGACACTTTTAACTGGTTTAATTGCAATTAAGATAAACGAAGAAACGGTTTCTCAAATACAAGTGATAGCATTTTGGATTGATCAAATCAATCCCTATAGCAAGCTTAAAGAATAGGGTTTAGGAAAGCCTTCACACAGTGCTGTGTTCGGACTGACCCAAATGAGAAGAACTTCTGCAGGATATTTAAAGGAAATGAGTTACGCACATACTTCCACACAAACCTAAACAATACTTAATGGAGAACAGATGGGGCCGTCAGATAATCTCAACAAACTATACAGTATAATATGGGTGATGTATGGAGCTGTCATAAAACCCGAGGTTCACTCCCCAGTCAAGTAAAGGGGAGGCCTGGTACATATCCATTTATGGTGAGACACATGTAAACCCATACAGTTGCCTTGACAGTCCATCACAGGTAAGGTAATCAAGACATCTATTTCTAGCATTGGGCCCCTCTTAAGACATACAGATGTCATCCCTGTTCACCCCAGTATAGCTAAAAGGTTCTGAGCATCCCTTTCTTTGTGTCTTTTGGCCTAAATAACATCTATGAGACTTACATGTAACTAAGCTTCTTGAATGATCATAAAATTCCATAACAGGTTTTGACCCAGGATTCGTAATTTAGTTTAAACTTAGGGCCCCAGATTTCACAGCCGTAGTAGAATCGGTTTGATGATGCTATCAAAGATTTTCAGCCACAGTTTAATAGGTGGGTAATATTTGAACAGGGGTTTTCTTATACTATAATAAGCCCTACGTGCTTTGTCAGTCAGATCTTTTATTGCCATGTCAAATTTTCCAGAAGCTGAGATTGTCAGACCCAAATAATTATAACATGTGACGTGATTAAGAATTGTTCCTCCCAGTGTAAATTTGTATTTATTTTTAGTCACACGAGGTTTTTTCTGGAAGATCATTATTTTGGACTTCTCCATGTTTATTGGTAATGCCCAGACGCTGCTGTACTCTTCTAGAAGCGAGAGGCTTTGGTGCAGACCCTCTTCGTGAGGAGACAGCAGCAAGAGATCGTCAGCGTACAGGAGGCTTTTGATTTCTCTATCCTCGAGGGTCAGACCAGGACAAGAGGTCTTCGCAAGTGTAGATGCCTATTCATTAATATATATATATTAAATAGAGTTGGGCTGAGGCTGCAGCCTTGACGGACTCCTTTTGTCTGGTTGAAATAATCAGTACATTTGTCATTGATCTTAACGCTGCACTTGTTCCCATTGTAGATGTCCTTTATGAGGTCATATGTCCTTCCTCCTATTCCACTTTGGATCAGTTTTAGGAAAAGTCCATTATGCCAAACCGAATCGAAGGCTTTTTTGAAGTCAATGAAGCAGCCAAATATTTTGCCTTGTTTGGTTTGTTGGACGTGTTTTTGAATGAGTGTGTGGAGTGTGTATATGTGATTTGATGTTCTCTGTTTAGGCATAAATCCAATTTGACTATTGTTTAGGATATTGTGTTCTTGAATGAATTGAACTAATCTGTTGTTGATGGAGCAGAATAGGTTGCCCAGGTTGCTGCTCACTGTAATCCCCCTATAATTATTTGGTGTAATCTGTAACGATCTGCCTTTTGGCAGATGGCAAGGAACAGACACAATTGCAGAGAATCCTTTCCATGTATTTATTAACTCCAGGACAGGCAAAACAGGCACCAGAACTGGAAACTTAAGACAAAGAAACAAAACATCAGAACAGAAACAAAACATCAGAACAGAAACAGATCACATCCCCTTAAATACAGACCTACCTCTACTCCACCCTACCAAGGACAAAACAAACCAGTACAGGAAAACATTGACACAAAAAGGATTTCTACAAACACATAACCAGCCTAGGAATAAATACTGACACGAAACATTCCTACACCCAAAGAAATAACAAGCAGAGAAGTAACACAGACGAGAAACAGAACCCACGTACCTTAAGACAATGACCCGACAACCACACAGGAAAACAGGGAAGACTAAATAACGAGGACTAACAGGCAACAGGTGAGAAGGGCGGGGAAATTAAGGTAATAGGGGAAGTTAAGGTACCAGGATGAAACACTAGGAACACCCACAAGATGGAGACAAACAAGCACACCACAACACAGGAACACACGGGAACACCCGTGAACCATGACATAATCTAGTTTTCTTTCCAGATCTCAGGAAAGTGTCCTGATTTTAATAAAAGATTGAATAATTTCAGGATGGCTGCTTTTAGTTTGGGGCTGCTGTGTTTCAGCATCTCATTAGATATTAAATCCATGCCGCAGGATTTCTTATTTTTCAGGGATTTCATTTTGTCTGTCAGTTCATGTAATAATATGGGCTGGTCTAGATGGTTTAGCTGGTCTTTTACAGTGCGCTCCAGGTTTTGTAGTTGGGAGGTCAGATGTTTTTGGGTGAGTGTTGGTTCGTTTTGTGAATAGAGTTTTCCAAAATGTTCGGTCCATATGTTTGGGTCTTAGATGGGAATGTGTTTGGGATCTTTTGATTTGTCTAATTTTTTCCATAATCCCCAGAAAGAATTCTGATCCGCTGCCTCTTCAATCTTATCAAGCTTTGCTTTTATATGATCAGCCTTTTTCTCTATTAGCAGTGACTTGTATTTTTTCAGTGTTTGCTGATATGTGTCTCGTGTTTATTGGTTTGCGGGGTCTCTGTGTTTGATATTTGATAATGATCTTAATTCTATTCTTAATTTTTGGCATTCTTTATCAAACCAACCATCTTTATCAATTACTGTCTTGAATCTATATTTTTTTCTTTTTCTCAGGGCTTTTCTGACCACTGTAGAAAATATTTCATTTAATTGCCGAGTTGCTAAATTTATGGTTTTCTTCTCTTCACTAAATTAAGTAAATAGAAATTAATCTATCATGTTCTAGACCTGAGTGCTTTGGAGCTGGGCCTCATACTGGGCAGGACTGTCTTTCTTCCATATATATCTGGAGGTGAGGGGGTGCATTTTCACCTTCTGATCTGAAGATTCACAGTTCTGTTCAGACTGAGGAATGTGTGACTATGGTCTGATAACGGCAGCTGTGGCATCACTGTGAAATAGTTAATTTGGCTGTGGTCTATATCTGTGATGGCGTAATCTACTGTGCTGCTGCCGAGATATGAGCAGTAGGTGGGTCGACCCAGAGAATCTCCCTTTGTTCTGCCGTTGACTATTTACAGACCTAGGCTTTTGCAGAGCTGCAGGACTTGTTTTCTGTGCCTGTTTATTGTGTTTTCATAATTCTGACGTGCCTTCGTGAAATGTTTCCTTTGGTATACATGTGAATTGTTAATATATTTGTCTCCGTCTGGGGTAATGTAATCCACTTCTTTCCCTGTCCTGGCATTCAGATCCCATTACAGGTTTTCTCCATTGGTTTGGCTCATTTTTTGAAACAGAAATTACATACTCAAAACAACATGGACAAACCTCCAAACCACTTGGCAATTGTTCAAAACAGAATTGAATTTCTCATTCATTTCATCAAATTGCAAATGTCTAAGTATATGTCTCAATGTCTCAGTACATCTTTGCAAATGATTAAGTACAGGTAGCCTTCATTTAGCACGATTTCCAAGTGAATAGATCTTGTTGATCAAAACTGATTGTTGATTCAAAGTCTAATGGTTTTTCGCTCCAAAACGTGTCAGCGTCGTTTCATTGTGTAAGTCATCACATGCACAATAGTCTGTTCAATTGTCAAAAGTAGTCAAGAACATAATACCATGAATACCATATATAAATCCCTTGGAACATTTGGTACATTTACATATTACAGCAATTGAGTGAAACTATAGAACTGAAGGAGTGTTACGCATCTCAGATGACCAATAAAACAGTATGTTTAGTTAGCTGACAGGTGCTGTTCCATGACTGTGAATGCTGCCAAACATGTATGTAAAGAGCTTGACCATGCAGGACCAGTACATCTTCTAAACATGGCGGCACCTGGCCAAGTAAATGAACAAGGGCAACTGCGTGCTCGAGGAAGAGGAAGAAGAAGAGGAGTAAGGGTGCGTGGTGGTGGAATAGGGGGAAGAGGCCGAGGAGCACGAAGACACCATGCTGTCCCAGATGAAATTTGGGCCTTTATTATAGACCATGTCATCAACCATGGCCTCACAATGGCGGAAGCAGGTCGCCAAGTGCAGCCTAATGTGCCTCGCTCTACAGTCTGCTCCATCATCCAAACCGTTAGCAGGGAAAACAGGCATGTAGTCAGTCAATGATGGAATTATACCTGCGTGAAGTTGGCCCCCCACCCAACGCAAAAAGCCGGGAAATTAGTCTCAATCGTTTGTGCTCCGTTTGTGCTGGTTTGTGCAGCAAATATTTTCGTTTGTGCTGCTTTACTTTTTTAGATATTAAAGAATACTTTATAGTTCATTCAGAGGTCACTCAGCCCCCCACAATCTCAGAATTAAGTCAAAATAGTGTCAATCGTTTGTGCTCCGTTTGTGCTGGTTTTTGCAGCAAATATTTTCGTTTGTGCTGCTTTAGTTTTTTTTATATTCCGGTTTTTAATAATGGATGATGACGTCACCAGCCCCCCCACTTGCTCCAAATCAAGTTAAATTGGTCTCAATCGTTTGTGCTCCGTTTGTGCTGGTTTGTCCAGCAAATTATTTCGTTTGTGCTGCTTTACTTTTTTAGATATTAAAGAATACTTTATAGTTCATTCAGAGGTCACTCAGCCCCCCACAATCTCAGAATTAAGTCAAAATAGTGTCCATCGTTTGTGCTCCGTTTGTGCTGGTTTGTGCAGCAAATATTTTCGTTTGTGCTGCTTTAGTTTTTTTATATTCCGGTTTTTACTAATGGCTGATGTTAAGTTTGCCATCATAACATAAAGGGTAAAAAACCGGCTAAAACATGACGGAGGAATAATCTCACGTAGCCATCGGGTTTCGTTTGACTGGCGTGCACACACACACAGGAGCATGCCATCGTTTATTAAATTGCAACACCTGTTAAACATAATGAACGAACCACACCCCTTTAATTCACACCCCCTTAGTTAACAGTCACGATAAGAGCACATTCAAGGTCACCAATGTTCAACAGCTGATGACGTCACCAGCCCCCCCACTTGCTCCAAATCAAGTGAAATTGGTCTCAATCGTTTGTGCTGGTTTGTGCAGTTAAAATTAGGGTTTGTGCTGTTGCGGTATTTTTTCTATTCTGGTTTTTAATAATGGTTGATGACGTCACCAGCCCCCCTCTTGCTCCAAATCGTTTGTGCTGGTAAAGATTTTGTCTATACGACCGTAATATTTACTAATACAGTTGCACAAGTAACAAGGTAAGAGCCAAACGGGAAACTAAGCGCCAGAGCTGTTTTCACTCCTTAAATCGCCAGAGCTCCGCGCCCGCTGGCGTCATTAGCATACGAATCATCCCAATTAGCACCTACATTCTCCTCCGCAGCTTCACCATCCATTCACCGAGTAACCTGCCATCAACAGCATCATCATCTACTGTGTTATCATCCTAAATTAAATGAATTACGATGAATTATGAAGTAAAACATTTTAATAAAATAGTATGTATTTATTGTCTTATGTAGGCCTAACCATAGAATACTAATATAAGACCATGATTTTAAAATGCACAAGCTATGACATTTATATTTCTAAAAATCGAATAAATGAAAATCCATCAATCTGTATGTCGTATTTTGATGTAGTAAAAGTAAATGCTGAAACGTTTTAGATCACAAGCGATGTGCAATCAAATGATTTGCGCATGATTGGCCGTAGCTATAGACATATTGCAACACAGGCTCTTGAAATAAAAACATTAGGCTACATGTATTATAGTAATTACAGTCCAGTAACTAAGGCACTGTAGACAATAAAACACGTATTTTAGAACACAGTTTGTATATTTGTCACGGTCGGGCTGTATTTGAATGGGCTAGAAGATGAATGGGCCGTATGGATGAATGGGCTGTATAGATGAATGGGCTCTATACATACATGTGATTGGATTAATTCGTTCTGTTTATTTAGTGAAACATATTTTTCTTTATAAACTTACCTCTTTTTTCTAGTTCATTCGAATTCGGCCAAGTCTTCGCAGTCTTTTGTCTGCCTGAGCAGGACACGCAAACTAACCGGTTGCACCGCACACAGTGTTCATTTGTGTTGTTGCGAATGCACATGAGACAGCGCAAACTAATCCGTTATGTATATCCAGTTTCATATAGATCAGACCAAACGAGTCCCGTTTCATATAGATCGGACCAAACGAGTCCATTTTCATTCTCTTTCTGCCGTATGAGTCCCGGACTTATGTATGTCCCACGTCCTTCTCTGTGTGCATGAAACTCTGTGAGTAACTTTATTTTTCGCTCATTTGTAGTAAGCCTAATAATAATTAGGGTTTATATTCGTTTAATTTCGATACAAAACGATATTTTGTTGAAGTCTTTTGTAGTCTATATGAATACACTGAGGTTTATTCGTATAGCCTACTTAATTGTTGAGTGCAATAGGCGCATGACACATGGAACAAATAAATAATTACAAATTAAATGAATGGGCTGTATACTTTGATGTAATTGGATGAATTCGTTCTGTTTATTTAGAGAAACATATTTCTTTATAAACGTACCTCTTTTTTCTAGTTCATTCAAAATCAACCATGCCAATCTTTGTCTATGTGTATCTCGCAGTCTTTTGTCTGCGTATCGCCCATTCAACCATTGACGTCATAAGCCCAGTGAGGTGTGATCGGTGTCTGGGTACCGCAATTAGCCCCTCTTGGGTACAAACTCCCAGCGGTGAGGGCTTTTGGCGACAGGAGAGCAGTTTAGGTATTAAAAAACATGTAAATAGTAGTTTTATATAGTGTTCGGTTTGTGATTTTGCAATTCTGAAAACGGGACACGGTAAAATGCACGTATTTAGGAAAAGTCATGGACGAGACTGTAGCTTTTCAACATTATAATTATTTCAATAACTAACTGCAACGCCCGCGGGCGTGGGCTGTTGGCGCTTCTAGTTTTAACACGAACTCCAAAGTAAATGTTTTTACTTGTGATGCTGTCATGTGAGTATTTTTCCCTGGAGAAAAACAGCAGTATTTTCAACAGTATGCCATAAACACACCCTAATTTTAACTGCACAAACCAGCACAAACGGAGCACAAACGAATGAGACCAATTTCACTTCATTCGGAGCAAGTGGGGGGGCTGGTGACGTCATCAGTCATTATTAAAAACCAGAATATAAAAAAACTAAAGCAGCACAAACGAAAATGTTTGCTGCACAAACCAGCACAAACGAGGCACAAACGATTGAGACTATTTTGACTTAATTTTGAGATTGTGGGGGGCTGGTGACGTCATCAGTCATTATTAAAAACCAGAATATAAAAAAAACTAAAGCAGCACAAACCCTAATTTTAACTGCACAAACCAGCACAAACGGAGCACAAACGATTGAGACCAATTTCACTTCATTCGGAGCAAGCGGGGGCTGGTGACGTCATCAGCCATTATTAAAAACCGGAATATAAAAAAAACTAAAGCAGCACAAACGAAAATATTTGCTGCAAAAACCAACACAAACGAATGAGACTAATTTCCCGACTTTTTGCGTTGGGTTGGGGGCCAACTTCACGCAGGTTGGAATTATATGTTTTATATATAGGACAGGACACTGTGCATAGAGCAAGACATATTCATTTACTCATTTACCTATTCATTTTGTGTGTGTGTGTGGAATAGTTTATTTTCCACAGTATTGATGAATCTGTGGCCAGACAGACAGAAGTGTGTGGATGGCCAGGAGGGTGAGGACAGTGACCAGTGAAGAATTGTTAGTTGTGAAACTCCAGTTTTACTGTATTTACAGCACTGTAGGCTGCATATAATTTTCAGTATTTTTTGTTTGTCTTTATATTCCAGTATATTATGCTGTATACATTTATTTTTACTCTAATGTATGGAAGTTACTTTATGTGTATGAGTGATAAAGGCTACAATTTCCTTAGCAGTATGAGTGCAATGTGTGATGTCAAACCGTGGGGGATACTCTTACCCTAAAATCCTATTTCTAATTTATTTTTCAGTTTTATACACAATTGTATTCTGTTAGCTAGACAAAAAAACAATACAGTAACTATTATCAATGAAGGACTGGGCTAAGACTGAAAGGTGGACATGAGGGATAATTCAATGGTCCGCTGCCATAGTGACAAAGCATCTAAACATTTTGACTTGCGGCGCTTACACAATGCCAAAGGGACGAAGCATTTTGGGGGCACTGACTGGTTAAATGAGAAGGAAATTTAGTTTTGACACATGAGTGAACTGTTTTGGGAGAGGTATGAGGTTTTGCAGGTGAACCATGGTGTTGTGCCGAACCATCCACGTTATTTTGGCAAAAGCACCAAGAGTGTTGAGAACGTCCGGTCTGTTTCAAGAAATTAGCTAAAGCAATTGAGAAGGATCTCTGCCATTTTGGTGGCACTGACTCTTTATATGGGAAAGGAATTTAGTTTTGAAGGATGAGTGAACAGTTTTGGGAGAGATATGAGCTTTTGCAAGTGAGCTATAGTGTTGTGCTGAACTGTAAGACTGTTTTGCCAAATGATCTTCGGGTTTTGAGAATGTAATTTCTGTTTCAAGAAATGAGCCAAACCAATGGAGAAAAACTGTAACATAACCGATCCTAGAGATTGGAAGTAAACTATCTCTGCCTGTAGGGTCGAAAATGTCTCTTCATTATAATAAGGTGACTCATAAGGTGGGATATAAGTGGCACACAGGTACATGTCCTCCTCTAAATACAAAAGCTCTTTTTGAAGTTTTAACAAAATATGATTTTCCCCTTTTTTTACGGGCTGAATATTGTGCCACAGAGGATCTTTGAACCAGACTACGATTCCCCCTGAATCTCTTCCGTTTTTTAACGTTATGGTGTTTGACTGAAGAGATTTGTAGCTCTCTGTATTTTGGAGGAGTGCAGATTTTGGCATCTAAACGAAACCATGTCTCCAGTAAAATTATTACATCTGAACTATTTACAATATTTACCAAGTCAGGGTTAGTAATTTTCTCCCCAAAAGCAGAAGAGACCATTCCCTGAATGTTATAGCAAGTTATTTTAAACGATGACATTGACAAATATTGGATTTACCAGAAAAATGTATGAAATTCATGACCCAATTATGTTTTAAAATATAGCTTAATCAATTAGAAAGGTAATATAGAGGATGTCTAGTGTGTCTGTCCATTTTACAGGTTGAATATAATAGAAAATAAGTAATAATGATAAGAAATAATTATCACACAATGTGAGTATTTAAGCCAACATATTGTCACAGATAATTTTCAGCATGTGCCTGATCTGGCTCAGGTCAGTGGAGTCTGATCTACCTGTTCTCGCCCCTATCGCGGCGTAGCTATCTGTCTGCCTGACCCTCTCCTCACACTCATTGTGTGTTTTCTGAGGGGGTTTCAGGGCTGACTCCTTGATGGTCCTCGCAAACAGTCTCATGCCTTCTCGATTTATATGGACACGGTCATACAGATGCTCGTGGGTGATCCACCGATGGTTGGCCATGTGGACGTTCAGCGTTGAAGCACATATGTTGGCTATCTCACAGTTGATCGTGTTGATGATCCCTTGAGGGACGTCTCTGCGAGGTAGAAGTGTCGAGATGATGATCTTGGCTCCGGGGTAGATCCTGCTGGATGTTTTCACCACATTGGACAGGGCTTTAGTGACGTCCTCCCTCGCACTGAGGTCATTTGTTCCCGTGTGAAGAATGATGTGTGACGGCGCACCCAACACACCCTCCCGCAGCAGTTTGAGGGCAGAGTGTGGGGTGGGACACCAGAACTTCTTCACAGATCTGTCCGGAAACAGGCGTCTGTGGTCAAGATGGTTGGAGTCACAGAGGATGACGATGTTGTCTTTACTCGTCTTCTCTCTGCCACTGCTCGTGGGTGGTGTAGTTGGTTGTAGGATGCTGCTGCTTACTTTCCTCTGAGGGGTTTGATGAACTTCTTGGGATTCAGGAGTGAAAGAGCTCCGTGATTGTGTTCTGACATGCTGCTGATGTTGAGCTGTGGTTGGGATGCTTTCCGGGGTGAAGGAGTTGTTTTTTGTGTGTGTTGACACTGCTGATGATGGGATCTCTCTCTCTCGCTCTCTCTCCTGTGAATAGCCCCTTCTCTTTGTGCACAATATGAATCAAAACATGGTAATTAGCAAGCATATAAGGAGCTTAGCTTATAAGGATAGCTATGTTAATGATAGCATTCAGCTGGGTTGTCGAGGTTAATGCAAGGTACTTAGCTGATAGCGCACGCCATAGTTGCTGTCATTCTGTGGGAAACACTGAGTATTATAGTATTCCTGTTGTGCAGTGTACAGGCAGTGTGCAAACCACTTGGGGAACCCCTGATGTAGCTTCATACAAGTGACCACAATGCAATTAATGTGTTTTTTTGTAGGAGATGCACTTGACAATTCTGACACCAATCACGCCTCATCCACTGAAAATGACAATGAGACCCCAACCCATGACGAAGACATATCTGATGGTGATGATGTCATCAACAATCCAGACTATACACCACCCTGTGATGAGTCCTCTGCTCCTGAAAAGTAAGAGAGCCTAACCACAGCGGCAACAACTCCGGAAGAGGAGGATGTGGATGTTGACTTAAACAATACGGTCAAAAAGAAAAGAAATAAACGCCTCAGTCCAGGAACCAAAATGAATCCAAGGAGAAACGTTTCAAGGAATGTCATACAAATGCAAAGGTGGCAAAGAAATTAGTGCAAAGGCTATGGGTCCTCCCTGCAACTCGAAGTTCTGTCAGCAAGTCGAGACTGCCAAGTCATTACAGAAGAGCAGCGGCAGTAGATATTTGAAAAGATTTGGACAATGAACACCTGGGAAGAACATCGATTATACGTCACCACTTGTCACAAAGGTTAAAATAAAGCAAAAGAAAGTTGCTGAAGGATTCCGACGCAATTCATCATTTTCCTACCAACTGGAGCTTCAAGATGAAACAAGTCACAAAGTGTGTAAGGAACTTTTTCCCTCTACACTGGGTCTCCCTGAAAGAACCATTACACACTTGGTGAACAAAGACACCATCAACCATGACGAACAAGAGGCAGCGCTGGCGTCTAAATTTGGACTTAAGCATGCAAAGCTTGAAGCTGAAGTCAATGATTTCCTTGAGGACTGGTTAAAGGACCTGCCCACTGTTGATTCCCACTACTGCAGAAGCACAGAGACCTACAAAGACAAAAAGTTCCTTCACCCAGGCACAACAATCACCCAACTACATTGGGAATATCAACATGCAGCTGCAACTGCTGGAGTGAGAGCCGTTGGAATACGGTATTTCACAGATGTGTTTCATCAATCAAATTTATTTATACAGCCCTTTTTACAAGAAAGTTGTCACAAAGTGCTCTTACAATCACCCAGCCTGAATCCGACAGAGCACACATCAACAAGTTGAACAAGAAACAAGTTGAACAAGTTGATACACGGCAGCTAGGAAAAACTCCCTGAAGGTCAGATTTAGGAAGAAACCTAGAGAGGAACCAGGCTCTGGGGGATCACCAGTCCTCCACTGGCGGTGCTGGGTGAGTTTATGACAGTTAATATTATACAGTGCAAGCAGGCAATGTGCGAGCATCTTAAAAATCAAAATAGTCCAGGACGACCGGGAGGGTTGATGGGTATGATAGATCTGTGTCCATAGCTGATTGGTCCCACAGTGTGGCCAGCAGGCACGGGTCCCCCTTAACAGTAGGGGACACAAACACACAAAGAGATTGGACACTAGTTTCCGGCACAATAGTATACCAGCACAATTCTTGAAGGAGACAGGGGGGGTTAGTGAAACTATGGCCATGAACGGATAAACCCAGGACATGGCCAGACAGATGTAAGTAGAGACAAGACACAAGGAAAGGTAAGACACCCTGATTCTCTACGTCCCCGGCACAATAGTATAGCAGCATAAATCTTAGAATGAGACAGGGGGGTCCAGTGAAGCCGTGGCCTTGAACAGGGTAAACCCCGAAAACAGGGCCCAATAGGCTGGAAAACACCCACCCACTTTGCCGAGCATCAACCCAGGGACACCAATCGACCACGACCACTCGGGCAGGTTTAGTTTTTGCTCACAAGCTACTCGAAATGAGCAAACAAAGGAGAACTATAGCGAGCCATTGACTCAACGCCACAGTTAGCAACTGGGATGTTTAGTTTTTGCTCACAAGCTACTCGAATTGAGCGAACAAAAAAAGAACTATAGCGAGCCAGTGGCTCCACCCCCCAAGCAGCAATTGGGAGGTTTCGTTTTTGCTCACAAAGCTACTCGAATTGAAGCAACAACAGAGAACTATAGCGAGCCAGTGACTCTACCCCCCAGGCAGCGAATTTGGATAGAGGACGCCCCAAGGGAGATGTGAACCCGCAAGGCAAAGACAGCAGGGCGGAATGAGATCCAAGCCTTCCGTTCAACCTTCGTACCCTGGGCCATATTACACTCAACCATAGACCTTACTGAAAATATATGTTTTTAATTGTGATTTAAAAGTTTGAACAGAGTCTGCATTTCTAACCCAGATTGGCAACTCATTCCATAATAGAGGAGCTCTATAGGAGAAGGCTCTACCTCCAGCTGTTTGTTTAGAAATTTTAGGTACAATTAGGAGACCAGCATCCTTTGATCTTATGTTACGCATGGGTATGTTTGGCTGGACTAATTCAGCGAGGTAGGTGGGAGCAAGTCCATGTAAAGCTAACAAAAAGCATGGATTAGTTTTTCTGCATCAGTTTTTGATAAATAATTTCTAATCTTTGCAATGTTCCAAAGATGGAAAAATGCTGTCCTTGAAATATATTTTATATGATCGTCAAACGAGAGATCCGGGTCAAGGGTCACACCAAGGTTTCTCAGTTTTTTGTGAGATGACTATACATCAGTTTAGGTTCAACTTTAGGTCTGTCAATAAATCTCTTTGTTTCTTGGGTCCTAAAACTAGCATTTCAGTTCTATCTGAATTTAGGAGCAGAAAATTCTCTGTCATCCACCATCGAATGTCTGAAACACATGCTTCCATAGTAGCTAACTTAGGAGCTTCTCCATGTTTTCATAGTTTTTTACCATTTTAAATGTTAATTAAACATCTCTTAAACATCTCTTTCCTTAAAAAAACAAAGCTGTGCAAAATGTGGGTGTCTTCTATAAAACAATCTGACAGTGGTTTTATTAAGTTTCAAGGCCAAATGGTTAAACAGCTATTGAATTCATGACTTTAAGACTTTGTACTTTATTGACGGTTCCTAACTATAAGCACACGGAGGTTTCTGTCGGCCGATCACCCGGGTTTAGTGTGGCTGCTTGCGGGAAAACCGGACCTGATCTCGGGCTCCGAATATCCATTGAATATCCAATATAGGGTATATGCAAATATCCTAAAGTGAAATTCAATACCTTTTAAGAACTTTTCAATATATTTTAAGACCTCAATGACACAGAGTTTTAACCAGTTAAATCTCCTCTTCAACCGCTTATATGGGGTCGGGTCACGGGGGTAGCAGCTCTAGCAGGGGAGGCGCCCAGATGGCATTCTTACTAGATGCCCGAACCACCTTAACAGGCTCCTTTCTATGTGAAGGAGCCGCGGCCCTACTTCGAGTTCCTCTCGGGTGACTGAGCTTCTCACCCTCTCTAAGGGAGAGGCCAGCCACCCTGCTGAGAAAACCCATTTCGGGTTTGGACTTAACTTATAGTAAATATACTGTGTACTGATTTTGAAAGTTGTCCTTGTTTGCAAAAACTTCTGTTGCAGGCCGTATCAATAGAGCAGAATTCAGAGAGGGCAGGGCGCAAAGCAAATAGAGAATACATTGAGTGACTAACCTAAAGGCAATGTTTATTAAAGGTAATAGCAGTAACACACATGATACATAACAGCATATAATACAAACAGTGAGCTGTGTGGTGTGTGTGTGTGTGTGTGGCGGGTAGATACAAATCAAAAGCAAAGGTAATGGCATGTGCCTCAATTCAGACACAGCAAAACATTGATTAAATAATGTTTTAATGTTGCGAGCACGCACATATATTATAATGTATCCGGTTTTGTCCTTTCCACAGGTAAACGTCTTAGCTATGTCAGAATCGGAAAACATTGTTTTAAAAAATATCAGCAACCCCCTCGTTGGAGTTGAGTATTACCGCTGTGTCGACACGGCGCCCATCGCCGTTATACTTATTTCTTTTTTTACAAATCAAACAATACGCCTCCTAGTTATTCGCAATGACAGCCCTCAGCCATGCTTTAAATTGGGTGTCCTCCAATCACTTGTCTGCGCACTTGCACTTCCCCATGATAACACGTAATGTGACAGAGTATCGTCCCAACTCAGTCGGTCAGGCACGTGACCTCTGTGTGCGCGTGACCTGTTACGTTGTCATAGTTATCCGGATTATGGCATATGCAATGAAAGACATTAATTTACGCAAACCTTTTAACATAAACTATTTAGAATACTTACATTTGGAAAATTTGCGAAAATATTAATACCATGTCATATTCCGATTAATACTTTTTAAGGGTCTCAATTTTCGCTTTTAAGACTTTAAGACCCTGCGGACACCCTGCAGTATCGAATATCCAACCAACTTTACCTCGGTCTGAGATGAAGCAAATATATTTGTGCGGGAATTTCTTGCACTATAAAAACTAACCTTGCGGGAATGGTTTTAATTATGCGCAATTCCCGCACCGAACTTCAATCCCTGGACGAGCTTTACCCAGGTTCTGAATAGTTCATCCTCCAACCACTTCTGCTCAAACTTGCATTTTCACATCATTTGATATTTCTTCCATTCTTTCACCACAGCACACACTCACTCACTCGATAGACAGCAGACTCACACTCACCGCACAATGCATTACTAGCGTCAGATGTCGCGACTTCATGCACCAGCCGTACAAAACAGCCAATTAAAAGCTTCCGTCTTTCAACCATTACGCTAAACTTCCGATCAAAATTTGATTTAGGTGTTTATATAGTCAAAATAATTCGTGAAAAACAGTGTTTTTATTCCATCAAGTTTTTAATGCCTTTGAACATCGAAGTTCATGCTTTTTCATGCCAATTCATGCCTGAATTTTCACAAAATCAATTTAATGACATTTCATGCTTTTTATTGACCCGCGGAAACCCTGTTAAGTCACATAGGCTTGTTAAAGAATTCACTCATCAAAAGTAATTTATTCCTCTTATGTTAAATAATTGACACACATTGTTATTATAATGTCAATAGCCATTTAGTGACATAACCTTTGAGTGAAATTATTAATAAATATAATTTACTCAATATTTGGTTCAGTTTGTTTTCTGAAAAACGTGAAAAAAATGACAGGCCATTAACGACATGCTTATATTGTGCATAAAGGTTAAAATTTTCCCTTTCTAACACGTTTTCCATTTTAAAATAGCTAAATGTAGTATATTAAGACGCGACGCCTGACAAGATCAAGTTAAAGCTACTAGGATCAGAGGAACCTTTCCCACAATCAAAACAGGATTAAGGTTTCTCTCTAGAATGGATGCGTTGGTGAGCTGTAAGGTTACGTGCTTCTGAGAAACTCTTACCACAATCAGAACAGGAGTAAGGTTTCTCTCCAGTATGAATGCGTTGGTGAGCTGTAAGGTTACGTGCTTCTGAGAAACACTTCCCACAATCAGAACAGGAGTAAGGTTTCTCTCCAGTATGGATGCGTTTGTGAGCTTTAAGGACGCTTGATGTAGCGAAACACTTCCCACAATCAGAACAGGGGTAAGGTTTCTCTCCAGTATGGATGTATTGGTGAGCTTTAAGGACGCCTAATGTAGGGAAACACTTCCCACAATCAGAACAGGAGTAAGGTTTCTCTCCGGTATGGATGCGCTGGTGAGCTTTAAGGTTACATGATTGCGAGAAACTCTTCCCACAATCAGAACAAGAGTAAGGTTTCTCTCCAGTATGGATGCGTTGGTGAGATTTAAGGCTAACTGCTTGCGAGAAACTCATCCCACAATCAGAACAGGAGTAAGGTTTCTCTCCAGTATGGATGCGTATGTGGGCTTTAAGGTTACATGCTTGCGAGAAACTCTTCCCACAATCAGAACAGGAGTAAGGTTTCCCTCCAGTATGGATGTGCATGTGATATTTAAGGCTACCTGCTAGCAAGAATCCCTTCCCACAATCAGAACAGGAGTAAGGTTTCTCTCCAGTATGGATGCGTTGGTGAGATTTAAGGCTACCTGCTTGCGAGAAACTCTTCCCACAATCAGAACAGGAGTAAGGTTTCTCTCCAGTATGGATGCGCATGTGAGCTTTGAGGTGCTCTGATGTAAAGAAACCCTTCCCACAATCAGAACAGGAGTAAGGTTTCTCTCCAGTATGGATGCGTTGGTGAGCTTTAAGGTTATATGATTGCAAGAAACTCTTCCCACAATCAGAACAGGAGTAAGGTTTCTCTCCAGTGTGTATGTTCATATGTCTTTTCAACAGTGATATAGATAGAAATCTTCTTCCACAACGAGAGCAGCAGTAAGACTTCTTTTCTTTGCGGTCTTGCTGTGGTTGCTCTCCAGATATAAGAAAAGTATCCACGTCAGCATTATCATCTGTGTAATTAATGCCAGAAAAGTTCATTAGTGCAGTGATTCACATACAGCATCAATGCAGTTAGTAGATTGTCAAAGTTTACGTAATTTCTGAGTAGAACAGTGGAATGGTCAAATACTTTTAAATATTTCAGTACATGAATACATTTATTAATAAGGAAGGGTGACAGACATCAAAAGAAAAGCCTGAATACATGAGAGGAGAAGAATGAACAATGATGATTCCATTCAACTGTACTGCAGGATACAATAAAGCTAAACCTTGGCTTGTATCTAAATGTTGAGCAAGCCCAACTGACCTTGATTATGGGTCAAGTTGGTAAGAGTAATGGATTTAAGTGACATTGATTGGGTCTCGTCCAGGGTGACTATGACTCCATCCACAAGAGGTCATTGAATGATGGTTTAACACTAGGAGCGCCAACAGCCGCGCCCGTGGGCGTTGCAGTTAGTAATTAAAATACATATATAATGTTGAAAAGCTACAGCCATGTCCTTCCATGACTTTTCCTAAATACGTGCATTTTACCTTGTCCCGTTTTCCGAATTGCAAAATTCATTCATTCACTCAATAATGGTCCGATCTATATGAAACTGGACTCGTTTTGGTTCGATCTATATGAAACTAGATATACACATAGACAATAGATTGATTGGCTTGGTTGAATTTGAATGAACTAGAAAAAAAGAGGTAAGTTTATAAAGAAAAGTATGTTTCACTAAATAAACAGAGCGAAAATATAAAACGAAATAGATTCATGCATCTCCCGTGTAACAGCAGAATAGCCGACCGTGGCCAATATACAAACTGTGTTCTAAAATACGTGTTTTATTGTCTACAGTGCCTTAGTTACTGTGCTGTCACGCTATTGGTCCATTATTTGGCATTGGGGTAACAGAGGAGACAGCGAGGTTACGCATTTGTAAAACGTTACAACATAACAGAAACTCGATACTGGCGATTAGGGCTGTCAACTTTAGTCGTTTAGTCGACTAATCGGTCGAAGCCGTCTTGGTCGACTGACGTTTTCATTGGTCGCCCAGTTGCATTTTTTTTACACCAATAAAGAAATTTTCATTGATTAACTCCTTGATATTTATTCCTTTATAAGCGGTTATACATTACTGTATTCTAAATATAATTAGTCTATGTTTTATCCCCAGCCATGGATGATATTCAGTATTTGGTGAACATAATCCCTTAGATAACGACTAGGTGCATTTCACTAGAATTTCGAATTGTAGAATTAGTGCGAACTTCGATTGCAATACTATACAGCTTTAATGAATGGGACTTTAAAAAAGCCAGCTGATACTACCCAGGGACAGACTGGGACTAAAAAAGTAAAAGCACAACATATTTCTTAATATTAGCTACTGCATGTGGCATTTTAGAGCTAAAATGTTGAAGTTTAGCTGTTTTAAATAAATCATACACATGGTCAACATTAGAATTCAGAAAATAAAATCTAAAGACATAATGTGGCATCTGGTAGGGGAATCGAACCCGCGTCGCCCGGATCCCCAGCCGAGCGCACTAACCACAACTCCAAACAGATTGGTGGGAAATAGCAAGTGATGACTGTGTGTGATGGAGTACCAGTCCGCCCCTGCTACTACCTATATTACAGGTAGGTTAGCAGCATTTCGCAAACATTCCAACTCAGACTTATTTTCTTTTGATAAAAAGGGGGAGTTATTTTTGACCTCGTTATTTGAAAAATCCTGGTTACGGCACTGTTAGGAATTATTTTGACGACGTAATAGTTGATATGTTGTCAACCAATCACAAGGGTCCGTTCTCTGCTAGATAGGCCCTACCTTTTCAGGTTGAAGTTAATGCCGTTGTGTTTTCCTATTTGCCGTTGTGTTTTCCTATTTGCCGTTGTGATTTGCACTTCAGGGCTACCGTACAAATGGTTAAACAGCTATTGAATTCATAACTTTAAGATAACGTTGTACTTTATTGACGGCACCTAACTATAAGAACACGGAGGTTTCTATCCATCTATATCACCGGGGTGTAGTGTGACTGCTTGCGGGAAAACCGGACCTGATCTCGGCCTACGAATATCCGTTGAATATCCAATATTGAATATCCGACCAATTTTAACCTCGGTCTGAGATGAAGCAAATATATTTGTGCGGGAATTTCTCCCACCATAAAAACTAAACTTGCGGGAATTGTTTAAATTATGCGCAAACCCCGCACTGAAATTCAAGCCCTGGACGAGCTTTAACCAGGTCTGAATAGTTCATCCTCCAACCACTTCTGCCGAAACTTGCATTTTCCCATTTTCCCGTCATTTGATATTTCCTCCATTCTTTCACCACAGCTTACTCTGACTCACTCGACAGACAGCAGACTCACTCACCGCACGTTGCATTACTAGCACCAGGCGTCGCGACTTTGTGCACCAGCCGTACAAAACAGGCAATTAAAAGGTTCCGCCTTTCAACCGTTACGCTATACTTTTGATCAAAATTAGATTTAGATGTTTATATAGTCAAAATAAATCGTGAAAAACAATGTTTTTATTCCATCAAGGTTACATAATTTTTTATGCCTTTGAACATCAAAGTTCATGCTTTTTCATGCCAATTCATGCCTGAATTTGCACAAAATCTATTTAATGACTCTTCATGCTTTTTAATGACCCGCGGAAACCCTGATTTACATGTTTAGCCCGAACCCGACCAGAACCCGACCCGACCCCGAGGTCCACTCTTTCTTACATCAAGAAACATTTTTGCAATATGTTCTATTTAATGATTGCTTGAAACGGCACGCAAACTATATATAGTAGGGGTGTGACGAGATCTCGCGAGATTAAAACGCGACGAGATTTCTCGTCGAGGTGAAAAGTTGTCTCGTGAGTTGTGATGTCAGCGTGTATGGAACGCCAAGTGGCTGAAAAAGTGACACACTTCAAGCGTTTCTTGTGGCTGAAAACGTTCAAAAAGTGCATTTCACGCGATCACAACGCCTGTTCTACAACGCACGTTGTTTAATAAGAGGTTCAAAACGCCTGTCCTACAACGCACGTTGTCTAATAAGACGTTCAAAACGCCTGTTCTACAACGCACGTTGTCTAATAAGACGTTCAAAATGCCTGTTCAACAACGCACATTGTCTAATAAGACATTCAAAACACCTGTTCTACAACGCACGTTGTCTAATAAGACGTTCAAAACACCTGTTCTACAACGCACGTTGTCTAATAAGACGTTCAAAACACCTGTTCTACAACGCACGTTGTCTAATAAGACGTTCAAAACACCTGTTCTACAACGCACGTTGTCTAATAAGACGTTCAAAACAAGTGTAATGATGTATTTTCGCTTGATCTGTTCAAGTGTATCTACATGTTTTTTGCACTCGCTTTTTTCTAGTGTAATGTCATTTTTACATTAGTCGTTTACGTCTTTAATTTTGGACGCTCGTAATTGGTCGGTCTTTCTCAGACGCTCCTAATTGTCATGTCTTTCTCAGACACTCGTCGGACTTTGGCACGATTCATTTTAATTTTTAAGGCTACAGCGCATGCGTATTTTGAGAAGCTGATAGAATCTTTTTCATGACATTTCAAAACATTTGTATCTGTTTGCACTTGTAGTTTTGAGAGAACAATACTTTGGTTATGGATAGACTTACTGTTTGCATTTAATGTGTTATTTCTGTTATTTATATATTTGTTTTATTTATACAGTTTTATATTTTTTTATGTTCGATTTGTGGAAAGGAGTTAGATTTCCAGTCGGTAGTTTATAGCAAAATATTTTGCAGTGTTTGCATGTACTGCATAGAATTCATTAAAATAATATTCATTACAAGTTGATTTCAAAATACACCTAAATTGTTTTGCATTTTGTGATTTTCAGTTGAATAAAAGAGTATTTTCCATTCATATATCATCATTAAGGATTTCTTAAAATGTTTGTAAAAATCTCGTCTTGTCTCGTTCTCGTGAACCCAATCTCGTGTCTCGTCTCGTGGAGTAAGCGTCTCGTCACACCCTTAATATATAGCCTTTTTAGTCTTTCTTACAAACCCGAACCCGACCCGAAACCGAGGCTGTTCATTAAACATTAACCCGAACATTTTTCGGGACCCGTCGGGCTCGGGTCGGAGCCCTCTAGTGTGGTATGGTCAGGTGCGCGATTGACAGAGCTCCTCACTTTGCAGGTAATAACAATCACTTAATTTTCAAAAATGTTTCTTATTATAGTTTTATGTATTATTCATGTTTTTTCGTGGTTGTTTTATAAAAGCTCTTTGACAATTGTTTAATAAATGTTCAATCAAAATGCAAAACATCACAACCTTTTTTTATTTTAGGTCGACTAATCGTTGCGCAGGACAAGACTTTGGTCGACTAAGCATTTCTTTGGTTGACTACAGCCCTACTGGCGATATAGGGATTTTACATTTCCTGCTAAATGAGAAACTTGATAAATCGCCCAGCCCTACTTCTGACCCAATTAAATTGTGATATAGTGGCCTTTTAGTCAAATAACGTGCCTGTACACAATTGTTGGAATGATTACTGGTGACATGCACAAAACTAAACATGAAATCTGTGGATTGATAGAAAAAAGTGTATTTCAACTTTCTAATTCAACTGTAGATGATTGGTTGATGTACAGACTGTGGGGACAGGAGACCAAAGGATTGGCTAAAGGACCTTAACAGACTACTCTGAATTCTGGCATAGAAGATTGTCTTATCCTAGATTCATTTAGAATCTAAGAAATTATAGTTGGTAAAATATTGTACAGTCATGCAATTAAAGAGTAATACAAAACAATTACAGTATTGTTTTGTGTATTAAACATTTATAAACCATTTGATAAAAAAAGTTCTTACCTTTACAAATGGATTCCCCAATATTATGTTTCACTACATCTTCATCTTTAATATTATCATTCAGTCCCAGAGTTGGACTGCAGTCTTCCAGCTTCACTGATGCCATCTCTGAATCCACCAATCCACACTGAGCTCCACTGTTACAATCAGAATCCAGTGACTCTTGTTTGATCTCAGTATGGAAGGTGAGTAGCAGACTGGGTTTGTCCTCCCTCTGCTAAAAAAGGACCAAACAAGAACCATACTTGACTGATGAATGTGGAGAAAACACAATGACACATTCATAACAGCAGACATGGGTCACACAAGGTGTGGCCAACTATAAACCTGTATAGGTAGTGCAGAGATATTTCACTCGATTAGTGTTTATTCTTTCTTTTGGTAATTAACTCAGATTTTCCTGAAGGCCTGTAAATTACGAATTGGATTGTGTCTTTTTTCACTGCAGGTAATTTTATAATGTCAGCCAACCAACATGATTGTAGATCTCTATAAAAAAAACCTATGTAGACTAGGGGTGTGCGATATTGACAAAAAATTCTCAACATTTTTTGGGATTTTGCCGATAACAATAATCTGACGACATTTTGCATTATTCAAAAATATGTTTGTAAATGTCTTATATTCTACTAGCTCTGTTTTACCATGTCAATAGGATATTAATATATTACTAATTGAAACATATTGTTGGAATGGGTATTTATTATTTAAAACTGAAGAATGTACAAACAACACAAATCGCTTCTCTGCTGTAAGGTGAACTGTGCAGTATACAAGCAAATATGTCAGTGTTATAATTAGCGCTGTGACGGTATGGGATTTTTTCGTACCGCGGTGAAGAAGCAACAATAACCGCGATTTGGCAGTTAACCGACGCCCCCCCACACACACACACACACACAAAATCCCCCAGCGGCCGCGACACACACTCAAGAACGCATGCAGCTTGTAATGGAAATGAATATACAATGGGAATTATAACGCAGTATTATTTATTAACAAATAAACACATTAACAGTTATACTAACTGGTAAATATTAATAATTAACTATTGATTAGGCTAAAGTTAAACTTTTTTTTAATAATTATAAAGCAGTTTTCTATTATAAACTAATAAAAAAATTAAGATTTATATTAAATTGTAGCTAAATATTAATTGTTAACTATAGAAAAACAACAAAACAAAAAGTGAACAAGTGTTTGGCTGTTGGGCCGCTTAAGTGAATCGTGCTGCTGCTTTTATTTTTCCGTCTTCATGTTGCGTGACAGGAAAACCAACATGTTAACCTTGTCAGGTTTCAACGAGGATCTTAACGGCGTGACGATGTTGCCAGCCGCACTGAATACACACTCCGATGGAGTGCTCGTAGCGCATATTGACATATATTTTCTGGCAACTTTTGACAGAAGAGGGACTCGAGCCTGATTATCCCACCACCAGGCAAGCAGATCAGAGTGCAGATCGAGGGCTTCCTCCTGCAAATACCTTGCAACTTCAGTGTCGGCACGGATTCTTTTTGGAACCGGATTGGAGGATTGTGCTCTTCTCATTCCAAGCAGGTCCGCAAGATTTTTTATTATTTTTTTTGGAGAAGATGGCGCACTTTCTCCTTCTCCCTCTCCAGCCGCAGCGGCACTCATTGCAGCTTCTCCATCCCCGATATCACGCCGCTCTTCGGGAATTGCCAGCATCTCCACCAGGAGCGCATCTTTAGCGTCATCTCCAGGGTTGATGTCCTTGTATCTTGGGTCAATGAATGAGGCCTTTGCCAATAGTTGCTGTGTTGCAGGTGCACTATATTTGTCTTTCAAGACTCCAACCATTTAGGTTGCGCGTCAACTCCATATCTTCATCGGTTGGGAGCAAAAGATCCTCAGTTAACAACTGTAGGACTGGTTTAACAGAGGACGCTGTAACAGTCTTCTAGGAAGACAGCGCATCTGTAAAATCTGCAACCTTCTTCAGCGCTGCATTAATCGAGTCGAGGACTTCGATGTCCTGCCACGTCGGTATCAAATGTTGGCTGCGCCGGTCATCCATCAAAACCCGCCTAATGGCTGGGACTTGCTCAAGAACGCGCGCAACCATTTTCTGCTTAGTGCCCCACCTGGTAGGACAATCCTGTGAAAACATTTAAAACACAATTGTAATCCCCAATTAGGCTATTTTTTTTTGTCCTGTGCAATAAAATATTTTTTGATACACCGTGCCACTATCTCATTTTCGCAACCAGTGCAATGTTCACATCAATCTGTATGCCCTATATGCCCTTATAAATACTTAGGGTTGGAAGAGGACTTTTTTCGATATCGTTTTGTATTCGCTTTAAAATATATAATTATTATAAACATATTAACAATAATATGAAATAACATTTATTTATATAACTTTTTTTCGTTATCGTTTTGTATTCGCTTTGAAAATGTATAATTATTACATCATAAACATATTAACAATAATATGAATTAACATTTATTTATAGATTATTTTTTCGATATCTTTTGAGTTTAATATGAATTATAGAGCAGGTTTTGTCACCGTTTGCAACCCTTTATTGTGTAGAATAAATTGCTCATAGTTTCAAGTTGCGTTTGGACGAATGCGTTTAGGCTATATCCACAGACTGTTACCTGAAAAACAACCTCTAAAGAAAGAAGAATCAAAGTTTAGCACAACTCACAAAAACTAAGCAGTGTTGGGGCAGGTTGTGCTCGACTTGCTCTCTCTGGAGCTTTTTCTTCTTCTGCCAGCTCTGTGAGAAAGCCGTCACCAAATTTCTGCAGACACCCATGGCTCGGGCAGTGCGGTCCTTTTCTGACTTCATCAAATTGGTGACGGCTAAATGTAGATTATGGCCAAAGCAATTTAGCCATGTCCAGCCAAGCTTTCGGACCGCAGCCACAATATTTGCTCCATTGTCCGTGGTAATACAGACCAGTTTCCTCTCGTCCAGGGACCACTCTTGGAAGGAGGACCTGAGGGCTTCCGCCAGGATGTCACCCGTGTGGCTTTCTGGCATGAACACAGTCTCCAGGCACTTCGATTTTAGTTCCCAGTTTCCGCTGAGAAAACGTATGGTCAGGCTCATGTATGGCATCATGTTTACGCTTGCCCACATATCAGTTGTCACTGAGAAATAATCAACATCTTTTAAGTCCTGTATTATGTCGTCCTCCACTGACAGATACTTTTCAGGGATCGCTGTTTGAGAAAAGTACTTTCGGTCAGGAAGTACATATTGCTTATCAAATGTGTGTAGCATGGCTTTGAACGCTGGCTTCTCAACGGTACGGAATGGCACCATTTCTTCAACCAAGTAACGATTCACGCTATCAGTAAGTGCTCGCCACTGATTACTGCCTCTTTGGTACTTCGTACCTCTCGCAAAGGCCTCGGAGATTGACAGTGACAACTGTCGCTGCTGGCTTGAGGATGTAGCTAAGGTTGATGTGCTGCTGCCAAGTCCGGCAAACGCCACAGGATGGTTAATTCTCAGATGTGATCTTAAATTAGTTGTATTTCCTCGCGAGACGGATACTTTTGTGCGACAAATACGGCATACTGCCTTGTACAAATTCACCGGCTGTCCCTTGTCATCTGCCTCAAAGCCAAAGTGTGCCCAAATAGGCGACACAGTATTTGGTTTAGACACTAAATTCGTGGCTATTGACAGCTAGCGCTGTCAACGGTTATTGCCTATACCATATGAAGTGATAGCTACGTGTAGCATACTTGCAATTAAAATCGAACTAACTCCAACAGTTTACGTTATGCTATTGTCTTTTATGTCCGTGTTTGTGTGTATTTAATTTAACATTATCTGTAAACATTACAAGTACTGAAACCTGGCTAGCAGTTAATTAAAAATAAGACACACACAAAAAATAACATATGTGTAATGGACTGTCCCTCCCTTGCGCAGGAAACGTGTTTTTTCCCCAGAAGCCCTTGAACATAGGACTCGCGGAAGAAGTAAATTATAAGCAAAGTTTAATAGTTCAAATCACACACCATATGCAGTCCTGTAACTTTCAGATAAAAACAAATTCATGTGCGGTGATGACCAAGTATGCATCTCATTACCGCGGTATTGCGGTTATCAACACACACACACACACACACACACACACACACACACACACACACCAATTTTTATATTTACAATGCTTTTAACTTCCTATTCGATAGGCTTAGAATGATAAAACAGTTCTACTCTTTCCAACTTAAACGTTTATGCTGTGGTACCTATTTTTATTAACATAAACGTCCTCATCATCTGACGGTGCAATAATTCGGATGTGGGTTCCATCAATTACTCCGACAACGCCAGGGAAGCCTGCTATATTCATAAATGCAGTTTTATTGATTAATCCATATACATACATACATATATATACATATATATATATAAATATATATGAATGCCACGTAAGAATTGTGATGAGGTGGCTATTAGTGTTGTTTTCTAATAACTGTGCGCACCTTTAATTGGTTTTGGGGTTTGATGTTCGCGGGAATAATTAGAAGGTTCTTTTGTGTTAGTTGAGTTAGACATGGATAAGAATGGAGCCATACAGTTTATAGACATCTAACTATCGCTTTTTTGTTTACTATTAAGTCCTATTTTCACTTCAATGTTGTTCAGTATTTTGATACTTTATGACAATTATTATTTGTTACGAAGTAAAATTAAAAACGAAAAAAAACTTGATCGAATTGTCCTGTGGATATATTAAGGGAATAGTTGAGCGTCAAACTAAGGCTAAACTAAACTCTACATAGTCTGAGATGTTAGCACGTCTCTAATAAGATCAGTCACAAACATGATCCCTGCACAATCAAATATATAGCGTCTTATTTACTCAATGTCATCCATTGTCTGCAACACATTTCTTCACCCTCTTCGTATTTCAGCCATTTTCTCCTCTGCTAAAGAAACTCTTACGCCTCTTAAAAGTCCTCGTCCGTGCTCCTAACAATTTTGAACTTAAGACCTCTTTTAAGAGTTAAGATGCTTTATGAATTACTTTTATCTTTACTAGGATTTTTCTTCAATTTTAAGAGTAAAAGCCCACAATTCTAAGAATGTTCTTAGAATTTGGCCACTAGGAATGTTCTTAGAATTTGGCCACTAGGAGCTACTTTTACCGTTAAGATTGTTTATGAATACGGGTTCTGATTCTCTGGTCTGGTGAAACAAAGATTGAGCTTTTTGGCCTGAATGCCAAGTGTCAATATCGATATAACCCACGCAGCATTATAGGAATGTTAATGCCTTTATTGTTTTCTGCATGTAAAGTTTTATGGAATAATCATTGTTTATCCTCTCATGTTTACAGGGTTCTTTTAATGTGTGTCATCCTTCTGTATTTATGCATGTATTCATGTACTCACATGTTTAAGTGTTTATAACCTTCCGCTGTTTTTAGATATTAATTACACAGATGATAATGCTGATGTGGAAACTTTTCTTATATCTGGAGAGCAACCATGAGAAGACCACAAAAAAAATCTCACTGCTGCTCCCTCATTTCTGAGGAAACCAGCCACCGCTCTTCATCAATCCAAAAAATGATATTCAGCGTCAGGAACTGGCAGACTAGTTAGGATTGAGAAAAAGATGAATGCAGCAATTTACAGAGACATCCTGGATGAAAACCTGGACCAGAGCGCTCTCGACCTCCGACTGGGGCAAAAGTTCATAAATCAATTAATAGTATTTTATAATGCCTTTTTTACAACAAAGTTGTCAGAAAGTGCTTTAACAAACACCCAGCCTGAACCCGACAGAGCACACTCAGCACACATCAGCAAATTGATACAAGTTGATACACGGTGGCTAGGAAAAACTCTGTTTACCTTCCAACAGTACAGAGACCGTAAGCACACAGCAAATATAACAAAAAAGTGGCTTCGAGACAACTCTGAAAATGTGTTAGGGATGAGGATTGCTATAATAAAAGACCATACCAATGTGCTTTATAAAAGGCCTAAGTGCTTGTGATGTACTGTATAAACAATACAAGATGACTTTTATTCTGAAGTACTGAAAGAGAATTGTGGGTAATAGGGGGGCAGCCTTTTGAAATGGTTATAACGAGTTTATACTTTTAACAATAATTTTTCTGAACAATTGGTCCTCCTAGCAGGATCTCAAATTCATTGTTTTGTTACTTCCAAAAAGACTGGCTGAAATCATGCACATGGAGATATAGCTAGTAAATCTCTGATATTAGTCCCTCACCTTAAATTAAGTCGAAAAAGGGCCAGTCGTTTTTTCGGAAAACGAGATCTGTACTATGTGAAACAGAATACTAAAAATAGATACAGTACTATGAAAAACAGAATACTACAAATAGATACTGTATTGTGTGAAACAAAACACTACAAATAGATGCTGTATTGTGTGAAACAGAATACTACAAACAGATACTGTATTATGGATTATAACAGAATAGCAGTTCTATACATGATTTTGTTCTGTTTGCCATATTATTTATGAGTATGAATTGCACAACAAGCAAATATAATTACAGAACATATTTCAGTTATTTTTGCAAATATATCTTCATTTAAATTGACGTTACTAGTTTTTTTGCAGATCGATCAAACTGTTGTGTAGGCTGTTAATTATAAGAATGGCTTCGTGAATTCTTCATATTATTAATGACAAGAAATATGTCGCTTCATTTTACACAATGGTCGGCATTTTCAAGTGTTTTATCCATCTGCAAACGATGTCGCCATTTCTCATTTCACCCGTTTCTGTGTGTGCGGATGCGTGAAGGACCGGACATTTTTTAGCCACATTTGCTTTTTATAAAACCCAACTATTGAGTAAAAATAAACGAGGCCCCAGAACATAAACCGCAATCCAACCTAGACATTCAGATAAAAATAATAACATGTAACTTGTGACCTAGTACTTGTACATTTCAAACCACCATTTCCAGGAGTGATCAGCCAATGCAGTAATTATCTTTGTCGTTGGGTTTTCTATTTGGAACTGGACTAACGCTAAAACCTCCTGTTGTCAGATATTGGGAGAATAAATAGAAACGTTACAACTTAGTTTGTTGATCTGTTCGTTCATACCGGTTTAGGTCCACTCGTTTACATTTAATAAAGAACATGAGACATATACTTTTAATAACAGTAACGATCACTGCCATTTAAACGTTTTTACGGCGAATTATATCGAACTGAACAAATACGCAAATAAGCTGTTTTTAATTACTTACCATTTCAGCGACAGATTTCTATTAGTACCTCCTCAAATAAATGTAAAACTATACAGACTTTTGAAACACGAACTACAACAGCAGCGTGTTAAAACAGAGTTTGAATTCGTAGTCCTCTACAGTGGATATTTTATCTTGGAGGGAAACTAACTTAAAATGC
The DNA here is from genome assembly GCA_029465975.1 of Dallia pectoralis. NCBI lineage: Eukaryota > Metazoa > Chordata > Actinopteri > Esociformes > Umbridae > Dallia > Dallia pectoralis. Next base: position 20,009,901 of record CM055734.1, on the reverse strand, counting down.
GCATTACTGCCCCCAACTGGCCTGGAGTGTGGAGCAGACACAATTTCAAACTAAATATAGCTGCCCGCAGCAATGGCGTTATAAATAGGGTTCCTCCAAACTAGGCATCAATATAAACATGTCAATCCAGGTTTCAGATCATTCGGAGCAACGGTTCAAAAGAAAACAATTTGCGAAGATCAGTTTCAAAATTGTCTGTGTACAAGTCCTTCCATCATGGCAAATGCCAAATGATAAGGGTCCAACCAAGTTTTTTGTTCATCTGGAACACATCACCAACAAGAGAAATCATACTAAGCTTGAGTAAGAGGCGAAATGGCATTGTGCCGTCCAGATTTTACACAATCAATTTTCACATATTAAAGTGAAACCTTTTTTTAAGGTCAAAATGTCTTACACATTGCATACACAGTATTTGTAAGGAATGCATTATAGGGGAACAAGCCCATCCAGCCCAACGCAAAGGTAATGAAGAAACTCAAGAGTTCTACCTCTTTAGCATAGACATGATAACATACCAACAGAAAGGCTGAGCTAGCCCATTAAACTGCAATTCACACTGACAGTATAACCATCCAATCCACACCCACCAACAAACTGCCTAAAACAACACATAATGTTAAACATGACAGCAGAAGTTACGATTGCAATATTTTTTTTCAAGGTTTTGTTCAAGGTGTGCCACAGAGTTGGCCACATGGTAAGAATCACCATAAGAACAGTGTGGTTGTGGCGCACACCTTAATGATGCATGTAAGTCCAGCATTATAGAATAGTTTTGTAATATTAGCAGGAAATCATGACAGACAGTGATTGTAGCCATGGAACATTTAAAAAGGTTCAGCATCAATCTGCTCTAAAACACATAGTCAACTAAGAGTTTAAGGAATCAAGTATTTTCTATAGCACAGCTATATATGGTCACACACTAAATCTTTGTCTTATAAAGATTCATTTTTTTAATTCTTTGTGAGCAGCCAAATTACAGTTTTTGTATCCCCTGATAAGAGTTGAGTACAGTTGGCATTTCAAATGGAACCTTTTTTGGTACTTGTGTAATTTAGTTTTAAAAAGAATAAGTCAAAACTTCACAATTTCAAAATTAATATTAGTTATATAGAAAAATGTAAAAAAATGAATGCATAGGGGTCACTAAGGTGTGAAGTTATTGAAAACCTGTGTTCTTGTGTATGCATCTTAATGTTCTAATGCTCTAGAGCCAGTTGTTCAAAACATTTAATCTGGATAAAAATCATCTAGGTTTGGAAATCCCATTTTTTTCTATTCAGGTTCAGTGATGATTGTGTCTTATAAATTAATATACAGGGATGAATGTTGTTTGTTATTGAAATCGGGTTGGGGGATTATTTTATGGAGACAATTGTATTTTATTTTTACTTCATTATACTGAATAGCTTAATTGGTAGCCTGTGTCTACTTTATCTACTTTATCACTGTTACAAGTTTACCCAAGTCAAGTGCAAAATATAGATACAAGTATATACACAAAATGAAACAAGTGTATGATTTGTCCAATTTTAACGTTTTACTACATTTCCTTCCTGGAATCCACCTTGAAATCCTACCCCCTGTTGGGATCAGGAAAATCCTGTTTTTTTTTATCAAAGTTATCCAATTCCTACTGACAAGTTTTGAAAAACACAAACTGAAGATTTGATCCAGATTAAAACTAGGATTTGATTCCGTGATCTGATCCGATTTCAGAATCCTTCTTTCCCTTTTGAACAACCCATTTTCAAGATTTGATCCAATCCGATAACAAAAATCCGATCAGATTACCTTTGAACAACTGGCCCTAGGTGATTCTCAGTAACCTTGTAAAAAATGCAAGGAAACTACAACAAGTACATGTACAACAAAAACAGTAGTGGCTGTATTGTAAAATAAAAACAAGAAAACAAGTAAATCACAATTAAAATAAACTCTAAGTTACAATATGCTGTGCTGAAGCTTCCGTGTATATTCCAGAGCTATTTATTGGTAATATCTAATGACTAGTTTGGAGTAATATAATTCCCACCAATTGATGTTACGGGACTAATTATACTAGATAGCACCAAGTAATTCAGTCCATGCTCTCCCCAGTTAACATGAAAACCAGTTGAATGAAACGTAAGTGGTATCTGTAATATCACCAGTTAACTCGAAAACCAGTCTGAGCATTGCCTTTGTACCTGTACAGGTGTTGTATCACAAGTTAGTCTGGGTGTACTACACTCTGTTATACAAGCTTTTAAGACTATTGTGGAAGGGACGAGAAAGAAACCATCCACCAATCATATTCAAAACAAGAGATTTTTGCTTAGTGTTCCATGGGAATATTTATCAATCATCTACAGAACATTGGAATGGAAATTATATTTTTTATTTATAAGGAAAAAAAAAGAAAGTTGTTTGGACTTTTTAGCTAACGAGTTTGTTGTGGGCAGAAAATAGTTCATGACAGAATACATACTAAATAACAATAATAAGTCCGATCAATATGACATTATTTAGGCTGCTCCGTTTTGGTATTTTGCTGGTAGATAACCATGTACAGGGGTTTTGACAAATATTAAATAGAGTGTAAATTGGTTGAGCACTTAGCAGTAAGGGTGCCCATGCAAAGGATAGCATTATGGAAATGGTTAGCAAAAAAAATATGTATAACAGGAGAAATGTACTTTGCCAACAGTGTTCGAAGTGGGGCGGTACTCACCGGTACGCAGTTTTAAGCGTACCGGCACTTTTTCTTGCGTACCGCTACTTCTCACATGCAGCCGGTACTCTACCACTGACAGAAAAAGCGTCAGTGTCAGAGAGATTTGTAATGACCTAACGCAGGGGAGGGCAGATATTTCAGCTCAAGGGCCACATCAGCACTTTGAAATTATATGAAGGGCCACTTTTGTTATGTATTTTGTTCATTCTAAAAGATGTGCGGTCCAGAAAAGGGCAATAATTAAAATGTATACACATAGCATATATTACTGGAGGTGTGTTATATCTAAATACCTTTAATTCAGATTCAGATACATTACAATTGGACTGCCAAGTTATTTTGCACTTCCTCTCAAAACTGTTTTATTACCTTACCGCCTGTGGGCCATAGTTTGCCCACCCCTGATCTAACGTAACGTTACATAAACTACACTACCCAAAGGGCAATACATGACTTACTAGCAGTAAAGATCTTGACGAATCATGCAAAGGCAAGCAGTCGGTTCACCCTATCAGGAGCGGTCTGATGGCTGCGTGTCACGAACCAGGGTGGTGTAGTGCAGGTTGAAGCCATTGCAGTGCTTGAATATCCGTTTCGTGCCATTTATTAAAATAACACAAACACGACAACAAACGGTGGAACAAACTATACACTGTGTGAAACAAAACCCAGTGCTAAATAACAGTGCTCCACCCCTCCTAGCCCACTAGATGTCCTACTTGGTTTAGGAGTCATGACACTGCGGCTTCCGCCTGAGCATAAAAATATTTTTCACTGGTGAAATCCAAAACCTAGAAACTTTGAAAAAGTGTGTAGAATTTGAAATTGTAAGTCATGTTAGCCTGGCTTCAAAAAGGCAATAAAAGAACGTGTGTGCCAGAGCCAGACACATCAACATAGGTAACGTCAGTCAGTCCAACCAGAAACATCGTTAGCGTTGATCTGAGCGGAACAGCTAACACATGCACGCACACACGCACACACGCACACGCACACACACACACGCACGCACGCACGCACGCACGCACGCACGCACGCACGCACGCACGCACGCACGCACGCACGCACGCACGCACGCACACACACACACACACACACACACACACACACACACACACACACACACACACACACACACACACACACACACACACACACACACACACACACACACACACACACACACACACACACACACACACACACACACACACACACACACACACACACACACACACACACACACACACACACACACACACACACACACACACACACACACACACACACACACACACACACACACACACACACACACACACACACACACACACACACACACACACACACACACACACACACACACACACACACACACACACACATTTGTTTAAATTAATTTGTTGATAATAAATAACAATAAATTGTTTTTGAACCAGAAAAATCTCTCTTTTTTACACTGTAAAAATCTCAAATGTAATCATATGCAAATGAAAGAGAGTACCGGCACCTTTTTCCCCCCACTTCAAGCACTGCTTGCCAACATACGTAATATGGGACAAATCTTATTTAATGTATGACTATGACATATTGTCAACATTACATGAGAAATTGTTTTCTTTTGCTATGACATGTTTTTATATAACATTTGTAATACAGTTCTGTGTATACTTTTATGCACAAGTTGCACAACATCAGTTCTTTGGTGTGAGTTTGTGGTATCAGAAAAGTGAATGTGTTTAACTGTGTGGTTGTCTTTTGTAATTAATGTTTGTGTAGATGTTGCTTAATGGTTTAATGCTGGTATTGCAAGGCACATGTGTGTCTTTGTTAATGTTTATATAGTGCAGCATTTGAAATACATGCACTAAGTATATTAATCTGTTTTCTCAATGATAAAGCTATAAATGTTACAAGTAATATAGTGGATATTTTATCATGCAGTACATAGGCCATTCATCAAAGTTGTATGTCCCAGATTGCTTTACGTGAACCTGTAGTGTTTGTCATCCTTTGTTTGATATTCAGAGAGAGGTGGGTGTGTGTGGGGTTTGGGGGTTCTGAGAAAGACACCTGGTGACGAGAGTTTGGTCCCATCCTTTGATGCTCTTTGGAGAGATAAGAATCACACCTTACTGCTAAGTGCAGGGTTCCCAACCCCAATGTCTCGGGATTTGGTGTCCTTTTGAAGAAGGGACAAAGGCCAGTATAATAAAAATATTTTATTTGGTAGAAGTGCAAATTTGACAAAAAATGCTAAGTTAAAACAAGATAAGGGGTTTTAAAGATGTTCATATTAGAATTTAGGAATCTAAAGTATTTTTGAAAATGGGAAAGATGAGATATCCAATTTCAATAAAATGTAGGTTTTTATGCATATAAGTAAGGTGATTAGTCGTATAATGAATGAGTGCAGAATGTATTCCAAGTAGAAGATTTGTGAGATGTGTATTTGTGTACATATAGTATGCATACATGTTACAATAGGAATATATTGATGTGATGTATGCTGCAATGCTAAGTGCAATACAATTCTCATGCATGAGATGAGTAGACAGTAGTTCAGGGTGAAAAAGTTACAAAGTGACATTTGGATTGTTACTGATTAGAAGGCTGTTTAGTAGTGTGGTCCATCAGCATCCTTGTAAAATGCTAGGGGTACGCAGGTTTTTGGACATTTGTATCTAGTTCATGTTGATTGCAGTGGTGCACTTGTGAAACTTGTGTTTACACATATTCTGTATACAGTATAAAGGTGTAGTAGGTGAATTATGGTTAGCACATTTGTAATAAATGATCAGTAATATAGGAAATGTGTTGTCAAAAGACATGTTGTGTATAGGAATACCCAGTGTTAATGTGCTGTGACTGTATATTTGGTCCCTCTGTGGTTGATAGTGAATGCATCTTCAAATACAAAGGAGAAATAATATTGCATATATTTACCAAAGTGTAAGGAATAGGTTGTCTGACATTAGCAGGTTCCAGCAATCAGCACAGTATATGATCATACTGATTATTGTGTATTGTTACGTACCCAGTTGGTTGAGCTTGTATGTGTGTTTTCCCCATGTTGTTGTGTCTCCCTGTTTGTCCTTAATTCTTCCCAGGTGCGATGAGTTGCTGTTGATGGTTCTAGTGTTTTGCCTGTGGTTGTGTTTACTGATCACAACCCACTTGTTTTCCTACATAGGATGTACAACAGCAATCAGCGCCTTATGCGCTGGGCTCTGTTTGTTCAGGGGTACAATTTAGTTATCAAGCACAAGAAAGGCAGAGATAACGTGCTGGCTGACGCATTGTCTCGTGTTTAACTGGTGTACCTGTATTTTTTCTTTTACCAAATTATGGGTTCTTTTTTAATTGTTTAAATTAATAATAACCTGGTTGAGTAAACATTTTATTACAGCTTGTTCGAAAACCTCTGGTTTTCTCTTTTTGGGTGGGCGTGTTACGTACCTAGTTGGTTGAGCTGGGGCCCGTTTCAGAATGGAGGTTTAGTGAAAACTCTGAGTTTGTTTACCCTGAGATGAGGGAAACTCTTTGTTTTCTGTTTCAGAAAGGGAGGTAACTTAACCTCAGAGTCAGTTACTATGGTAACTCAGTCTGTGAACCTAACCTGGTCGGGAGCAGTTTTTCTTCAATAAACCTGGAGTTTCTCTCAGTCTCCTCCCTCCGACACAGCGCTCTTTCATTTCATTTTTAATTAACTCAGTCTGTATCAGGCGCATTTTAGCGCAGTGTTGTCATCTGCATGAATAAAATAGGATTGTTTTATTAACTTACTTAGGTGACGTTATAGATTAAAGTTTTTTTCTAGAACATGACATGTCCTTTTGTTACACGTTCCTGCAGATGAAGAAGATGTATTACTTCACAAGGAGTTAAACATACGTCGGGAGATGGTATTGAGGAAACCCGACTATATGTATTTTAATTTCCAGATAACTTCCTATCTGATATTGAGGAAACCCGACTAGATGTATTTTAATTTCCAGATAACTTCCTATCTGATATTGAGGAAACCCGACTAGATGTATATTTTAATATCCAGATAACTTCCATCAGAGCGGTATAGTTTATCTTTACAGTCTATCAGATATGTACATAACCTTATCCATCCTCATATCACTAATGTAACCCATGCTCTTCCGAGCAGATTAGTTGTGTCGCATTACATTTTTTGCAAATGTAAGTTTTAGGGCAGTATTAGTACAGCCACTGCATGCAGAGCCGTTTTATTAAACGTGTTTGTCGTGTTCCTTGGACACAAACTAGTGAGAGACATTAAAGAAGAGGTCCACATTGCAGGTGAATAATGCAAAACCCTTTACAATGAATAGTTTATTAATTATAATTCGGTTAATGACATGGTGCTGCAAGATCACACTGGTATAATTTATTTGTTTATTTATTTTAGGATTTCCTAATGCGATTGGCTGCATTTATAGCACACAAATGTGTTTTTCACCCGCAGGATTGCACTTAAATGAAATAGATTATAGCGTCAATACCATTCTACCAGTTTTTGCCAGTAATAATACTTGTGATTAAATATGAGCATGGGTGTGCATTTCAGGCATGTGTGTAGTTTCTTCTAACAGAGTGTCAAGAAAATAATTTCTGGGAATTAATAAAAAGTATAAATTAAAATTATATATATATTAAAAATCTAATGAAATCTCTATATTGGAACTTACGCGTTGACCCGAGCAGCAATTTTATTCTAAATACGTGTTCATAGTCGGTGTAAGCCTGCATCAGTATTTCAAGCTTGGGGTGACGTATGCGGTAGTAATGCTGGTTGCCATGTTGAATCGTAGAATCGCGGCTCCAGAGCTGTGCTCGAGACCACCTAAAGCGAGACCGAGACGAGACCGAGACCGAAGGGGGCCGAGACCGAGACGAGACCAAGACCGAAGGGGGCCGAGACCGAGACGAGACCGAGACCGAAGGTGGCCGAGACCGAGACGAGACCGATACCAAAGGGGGCCGAGACCGAGACCAGTCATATCAACACTAAATAATATGACATGTTTTTGGTCCAATGACCAATGTAAAAAACACTTGACCAACAGCATCAGATCATCTACTGTGTTGTCATCCTGAATTAAATGGATTTTATTAAAAGAGTATCTAGGCCTATTTATTGTCTTATGTAAACATAAAATACGAAAATAAAACCATGATTTTAAAATGCACAGGCTATGATATTAAAATTTCTAAAAATCGAATAAATGAAAATCCATCAAACTGTATGTCCTATGTTGATGTAGTAAATGCTAACACATTTTAGATCACAAGCGACTTGCAATCAAATGATTTGCGCATGATTGGCCGATAAACAAATCTATTTATAATTATTTATCCGTCCACAGGCACGCAGCTTCAGTTGTTTGTCTGCTTGAGCAGGACACGCAAACGAACCGGTTGCACTACGCACAGTGTTCATTATTGTTACGAGTGCACATGAGACAGCAGCAAACTAACCCGGTTGAACTGCGCACAGTGTTCATATAGATCAGACCAAAACCCTTCCAGTTTAATAAAGATCGGACCAAAACGGGTTCAGTTTCATATAGATCGGACCATAACCGTTCCAGTTTTATGCTCTTTCTGCCGTATGCCCCCCGGACTTATGTATGTCCCACGTCCTTCTGTGTGCATGAGTAATTTCATTTATCGCCCATTTGTAGTTAGCCTATTAATAATTATTGTTTATATTCGTTTAATTTCGATACAAAACAATATTTTGTTGAAGTCTCTTGTAGGCTATATGAATACACTGTGGTTCATTCGTTATTAATTATTGAGTGCAATAGGCGCATGACACATGAATGGGGCTGTATGTATTTGGCGGAATTCGTTCTGTTTATTTAGTGAAACATATTTCTTTATAAACGTACCTCTTTTTTTGTAGTTCAACCAAGCCAATCAGACTATTGTCTATATGTGTTCTCGTAGTATTTGTCTGTGTATCGCCCATTCAACCATTGCCATATAGGCTCAGTGAAGTGTGATCGGTGTCTGGGTACCGCAATTAGGGTACCAACGCCCAGCGGCGTGGGATTTTGGCGACAGGAAGGCAGTTTAGGTATAAAAAACATGTAAATAGTAGTTTTATATATTGTTCGGTTTGTGATTTTGCAATTCTGAAAACGGGACAAGGTAAAATGCACGTATTTAGGAAAAGTCATGGAAGGACGTCGGCTGTAGCTTTTCAACATTATGTATGTATTTTAATTACTAACCGCTGTGTGTTTTCGGACAAATTATTTATTTGTGCTCAATGTACTGAATATAGGCAAAACGAATATAATGGCAGATTGTGCAGACATGATCGAGCATATGTTTAAGATTGAAGTATTTACGTGAATGGGTGCACGCTCTAGCGACGCTGGGGGTGGGCTTTTCTTCAAAAGTAGATAGCCATTGGCGGGATAAGCCACATCAGAAAAAAACAGTCTGACTCTGGACGAAATACAGCCAATGGAAATACAGCCTCTACATGTCATACTTAAATATTTTTCTAGAAAAAATTGTGGGCGATAATTTCTACGCTGGTCTCGGCTGGTCTCGGAAGAATTTACGAGTCCTTACTGTCCGAGACCGAGTCGAGACCGAGTCCAAATGTAACCGAGACCGAGACGAGACCGAGACCTTAAAAAAGTGGTCTCGAGACCGGTCTCGAGACCGAGACCGGTCTCGAGTACTACAGCTCTGCGCGGCTCCATTCATGCTGCCTTTTTATAGCAGCGGCGCACGCGCGTAACTCTGGGTGAACCAACACTGGGTTGATTGAACCAACTCAAATCAGCTGTTCTGAAACCGAAAACTCAGAGTTATCCATCTTAGTGTAAATCAACTCCGAGGTCAGGGTTAGATTTAAAGTTTGTTAAACCTCCTTCTTGAAACGGACCCCTGGTATGTGTATCTGTTGATGGAGTGGGCGTGGCAGTGAAGAAGCTCCAACCAATCCGCAGTTGTTCATCCCCCTATTTAAGTGTGTAGTTTGTTTGGGGCAGAGAGAGGAAAACAAACAGACGGGATCGGCGATTGGCTGATTGCACGGCTGCGCTGTGACTGAGGTTGGCATGGCGGGTAGTTCGGATGGTAGCGAGATGGATATGCCGGAGTGCAGTGAGGGGTTTGATAAGGATGAGGGGGGAGAAGTACCTGGGGTTAAGGTAACTTGGAAGGGGAAGAATGAGAGGAAGCGGATTAGGAAAGACGGTGAGTCGATATCGGATGGGGATGACAAGAGGAGTGCGGAGCGAAAGGGTCGGGATAATGGGCGAGAGCAGGTGGAGGAGTGGAAAGTTATGGTTGTGTTCTCCGAGCCGACAAGGAAAGTAATGCATCCGATAGCGTTGTCCAAGGCTATTAAAGCAGAGGTGGGGCCGGTTAGAGATGCGATGTGTGTTGGGTATGGGAGAGTACAAATTTTTGGTGTAAATATGTATCAGCAAGAGAAATTAATGGCGTTGACGTCACTGAATGGTGCGAATGTGAAGTGTCATGTGCCGGGTGGAAGGGCTAAGATTAGGGGGGTGATTACGGGGGTGCCGCTGGATGTATCGATGGAGGAATTTAAGAGAGGTAAAGGGAGGACGGGTAGTGGAGGCAAAACGCATGACAAATAAGAATAAAGGGAACGGGGAGGAGAGCCCAACTGTGCTGGTGGAGTTTGAGGGGCATTTACCCAGTAGAGTGTGTTTGGGGTGTGTGAGTTACTATGTGAGGGAGTTTGTGCCGGCACCGCTGAGGTGCTTTAAGTGCCAACGTATGGGACATGTGGCGAGTGTGTGCAAGGGGCAGTGTCGGTGTGCCAAATGTGGGGGCCCACATGAGTATGGGAAGTGTGAACCACAGGCAAAATTAAGGTGCTGTAACTGCGGCGGGGAGCATAGTGCGGCATATGGGGGGTGTAGTGTGCAGAGAAAGGAGGCAGAGGTACAGAGGTATAAGATGGTGAATAAGGTGACATATGCAGAGGCAGTGAGGAAAAGCCAAGGCAGCGGGAGGGAAGAGGTAACAAGGGTCCAGGAACAGCCAGTTTTGATCACACATAGAGTGGAGGGGGATGTGGTGGAGGGTGGAGATAAGAAGTGTAGGCATGAGGGTTGCTCAGTTACAGAAGAGACACTAGTGGTGAAACGGGTGGATTTTTTAGCCTTTATCTGTCATATTCTTAATATGAGTGAGCAGGTAAAGAAAAAGTCGGCACGTATTGATATGGTGGTTAGGGCTGCTAAGGAGTTTATGGGGATTATGGAAGTAACAGGGGAGATGTTACATGGGATGTTGGCACAGCCTAAGAGTGGGGATGTGGAGAGTAGTAGTAGGTGATGTCACTGGTGCTGTTACAATGGAATGCAAGAAGTTTAGTAGCTAATGGGCAGGAGTTTAAGAGGTATGTATATGGGTTAGACGTAGTGCCAAATGTATATGGGTTAGATGTAGTACCAAATGTATATGGGTTAGATGTAGTGCCAAATGTATATGGGTTAGATGTAGTACCAAATGTATATGGGTTAGATGTAGTGCCAATTGTATATGGGTTAGATGTAGCGCCAAATGTATATGGGTTAGATGTAGTACCAAATGTATATGGGTTAGATGTAGTGCCAAATGTATATGGGTTAGATGTAGTGCCAAATGTATATGGGTTACATGTAGTGCCAAATGTATATGGGTTAGATGTAGTGCCAAATGTATATGGGTTAGATGTAGTGCCAAATGTATATGGGTTAGATGTAGTGCCAAATGTATATGGGTTAGATGTAGTGCCAAATGTATATGGGTTAGATGTAGTGCCAAATGTTATCTGTGTTAGATGTAGTACCAAATGTATATGGGTTAGATGTAGTGCCAAATGTATATGGGTTAGATGTAGTGCCAAATGTATATGGGTTAGATGTAGTGCCAAATGTATATGGGTTAGATGTAGTACCAAATGTATATGGGTTAGATGTAGTACCAAATGCATATGGGTTAGATGTAGTACCAAATGTATATGGGTTAGATGTAGTGCCAAATGTATATGGGTTAGATGTAGTGCCAAATGTATATGGGTTAGATGTAGTGCCAAATGTATATGGGTTAGATGTAGTGCCAAATGTATATGGGTTAGATGTAGTACCAAATGTATATGGGTTAGATGTAGTGCCAAATGTATATGGGTTAGATGTAGTGCCAAATGTATATGGGTTAGATGTAGTGCCAAATGTATATGGGTTAGATGTAGTGCCAAATGTATATGGGTTAGATGTAATGCCAAATGTATATGGGTTAGATGTAGTGCCAAATGTATATGGGTTAGATGTAGTGCCAAATGTATATGGGTTAGATGTAGTGCCAAATGTATATGGGTTAGATGTAGTGCCAAATGTATATGGGTTAGATGTAGTACCAAATGTATATGGGTTAGATGTAGTGCCAAATGTATATGGGTTAGATGTAGCGCCAAATGTATATGGGTTAGATGTAGTACCAAATGTATATGGGTTAGATGTAGTGCCAAATGTATATGGGTTAGATGTAGTGCCAAATGTATATGGGTTAGATGTAGTACCAAATGCATATGGGTTAGATGTAGTACCAAATGTATATGGGTTAGATGTAGTGCCAAATGTATATGGGTTAGATGTAGTGCCAAATGTATATGGGTTAGATGTAGTGCGAAATGTATATGGGTTAGATGTAGTGCCAAATGTATATGGGTTAGATGTAGTACCAAATGTATATGGGTTAGATGTAGTGCCAAATGTATATGGGTTAGATGTAGTGCCAAATGTATATGGGTTAGATGTAGTGCCAAATGTATATGGGTTAGATGTAGTGCCAAATGTATATGGGTTAGATGTAATGCCAAATGTATATGGGTTAGATGTAGTGCCAAATGTATATGGGTTAGATGTAGTGCCAAATGTATATGGGTTAGATGTAGTGCCAAATGTATATGGGTTAGATGTAGTGCCAAATGTATATGGGTTAGATGTAGTGCCAAATGTATATGGGTTAGATGTAGTGCCAAATGTATATGGGTTAGATGTAGTGCCAAATGTATATGGGTTAGATGTAGTACCAAATGTATATGGGTTAGATGTAGTACCAAATGTATATGGGTTAGATGTAGTACCAAATGTATATGGGTTAGATGTAGTGCCAAATGTATATGGGTTAGATGTAGTGCCAAATGTATATGGGTTAGATGTAGTGCCAAATGTATATGGGTTAGATGTAGTGCCAAATGTATATGGGTTAGATGTAGTGCCAAATGTATATGGGTTAGATGTAGTACCAAATGTATATGGGTTAGATGTAGTGCCAAATGTATATGGGTTAGATGTAGTGCCAAATGTATATGGGTTAGATGTAGTGCCAAATGTATATGGGTTAGATGTAGTACCAAATGTATATGGGTTAGATGTAGTGCCAAATGTATATGGGTTAGATGTAGTGCCAAATGTATATGGGTTAGATGTAGTACCAAATGTATATGGGTTAGATGTAGTGCCAAATGTATATGGGTTAGATCTCATCTCATCTCTCATCTCATCTTCAACCGCTTATCCGGGGTCGGGTCGCGGGGGTAGCAGCTCTAGCAGGGGACCCCAAACTTCCCTTTCCCGGGCAACATTAGCCAGCTCTGACTGGGGAATCCCGAGGCGTTCCCAGGCCAGTGTGGAGATATAATCTCTCCACCTAGTCCTGGGTCTTCCCCGAGGTCTCCTCCCAGCTGGACGTGCCTGGAACACCTCTCTAGGGAGGCGCCCAGGTGGCATTCTTACAAGATGCCCGAACCACCTCAACTGGCTCCTTTCTATGCAAAGGAGCAGCGGCTCTACTCCGAGTTCCTCTCGGATGACTGAGCTTCTCACCCTATCCCTAAGGGAGAGGCCAGCCACCTTTCTGAGAAAACCCATTTCGGCCGCTTGTACCCGCGATCTCGTTCTTTCGGTCATGACCCAGCTTTCATGACCATAGGTGAGGGTAGGAACAAAGATTGACCGGTAGATCGAGAGCTTTGCCTTTCGGCTCAGCTCTCTTTTCGTCACAACGGTGCGGTGAAGCGAATGCAACACCGCCCCGCTGCTCCGATCCTCCGACCAAACTCCCGCTCCATTGTTCCCTCACTCGCGAACAGGACCCCGAGGTACTTGAACTCCTTCACTTGGAGTAAGGACTCTTTCCCTACCCGGAGTAGGCACTCCACCGGTTTCCTGCTGAGAGTCATGGCCTCAGATTTAGAGGTGCTAACCCTCATCCCAGCCGCTTCACACTCGGCTGCGAACCGATCCAGTGAGTGCTGAAGGTCACCGACCGATGAGGCCATCAGGACCACATCATCCGCAAAAAGCAGTGATGTGACCATCAGCCCACCGAACGGGAACCCCTCCCCCATGACTACGCCTTGATATCCTGTCCATGAATATTACAAACAGGATTGGTGACAAAGCGCAGCCCTGGCGGAGGCCAACCCCCACCGGGAACGAATCCGACTTACTGCCGAGGACACGGACACAGCTCATGCTTTGAGCGTACAGAGATTGGATGGCCCTGAGAAGAGACCCCCTCACCCCATACTCCCGCAGCACCTCCCACAAAAGATCCCGGGTACCCGGTCATACGCCTTCTCCAGATCCACAAAACACATGTAGACTGGATGGGCATACTCCCAGGCCCCCTCCAGGATCCTTGCGAGAGTAAAGAGCTGGTCCGTGGTTCCCGGCCAGGACGAAAACCGCATTGTTCCTCTTCAATCTGAGGTTCGACTATTGGCCGAACCCTCCTTTCCAGCACTTTGGAGTACACTTTACCAGGGAGGCTGAGGAGTGTGATACCTCTGTAATTGGCACACACTCTCTGGTCCCCCTTTTTAAAGAGGGGAACCACCACCCCGGTCTGCCACTCCTCTGGCACTGTCCCAGACTTCCATGCAATGTTGAAGAGGCGTGTCAACCAAGACAGCCCTTCCCCACCCAAAGCTTTTAGCATTTCTGGACGAATCTCATCAGTCCCTGGGGCTTTGCCACTGTGGAGTTGTTTGACTACCTCAGCGACTTCCCCAGGGAAACTGACGATGACCCTCCATCAGCCTCCAGCTCTGCCTCTGTACTAGAGGGCGTGTAGGTCGGATTCAGGAGCTCCTCAAAATGCTCTTTCCAGCGCCCGATCACATCATCAGTTGAGGTCAACAGTGTCCCATCCTTACTGTACACAGCTTGGATGGTTCCCGTTTTCCCCTTCTGAGGTGCCGAACGGTTTTCCAGAAGCATTTTGGTGCCGACCGAAAGTCCTTCTCCATAGCTTCTCCAAACTTCTCCCACACCCGCTGCTTTGCCTCTGACACGGCAGCGGCTGCAGCCCTTCGGGCCTGTCGGTACCCTGCAACTGCCTCCGGAGTCCCCAGGGCTAGCATATCCCTGAAGGCCTCCTTCTTCAGTCGGACAGCTTCCCTGACCACCGTGGTCCACCACGGTGTTCTAGGGTTACCACCCCTTGAGGCACCTAGGACCTTGAGACCACAGCTCACCGCCGCAGCTTCAGCAATAGAAGCTTTGAACATTGCCCACTCAGGTTCAATGCCCCCAACCTCCACAGGGATGCCTGAAAAGCTCCGCCGGAGGTGTGAGTTGAAGATCTTTCGGACAGGGGCCTCCTCCAGACGTTCCCAGTTCACCCGCACCACCCGTTTGGGCTTACCTGGTCTGTCCAAAGTCTTTCCCCACCCTCTGATCCAACTCACTACCAGATGGTGATCAGTTGACAGCTCTGCCCCTCTCTTCACCCGAGTGTCCAAAACATGCGGCCTTAGATCAGCCGATACGATCACAAAATCGATCATTGACCTTCGGCCTAGGGTGCTCTGGTACCATGTACACTTATGCGCCTCCTTATGTTCGAACATGGTGTTTGTTATAGACAATCCATGACTAGCACAGAAGTCCAATAACAAACGGCCGCTCGGGTTTAGATCAGGAGGCCGTTCCTCCCAATCACGCCTCTCCAGGTGTCTCCATCGTTGCCCACATGTGCGTTGAAGTCTCCCAGCAGAATGATGGAGTCCCCTACTGGAGCCCTATATAGGACTCCCTTCAGGGTCTCCAAGAAGGCTGAATACTCCGAACTGCTGTTTGGTGCATAAGCACAAACAACAGTCAGAGTTTTCCCCCACCACCCTTAGGCGTAGGGAGGCAAACCTCTCATCCACCGGGGTAAACTCCAACACCGCCGTGCTCAGACGTGGGCTCGTGAGTATCCCCACACCAGCCCGCCGCCTCTCACCCTGGGCAACTCCAGAGAAGAACAGAGTCCAACCCTATCCAGGGGTAAGGTTCCAGAGCCACGGTTGTGCGTAGAGGTAAGTCCCACCAGATCCAACTGGTATCGCTCCACCTCACGCACAAGTTCTGGCTCCTTCCCCCCCAGCGAGGTGACGTTCCACGTCCCCAAAGCAAGCTTCTGCCGCCCGGGTCTGATCCGTCGAGACCCCCCACCTTCACTGTCACCCATATGACAGCGCACCCGACCCCTGCGGTTGTTCCTGTGAGTGGTGGGCCCACAGGATGGAGAGGAGAGAGATGCCACGTATCTCGTTCGGGCTGTGCCCGGCCGGGCTCCGTGGCAAACCCGGCCACCAGACGCTCGCTTTCGAGCCCGCCGTCTGGGCCTGGCTCCAGACGAGGGCCCTGGGCTTCCTCCAGGCAGGGTCTCGCTCCTTTTCCCTCTATCTTTCATGGGGTCTTGGTGAACCATTCTTAGTCTGGCCCCTCGCCTGAGACCACTTTGCCTTGGGAAACCCTACCAGGAGCATGAAGCTCCAGACAACCCAGCCCTCAGGTTCATAGGGGCACACAAACCTCTCCACCACGTTAAGGTGATGATTCCCGGGGAGGGTTAGATGTAGTACCAAATGTATATGGGTTAGATGTAGTGCCAAATGTATATGGGTTAGATGTAGTGCCAAATGTATATGGGTTAGATGTAGTACCAAATGTATATGGGTTAGATGTAGTGCCAAATGTATATGGGTTAGATGTAGTGCCAAATGTATATGGGTTAGATGTAGTGCCAAATGTATATGGGTTAGATGTAGTGCCAAATGTATATGGGTTAGATGTAATGCCAAATGTATATGGGTTAGATGTAGTGCCAAATGTATATGGGTTAGATGTAGTGCCAAATGTATATGGGTTAGATGTAGTGCCAAATGTATATGGGTTAGATGTAGTGCCAAATGTATATGGGTTAGATGTAGTGCCAAATGTATATGGGTTAGATGTAGTGCCAAATGTATATGGGTTAGATGTAGTACCAAATGTATATGGGTTAGATGTAGTACCAAATGCATATGGGTTAGATGTAGTACCAAATGCATATGGGTTAGATGTAGTGCCAAATGTATATGGGTTAGATGTAGTGCCAAATGTATATGGGTTAGATGTAGTGCCAAATGTATATGGGTTAGATGTAGTGCCAAATGTATATGGGTTAGATGTAGTGCCAAATGTATATGGGTTAGATGTAGTGCCAAATGTATATGGGTTAGATGTAGTACCAAATGTATATGGGTTAGATGTAGTGCCAAATGTATATGGGTTAGATGTAGTGCCAAATGTATATGGGTTAGATGTAGTACCAAATGTATATGGGTTAGATGTAGTGCCAAATGTATATGGGTTAGATGTAGTACCAAATGTATATGGGTTAGATGTAGTGCCAAATGTATATGGGTTAGATGTAGTGCCAAATGTATATGGGTTAGATGTAGTGCCAAATGTATATGGGTTAGATGTAGTGCCAAATGTATATGGGTTAGATGTAGTGCCAAATGTATATGGGTTAGATGTAGTGCCAAATGTATATGGGTTAGATGTAGTGCCAAATGTATATGGGTTAGATGTAGTGCCAAATGTATATGGGTTAGATGTAGTACCAAATGTATATGGGTTACATGTAGTGCCAAATGTATATGGGTTAGATGTAGTGCCAAATGTATATGGGTTAGATGTAGTGCATGATGTTATCTGTGTGCAGGAAACTTGGCTAAAACCTATGCTGGACTTTGTAATTCCAGGGTTCCATGCGGTTAGGAAGGATAGGATAGAGGGTGGAGGTGGGGGTTGTGCTACGTTCGTTAAAGACGGGCTGGCGTACAGAGTTGTGGAGGTAAAGGATGCGGAGTGTGTAGGGATAGAGGTGTGCAGGAATGAAGGCAGCATAGTGGTGTTTAATTTCTATAACCCCTGTAAGCCTCTAAGTGCAGAGAAGATGGAGGAAATTGGTAGGTGTGGTGGGGGTGGTAAGGTGATTTGGTGTGGTGATTTTAATGCTCATAATGAAATATGGGGAAGTGGACACACTGATGGTAATGGGGCTGTGGTAGAGGAATATATGGAGGGTTGTGGAATGGTATGTGTTAATGATGGCGGTGGTACAAGGGTAAATGTAGTTACAGGGACTGAATCATGTTTAGATTTAATGTGGGTGTCTGCGTCTATGGCAGGGAGATGTGAGTGGCGTGTGATGAGAGACTCTACTGTAGGGAGTGATCACTACCCCATTGTTGGTAGGTTTGAGGTTGGTGTGTGTATGGAGAGCAGAGGGCATGTCAAGAGGTGGTGTTTTGAGAAGGCTGATTGGGATAAGTTCCAGTATTTGTGTGAAAGGGAGGGGCGGGAGTTGACATTGGAGGGATCAGTTAATGAATGTGCTCAGGAACTGACAAGTATGCTAGTGGCAGCAGCAGAGGTGGCTATTCCAGTCAGTAAGGGAGGTGGTAGGAGGAGGGTGGTACCGTGGTGGACTGATGAGTGTTCCAAAAGAGTACGTGAGAGGGATAAGGCGTTTAGGGCACTGAGGAGAAGCATGTCAGATACGAAAGTATTGGAGTATCAACGTAGAAGGGCCGAGGCTAGGAGAACGGTAAAGAGGGCTAAAAGGGACGCATGGCGTGAGTTCTGCTCTACCATTGGGAGGGGGACGGACATTGGAAGGGTGTGGAAAATGTTTAGGAAGATGTTGGGTAAAGGAGGAAATGCGGAAATACCAGTGTTGGGGGTGGGGGATGCTATTGCTATGACGGGTAAGGAAAAGGCGGATGCGCTTGGGGTAGCGTTTGCGAAGGTTCACAGTGGTGATCACCTATGTGAGGAGAGTAAGAGGGGGAGATGTGAGATGTTAAAACAGAAGGGAGATGTGTTGTTGAAGAAGGTGGTGACAGGTGAGGTGATGGATGCTGAATTCACTAGGTTTGAGCTGACGAGGGCATTGGTGGGATGTAGGCGTTCGGCACCGGGAGAGGATAGGGTATGCTACGAGATGGTGAAGAAGGCCCCGGATAATGTAAAGGAAGCTATAGTAGGGCTGTTCAACAAGGTGTGGAGGACTGGGGTGCTGCCGGATGGGTGGAAGCAGGCGGTAGTGCTGCCGTTTGCCAAACCGGGGAAAGATCCAGGGAAGGTGGATAGCTACAGGCCAATAGCGTTGACCTCCAACTTATGTAAGCTGATGGAAAAGATGATTGTTAAAAGGTTGATGTTCTTCCTGGAGAGTAGGGGCTTGATGAGTGAAGCGCAGAGTGGGTTCAGGAGAGGGAGGTCCACTATGGATGCACTGGTGGTGGTTAGTACAGAGATTGCCAAGGCTCTTGCTATGAAGGAGAAGATGGTGGTGGTGTACTTTGATATAGAGAAGGCGTATGATACTATGTGGAGGGAAGGGGTGTTAATTAAGTTGAGTGCATTGGGTGTTAAGGGCAGAATGTATAATTGGATTCTGGATTTCTTGTTTGACAGGTACATACAGGTGAGGGTTGGGACGATATTGACAGGGAGGTATGAGGTTGTAAATGGTACCCCACAGGGCAGTGTGATTAGCCCTGTGTTGTTTACATTAATGATTGATGATGTGTTTAGGGATGTAGGGAGAGGTATGGGTGTGGCACTGTATGCAGACGATGGGGCATTGTGGAAGAGAGGCAGGAATGAGAAGTTTGTGATGAGGAAGATGCAAGAGGCGGTGGGTGTGGTGGAGGACTGGTCCAAGACATGGGGTTTTAGGATGTCGGTGGCTAAATCTTGTTTCATGGTGTACTCTAGGCGGATGGTGGGTGAGGTTCGGCTATATATGTATGGACAGGAATTAGGAAGGGTGTTAGAGTTTAAGTATTTGGGGTTGTGGTTTGATGAGAGGCTTACGTGGAGGAGACATGTAGAGTTTATAGAGCAGAAGTGAAGGAAGGTGCTGAATCTGATGAGGGCAGTGGCAGGTGTAGATTGGGGGGCAGATAGGAAGACACTGATGTGTATGTATCAGGCACTGGTTAGATCCACGATGGACTATGGGTGTATTATTTATGGTGCTGCGGCCAAGACGGTGCTACAGAGATTGGACAGGGTGCAATCACGAGCACTAAGGCTATGTGTGGGGGCTATCAGGACCACTCCGGTGGTGGTGTTGCAGGTGGACACAGGGGAATTGCCATTGAGCTTGAGGAGGGACAAGTTGGCACTGGCGTATTGGGCCAGGTTGAAGGGGTGTGCTAAAAGCCACACTGCGGTTGTGGCAACTAGGGAGTGTTGGGAGAGGGACAAGGCTAGTCTGAGGATGTATGGGGGGACAATTGGGCAGAAAGTGATAGAGTACGGCTTGGAGGGCATAGAGGTAGGGCCGGCGATAGCATTAGGGCCTATCCCTCCGTGGATGTTTCCAACGCCAAGTGTGGATGTGGGCATGATGCTGGAGAGGAGGGAGTGGGGAGAGGGGGAGGTGAGCGTGTGTGTGGAGAGGTATGTCTGCAGACATTTTTATGGGTTTGTAAGGGTGTATACTGATGGGTCTAAGGTAGTGAATGGTGGTAGAGTGGGTGCAGGAGTGCATGTCCCTGAGTTCAGTGTGAGTGTCAGCCAAAGAGTCACTGATAATGTGTCGGTGTATACAGCAGAGATGGTGGCTGTGATCATTGGGTTGAGATGGGTGGAGGATGTGGCACCATGTAGGGTGGTGATATGTTCAGACTCAGCAGCAGTGTTGAGTAGTGTAAAGGATGGTAGGTCTGATAGGGAGGACATACTGGGTGAAATGATGGGGATATTGCTGAGGTTGGAGAGACAGGGGGTAGTGGTGAGGTTTTGTTGGGTGCCCGCTCATGCTGGAGTGGAGGGTAACGAGGTGGCTGACCTGGTGGCAAAGAGTGCTGTAAGGAGGACTGAGGTGGATGTCAGGGTGGCGTTGGGGCGCAGGGAGGTTAAGGCGTTGATTCGTGAAGCAGGGATTGCAGTGTGGGAGAGACAGTGGGGAGAAGATGGTAAAGGCAGGCACTTCCGGGGTATACATAGGTCAGTGAGGGAGGTTGAGGGCATGATAGGTTGTAGAAGGGAAGAGGTGGTGTGGAGTAGGTTAAGGTATGGGCACACAGGGTTGAATGGCACATTGAGAGTTGTGGCAAAACATGACACAGGTTTGTGTGATAGGTGTGAGGTGGAGGAAACGGTTGAGCATGTGCTGTTTTTCTGTGGGAGGTATGATATGGATAGGGAGGTTATGTATGGTAGTGTTAGGGAGACTAAGAGGGGTTGGGACTTAGGTGGGGTGCTTGGGGGTGGAAAAGGGAAGGAGGCAGTAATGAAGGCATTATTTCTTTTTCTCAGGAACACGGGGCTCTACAGGAGAATATAGCAGGAAGGCTGTGACCGGCCTCACACTCCAGTGCGGTAGGTGGCGGTATATGCACCTTAAGTTGGTTGCGATCTGCCATTAAATGAAAAGAAGAAGAAGAAGAAGAAGGGGCAGAGAGAGTGGAAGGAGGATTTTTGTTATGTGTTTAATAGTAGCCAATTATGGTATTTGATGGAATGTTTGTGAGCCTGCTGTGTTTGTGTAACCCGTATCCTGTGGAGTGGGGCTAGGTAAGATACCCTGGGGTTTACTCAGACCTGTAGGTAACCCACTTTTATATGCACTAGATTAGAAGCCAGGGGCTGTTCCCCAGTGTTTTGTAGCAGTGAGGTAAGTTGTGGTTAGGGCTGGCCAATAGTGGCCAGACTAACAAGGTAGGGAAGCTTAGGGTCTTTATATATGATTTCTTTGATTTGACAGACCGCTGGCATTGCCCTACTCCTACATTCCCATTGTTCTCTTGTCCTCCCCTCCTGTATGTAATTGTAGTATTATTAGTATCATTATTATTTTGAACTGTACTAAAATAAACCATACCTGTTAAGGGTAACGGCAATTTCAGTTGTGGCCTCCTTGATAAGTTGCTTCACACACCATCACACCCATCTCACCACCCAACGGGCGGCCTTGGGCAGTTGCGTTCCTCAGCCACTTGGGAGGCGAGGGCGTAACATGTATGGTGATGAGCAAGACAGTGTCAAGTTTTGGTTTGAGTCCTTGTGAGAGTTCCTGCAATTACTACCAAATATGGTTGATGGTTAATACGAAGGGGTTTGCAATAAAGCAATTCAATTTCATTGCACACATTTGTTATTGTCAGGTAAGCTTTACTTTAGTTATAACACGTATAGGTAATAAGAGAGATATGTATTTGATGTCAATATTCAAACTGATTTCTCTAATAAGGGGTTTGTGTAATAGACTACCAGCTGTTTTTAGTGAGGTCATGTTGTCATTTGTAAAATACATTACTAAAATAATGAAGTCAGTAAATGCACAGGTCAAAGTGTGCTTAGTTCGTTGGCTTTTGTTTTTGTTTAAAAGTGTGTTGTTGTGCAGATCATGTATTGGCTACTTTATGTAAAGTAAAGTTGCTGACTTAGTATGCAGACTTTCAGTCCAATAAGTGTGGTAAAGCATGTCATTGAAAACGATTAAGTATCAAGAAAGACATGTGTACAATATGCTATTATAGTGTTTTTCCTCATAGTTGCAAATGTGATAGAGAACTGCTAAACCAATTTAAGAAAGACCCAACATATTTAATGTGATAACACCAACTTTGCTACTCTCAGAAATGAACAGCTAATACCCGTTCCCAATTATATACATTTTAGTATTCAAACAGATGAAGACATAATATTTCATTTTACACGTGATTCATCTCTTCAAAAAATAGAGTCTTTCAGCAGCTAGTGCCAAGCTGGTCCATCCACAGGGGTGTCTCATAATGTAGAGGGCTGCATTGAGTATAGAAGGTGTATGAGGGGTTGTAATTCAGCAGGCAGCTGATGGATGCAATGTAGAGATGTGAGAAGTGCCATAGGCAACATGAAAAGAAGGTGGGGTTGTGGCAGGTGTGGAAAATGTGGCCAAAGTGTCGGTTGAACAGGTGTTTTGTCACAGCTCTGTAAGTAAAAAAAGATATTATCCAGTTAGGTTCAGACATTGGTATAAACCTTGTAAAAGTAACAGTAAATCCTTTTGGTCCAAAACTGTTGATAAATGAAGTGTTTACAATAAATATTGTGGCATACAGTGTTCAACAACACTACACTCACTGTAGCTCCTCTATCCTTCAGAACTTCCTTCGACTTTGGATCTTGATGCATCTACACCAGTGTAATAATGAAAAGTAATTGTTATACATTCAGCTCCCACACACACACACACACACACACACACACACCACAGACACACCACAGACACACCACAGACACACCACAGACACACCGCAAACACACTCACCCACCCATGACGCAGCACCAGGTTGTCCTCCAGCCAAGACGCAGCATGAGGTCCTACTGCTAGAGATGGTGCAGCATCAGGTCCTCCTGGCAGAAATGGTGCGCCATCAGGTCCTCCTGCCAGAGATGGTGCACCATCAGGTCCTCCTGCCAGAGATGGTGGAACATCAGGTCTTCCTGCCAGATATAGTGCAGCAAGCCAAATGCTTTGACTACATGGCAATGCCTTTTAACAAACAACACATGTGTTGGGAAATATCTCATCTACCCAAACAACATCAGTAAACAAAAATGTTGATGATTATGACTTACTGCCAAGTCACTGTACAGATGCTCTCCAAAGTACAGCACCTTGAATCCCATCCATCCTATAAGCCTGAGAAAGTGATTACAGGTTGCCTTACAACAATAGACATATTCAACATTATTACCAAAGATGGTTAACTTAATGAGGCACAGAGGTAATGTTTAGAAAACAACCAGAAGAAAGATTTAATGCAAAACTAATGAAAGTTTAGTTATCTACTGAATAAGCAAATGTATGCCTTGACTATGACTCTGTGATGTCAGCAGGGCTAACAGGTTAGAACAGAGCTACAAATGATGGAAGCAATAAAAGCTCAATATTTTGAGGTGTAACTTTTACTAGTTCTTGAATAGTATATCATAAACATTTTAATGTGTGATATGTACAATATATTTTTAACCATTTAAAAACATGTAATGTGTAGCATAGCTTACCTGATGTTAAAGAGGGGGCAAAACATATTTAGATGTTGGATGGTTGACTGTAATCTAACAGTTCGACAAGGATTAGTTTGAAGATGGGAAAAACTATTTACAATTAATATTTTAGCCAATTTGCACATTGTTTAGGAAATATACATGTCAAATTGTGCTTAGTTGGCTTGGGTTTGTTTTTGGTTAAACCTGTGTTGTTGTGCACTTTATGTGAATTTGAATAGCATTATGGTGACTGTAGTATGTTAATACCAATTCAACTGGTATGTGAATGTCACGAGTGGTGAGTTTTGTTTCCACACGGTTTTATTTCATTGACGCACCACTTCCTTGTTTACGTTTCTGTCACAGCTGTTAGCACTTTAGCATTAAGGGGGCTATAAAGGGTTGCTAACCAGTAGTCACGGTGCTTAGCATTGTGCCATGTCACTGTGATTTAGAGGTGAGTGTGTATACATATTTAGCTACTACGGTTGGTTTGAATGTATTTGAGTAAGATGCGTTATGCGCACTTTTATTTCATTTTACCAGTGTAGTATTTTCGCCGTTATCGGTTTGTTTTGTGTTTGTGTTCACAATAAACCTTGTTTAAACGGATCATCTGCCTCTACCAATGGATTTTACCACACTACGCCGGAGCATACGCGACAGTGAAATTGCACATCTTTTGTGTATACATGATCAATTAAAGTGTTGGCGTCAGTGGTTGAAAAATGAACTAATTGATTGTAATTGTGCTGATTGAATACTGTTTCTATTGTTTTAGAAGTTAGAAGATTACAGTTAATGTCTCACATGATCATTTTGCCACCTGGAAAAGTATTAATTTCATTGATAAGATTTAATTTAAAAAAATGTATATGTCAAATTGGTATGTTTGCGGCCTGTATAAAACTGCAGCAAGTAGTTGAAATTGTGGAACATAGAAGACCAATGATTCTAGATTTGTATTACATGGTGTGTGGACCTCAATCTTTTGATCTGCCTGACAATATATTCCAACTTCCCCATTTGCCTCATGTTTTAAAGCATTGGTGAGAATGTTCATTGGACTGTAACAGTTGTAACGACTGTTATTGTAGAAGGTGAAGTTAGGTAAAAGTAAATGTTCGATTGGATTGTTTGGTTGGAGCCATGTTTCAGCTAAACAGATGCACTGTGACTTCAAGTATACTGTTGTTTGCTTGCATATTGGTAAAATGTGCGTTCAGACTTTGAATGTTATGAAAAGCTATTGTGAATAACGGGGGAGTTGAAGGTGTTTTTTTGAGGAAAAGGTAGGCATTGTTGACAGAACATCTTTGATGTTGCTGTTGCAGTAAATCTTTGACTCGTTGAAGTCCTCAATTACTAAGCTGGACAAAGAAGAAACCTGACTTAAATATGCTTGTCCTGGTGAGAATATTTTTTGCAAGTTTACGACAGCGCTGTTGACTGTAAGACCTTAAACTTTGTGAACAGTAGTGGCCCAGGCTAATTGTAATGGATACTGATGACGTATTCCACCATTGTTCGAGTCTTTGTACTCTACAGGTTTAATAATTGTGATGTTTTGATGGTAATATGTCGTATGGTTATCCTAGCTTTTTGCTGTCATCAAATTCAACATGTGTTACAGAGGGAAAGTATTCATCAGCGTCATACATAATTTTCACAACTGTCCCAAAGGCACCATTAACAAGTCCATCTGAAAAATGTTTTTAGTCAGCATGATGTGAGCTTGTATTCCCAAGCTGATTTTAGGCTTAAGACAACTATTGAAAACTTTGGTGTGATGGCCATTCTTTCTTTCCATACGTACTGTTTTTGGATTTCGCTCAAAGTCTTGCGCTTCAATAGTTACAGCATCGGGGCAAAATGAGGTTAGCATTTGGGAGTTGTAATTTGAAACCTGGTTGTTTGTAGCAAAAATGTGCAATGCATTCAGGTCTTCTCCTGTTTCGCATTGCTTCATTATTTCAACATCTGTGGGCAACATAGGAGAAGATTTTTCATGGACACGTATGCGATTTAGCAGGTCAGCAAAAAGAGAGTCTTTTTGTCTCACAACTTGTGTTAAATGTGCAATTTCAAAATTGTCGTTCCAAATGTTCAGTCCTGGCATATCACTATAAAGAGGTTTTCCTTTTACCGGTGGTAATTGGTAAAAATCTCCCACGGCAACAATGCTAACTTTTCCAAACAAAGAATGATCTCCACATTGTGTAATTTGTCTAAGTCTTCCATTAAGGTATGCAAACAGTCTGTTGTCTACCATTGATATTTCATCAATGATCAGTAAATTGGAGAGTTTAGCCCGCAAAGAGTTGATCTTTTCTTCACCTAATGGCTGGTAAGGTAATCTCACATCTGTGCCAATGCAGAAAGTATTGTGTATGGTAGCAGCACCAATGTTATATGCGGCAACACCAGTTGGAGCTGTTAACAGCACGGTAGTGTCATCTGGGTTTGTACATAATTGCGCCAAAATTCGAGACAACTCATAATGTATGGCTTTAATCAAATGGCTTTTTCCTGTTCTTGCTCCACCAGTGACAAAAAGTTATATTTGTTGTGGATTTTGTCCCCATATTGTTTCTAAACTCCATTGACGTAGTTTGTTACAAATGCATGCTTGCTCATCATTTAGTGATCTCATGATGTTCCATGCTGCTTCTTCTGTCATGAACGTTTTTCTGACTTCAATGTTACCAGTTGTAGGCAAGGTTTCTGTCAGGTCTGGAATATTTTCTGGAATAGGCTCCAAATCATTATCATTAATCTCCTGTGATTGTAAACATTGAAGGCGTTTCATTTCAGACTGGGTACAAATCTGTGCCCAAGCATCATCCAAATCACCTTGTTGTTCCATAAGAAGTTGAGCTTCATCAAATTGGTCAGAATTTTGTTCATACAACGACCTATTCTTCTCAACAATGTCTCTAACTTTTCCAATGATGTCAAAGGCATTTACAATTCCAACATTGTAAAAATCTTCATATGATACAAACGGATCTGGTTTCAACTGACAGTCTTCATAGTGGGGCAAAAACAGCTGTAACTGGCTGTGATTGTATTTTTCACTATCTAGTACACTTGCTAATATTTTCAGCTTTGTCTTTAGTAGTCATTAGTTTCCTCAGTTCATCTTCCTCATATATTGTTGTTGTGATTGTTCAATATTTTGTGCATAAATGACATAGAAGTTTTTGTCAGTGTTATTTACTTCTTGCATGGACATTGTAGAGTCATGTGATTCACATCCAACCACTTCTGTCTTTCTTTTTGGTGGTTTTGCAATACGATCAACAAATGTTCGACAAGATGCGGGAAATTAAACCGACATTCAGGGTTTTTTTTCCGACAGGTTTTTAAGTGCCTAGTGCTATGTGTTTGCACAGTGTTTACAATTCCACATAGCTCTTCATCTTCTCATGATGGCAGTTCACAAGATAAATATTTGTCAATAAAGCCAACAACTTTCTCATCAGGGTCTTTGTCAATTTAAGGGGCTGATTTTACCCAGAACAAGCAATGGCAATGAGGGGAGCCTCTGTTTTAAAATTCAATTCGGTAAAAGTAATCAGCTATGTTTCCAATTGGAGCAGTGTAAGAAACTGCCTCTGTCTCTCTCTCTAAATTGTTTCTGACACGCCCCCTGTCAGCGGAGAGAGGGAAAATCAAAGACATTCTTGGCACCTGTGTTTGGTTCTCACCTGTTTTGTGTTTGGTTCGTTAGTGTCTGTATTTAGTGTGGGTCTTGTCAGTCTGTTGGTGTTGGGGCATTGTTTAAGGTATGTTTCGCTGTTTCTACGTTGCTCGTGCTGTTAACACGTTTATGGTTTCTTGTTTGTTGTTTCTTAGATGTTGTATGTTTACTATTGGATGTAGGGTCAGTTTTTGGTTACACTGTAGTTCGTGTTCATTGTGTATTAGGTTAATGTTATCCTGTTCTGTGGTTCCTTGTTCAATTAGTGGTTTGTGTGTGTGTTTGTTTAAGTTCTCAGTTCTAGTGTCTGCCTGGATGAGAAATAAACGAAGTCAATTATAAGAAGTCTCTTCGCTTGTGTCTTCAAACCCCGAAGTCAATTCGTTACAAGCAGCTGGAGACATAATTACATCTTTTAAGAAACTGTGCCATCTGTGGTCAAACAGTCTTGTAACTGGGTTTTGTTTCAAAAATGCACATTTCTCTGACCAAGTCAATTCCTCAATAGGCAAATTTTTACTTCGTTCATGACTGAGTGTTGTCATCATTTCAGGCCAGCGCAAGTCAGCTGAGGAAAATGAACAAAACCATGTTGGGATTCCTAATTGTCGTATCATTGCAAACAAATCTTTTTGTGCAGATTGCCAAAAAGGAGGTGTTCCGTGTATAGGTCGTAAGAACTTATAGCCTTCGTCAGTTTTTAATACTCTCTTTAAAGATTCTCCATCAGTCAGCAGATTGGGTAGTTCATTGTAGTTCAATTCTGTGCCTGAACCTTTGCGCATGGCTATTGAAACATTTAAGAGAACTTGCTGCACTTTTGCTATATACTGGGCATAGAATAAAAAGTCTGTGGGCCATATTCTTCAATGTTTTCCTAAGTTATTTCTTAAATTCGTTCCTAAGAAAGGTCCTAAGTGTCATGGTTCCCTCCCTCTGTCCCTCTCTATGCGGGAGTAGGCACTCCCCCGACCAGCAGAGAGAGGGAGTAATCACAGACATTCTAGACACCTGAGTTTTTCCCACACCTGGGTTCAGGTTTTCATTAGTGTCCCTATTTAGTTCTGTGCTTATCAGTTGTTTAGTGTCGGGACATTAATTCAAGGTATGTGGTGTTTAGGATTTTAGTTGTGCTGTTATGATTTAATGCAGGAGTGTTTGCATGTTGTTTAGACCAAGTTAGAGTTGGTAATGTGAACATTCAGTTTTGTTGTTGATGGGTTGGGTTTTATGTATACCGGGTTATTTGCACGTTCTGGTTTATGTTCCTTGTGTATGAGTTTCCTCTGTCTGATTTTGTGTTTTGTTAATTCAAGTTCCCAGTTCTTGTGCCTGTCTTGCCTGTCCTGGATGAATAAAACCCATTGTGAAGAACAAGTTCTCTGCGCTTGTGTCCTCTGTCGGCTTGAGAGCCGAACCCTGACACTAAGAAAAGTCTTACTCAAATTCACGAACGTGTTCTTAAATGGCGTAATTGTTCGTACCTACGTTCCTATAATGATGAATACCACGTCTTCGTAAATTCAAAGCGCGTGTCCGTTGTTACTAATTAGCATAAATAAACGCCCCGGTATTTCCCATAAAAGGGCATTAAACTGCAGGGCGGAGTGGAAACTCATCGTAAAAACGTGGAAAATGCAAAAATGCCTAAACCAACATGTAGACAGTATAGAGGATCAGACGCCAAAAGAACAAATTACTTCTGTAGTTCAGAAGTGGAAATACCTCTGCAATAAGTGAACAGGCAAAAATATGTAATATTTAGCAGCGTCGGTTGCAAAATCAAATACAAAAAGGATGCATGGGATTTAATCATTCGTTCTGTGAACGCTGTGTCAGGGGAAGGGCGAACCACATAAAAATGACATAAAAAAGAAATGGTTTGACATGAAGTTTGAGGCAAAAAAAGTATTGCCAAACACAAACGAGAGATGCTGACCACAGGAGGGGGAAAGGCTTGCACTGTCCTTACTGAGCTGGACCGGGGCATCCGGGACATAATCGGAATTAGAGCTGCAGATCTTTGCCCGAACCCGACCAAACCCGACCCCCGACGGGTCTGGTTCGGTCTTAATGTCTATCATTACACTCGGGTCGGGTTCGGGCTCGGTCTCTTGCGCTCAGGATTGCGCGGTGAATGAGTGGTCAGGTGATGCGTTTCATTTAGCGAATGGATGCTGAGGAGGTGAAACGCAGGCAGGACTGTGGCCCATACATTTGGTTGCACCGGCCAAAAGATTAAAATCTAACTTTTAATGAAAAAAACGAGCCGGTTATGCCGAATGCAAAAAATTTACAGTCTCTTAAAATATGACAGCAAAATGACCGGGCTCGGGACGAATTCTGTCGGTCTCAATTACAGCTCTAATCGGAATGACCGCAATATCGGGGGTGCCATCCACAGAAAAGAGTTAAATATATGAAAATATTTGAAATAATTGAATATTATTTATGTTATTCTTCATAATATTTAAATCAATGTACAACTGATGAGAACGCAGAGACTAATGATTTGTCAAGAAAATGTCAGTGCGCAAATCTGCGTAAGAGTGCTTTTCACTGTGCGTAGATTCTGTTCTTTCCTAAGAACAAATTCCAGATAAGTAAACATTGGTGAATGTCAGAATCTTCGTGGAAACTGCGTAAGTGGGTTTTAAGAACGAATTTCTTCTTAAGAACGGTTGAAGAATATGGCCCTGTGTTTTTAGCAAATCTGCCATCTGCTTTTAATGAACGTGTGAAATATCTTGCCACAGTAATTTTTTCTTTGCGAGGGTCATGAAAGGTAGGAGCTCCCGTGGAGTATAACATAGGCAAACATTTTCCTTCATTAGTAGCATCTTCTAACAGTTTTATGCGATGATTATTTTCTGCTGGAGCTACTGATAACACAGAGTCAAAATGTTGATCCAAAACTTCTTGAGCAATATCGACCGGTTGTAAACATGTATCTAAAAACATCCCATGTGTGTGCTCAATATATGTCAACTGTTCTTCTGATTCATCTCTTTCAGAATCACTGTCCATTTTGTTCTTTGTTTTTTCATCAGCAGTGCTTGTGGCATTTGTATTGTCACAACGTCATCACACAATTCACTGTTACCATCAACAACTGCAACAGTTGAGTCTAATGTGTTGGTACCTGTTTCCATATGAGTATTGTCATGATTTTTTTAATTATTGAGAGTGTCACTGATTTGCACATTGTTCATGGTAATGTCATTATACCATTTGTTTTTTAACTGTAAGTACGCTAAAGCATTGTAGACATGGTTTGTATGAACATGTTGATATTCATAGTGTCCTTTGTTAGTTAACTTGCGTTTCAGTTTAATTCGTAGCAATAAATCATTTTCATCATTTCGTGGGAGCATGTTTTCTACTTCATTGACATTAGATGGAACACACATGACAGGTCCATGGTATCCATTTTGTCCGCCCTTTGGTAGTGCCAACAGTTTCATAAATGGAATGTGTCTGGCTATTAAGTGTTGCTCAAGTGAATTTAAGCACTTTAGTTCTTGTGGAATGGGTTCCAAATGCAAATTATTGGCAACACTTTCTTGAGGCATTTTTCCAGCACAAATTTTACGGGGACATGTGTGACATATTCACATCTTAGACGATAGAATATGTTCAGTGCAATTGTCATGACATTCTTTATTACAAGTCTTTAGATATGTATATGTAATACACTGCTCGGCCAAAGCAGCAACACTCATACTACTTGTGTAGCGTTCACGTTTACATTCAACAACTTGTTTTCGAAAAAGTTGATGACAAACAGAGCAAACAAATTGAGGGCCTGTTTTGACATTTTTCCTAAATGATTCTATGACAAAATCCGTTGAAAGTTTCAGATTTTTCTTATCAACATATGTTTGCGTACTTTGCTGTTTTTTCCTACATTGAAAACCTGCATCACAGTTGTACATCTTTTGGCTGTAATGTTTCACTTTAGTTTGAAATTCCTTTTTGTGTCCGTACTTTGCTCGACTGTATTGCTTCAATTTAGTTTGAAATTCCTCTTCAAGTCTGTACTTAAATTGACTGTATTGTTTTACTGTTAAACGGAACTCCTCATTGATTCTGTACTTTTCTTTGCTGGACTGTAATTTTTTTTCTGTCTTGCTCATTTGTTGCATATAATTTCTGTACCAACATAATGTGATTTAATTTTATGTCATTCTGATACTTTTGCTTTTTCAGGGTGGCTTTTCTTTGTCTGGTTGCTGCATCTTTTGGGAAACGTAATTGAACATCCATAACTTCACACCTATTCATCTTTGGATGTGTTTGATATTGGCCTTCTCCTCAAATTTATATTACAGTATTTTTTTGGGGGGGGGGTTTGGCTTGACACAGTGATGC